>OZ010573.1:94794688-94827188 GCA_963932145.1 Acanthosepion lycidas | reverse complement strand
GGGTGTATATGTGTGTGTGTGTGTATGTGTGTGTAATCGTTTCATCCTAATCAAATCAGTCATGCCATTAGTAAACTGGGTGTTAAAATGAAAGGTAAAGACTGAGATTATCAAAGATTATGTAAAGGACGAAATGTAAATGGTTTTCAAGAAGGCAAAACATAACGATTGTCATTGCATTTAACTTTTTGAAGAATGTAGTTATCACGTATGCAAGTAAATGGAACAGTTTTCCACAGTGCGAAAAAGGAAACTTTTGGATTAAAGGTAGAATTTGCATTTAGCTATTGCCGCGGTAAATAGATGGGAACTAGATATCAGTCTAGTAACACGCTTAAATTCATGTATTTGAGACACCAGGGGCAAAAAAAAGCTCGTCAAAACAGAAAATGAAATATCTATAGAAATTACAGAGGGAACTCATTCACAAAATTACTGAAGGAGAAAAGCAGGGTCAGATCATTCTTTGGAGTTTATTAAGAAGCTCGAGATGTACAGCAGGAACACCATACTTGATACGGCAAAATATTTCGATATATTGCAGAATTTTCAAATGTACAAGAAAAAATTCTAGCACGACACAGTACTCCCCGCCAATGTTCCTTGCATTAGATGCAGCTATTGATTCGATATAGACGCTCCACATCATGTCTGCGGTAAACATGTGACCAAGAAGGCGTCGTATGTTGCTTTTAAATTTGAATTAAGTCTAAGTGTCTAATGATTTTTTTTCTTTTTCTTTCAGATTTAACAACTTACGTATTTGGCAATTTCAACGGTGGATCGATTAACAATCAAACACCGTGTTAAAGTTATCGAAGCCTATTATGAAAATGGGCGTTCAAATTTATAAATATACTGCCCAATAATTCCGTTTGCAAAGTGACCTCTTGTGGATGCAGTGATTTTTCACAATCTTCCTTGGATTTTCCATAATCCAGATACGACAATACTGATGAAATATAGATGAAAATGGACTACATCATTAAAGAGGTTTTTTGCGAAAAATCTTCATCGGTTTGTCTTTTGTTGTGCACCCAGTTGGCGAATGTACGGCGCTCCAAATGGTCAGTAGGTTTCATTTTCTTGTCTCAATTGAATTTAGAGACAATTTTTTTGTAGAAATTCAATGTAAGTTGGTTGTGGAGCGGGTCACTTTCTGCGCACGATGACGAATTTTCGGCTACATTCCCGTGAAATGCAGCAATGTTTTCAGCTGAACAGCGTAAGCGAGCAGGAAATGGTGTTTTCACATCTGCCACCGACCCAGTTTATTTGAATGTACGAACAATTTTTTCCAATTGCACTTCCGGTTGGTCGATTATTTTGCAAGAAAAAATCGCAAAGTATGCGAAATGCGTTTCTGTTTGAATGTCCATGTTCTTAATAGGCCTCGATATTTTTAATTTTATTTGGTTGTTTATGTTTTCATGGTTGAATTACCAATGATTTATGCTGTTAAAAGTAAAAGAAAAAAATCATTGGACACTTAAAATTATTTTACATTTGAAATAGGTCTAATTTATATATATATATATATATATATATATATATATATATATATATATATATATATATATGTATATTTATATATATATATATATATATACCAAGTATATCATTGGTGTATACGGAATGAATTCCAATAACCAACAATTACTATTCTTAAAAGATTGCTCAATACAAAGTAGAGTAGATATAATTATTTATTTAAAATGTTTATGTTATAAATTTTTAAATAAATTATATATATATATATATATATATATATATATATATATATATTCTCGAAGAAAGAATAATATAAATTTAAACAATACGACCGAGACATTGCATAGCACTAACTACTAATTTCACTGGTATAAATTCTTTGAAAACAAGATTTTACCCTAATATTCATCATCGTTCTAAGTATTCTAGCATTTCAGTTTAAAATTTAATGGATGCCCCTTCATTCCATTGTGACACTATTTACGTCGCTAGAAAGAAAAGAAGAAAAAAAAAAAGAAAGGCGAGAATTAAATTTAGGTGATAAGAAGCCATCACGAAAAGGACACTAAACGGTGTTATTTTTCTGACAGGGAAAGTGGTAAGATTTTAATTTCCATTGTCGAGAAGGTGAAACACAGAATTTAATCTGATTTATGTTACGTGGCGGGCAGTAAGATATATCCAATCTGCCCATGGCAATAATAAAAAAAAAGATTTTTTCAAGTTGGACAAGAGACCTCCCGCAGTGTGATGGGAGATAAAAATTAGTTAGGTCAAGCTTGACCGAAACCAAAATGTCCGTGGAACCACCTCCATGTCATTTAGGAAAAACATCTGTTTATCGTCAGGGCTGGCTATGATAGCGAAATTATTTTATCAGAACAGTTAATTAACAACAGAATGCAAATACGTCCAATTGACCACCCACTTGTTTAGCGAAGGCCCCGTGTGATAAAGTCCAAGTGACATTTGACTATGATATAGTCTAAGGTTTGTTGTCGGGCAGAAGGAAAGAAAGAGAAAGAAAAGAAAAAGAAAAGAAAAAGAAAAAAAAAGAAAAAGGAAGATAACGCTGCTGAGCGCCCATTGGCTGAATGGTGATATGAGCGTTAGGCGGAGGTAATCATGTGAAGAAGGAGGGAAGGCCTGTTGCCCCTCCCACACACCTGAAGGGATAGGTGTGCGATGCCACTGTGACAGAGAGTGGAAACCCGTTGACACCCTCTGAGGGCATGGTGAGATACCAATATAAGAACAGTAGAAGGTGGGAAGACGAAAAACTTCCAAAAATGGAAAATAATAAAATTTTCCTGACCGAAAACAAAGAAGTGGATTGTGGGTTTAGAATTATCAAGGAACTTCAAACCCCGACAAGCCCACCCCGGTTTTGGTCGGCGTCCATACAAGCAGAGTCGCAACGAGTGAAAACCAGTTCGAGTTCCAGTTAAGTTGAGTGAAGTTCCCAGTTGGAGTTGCAGCCGCCTCGCAGATAGCTGACTTAAAAGATTCCACGCAAATCACGACTCAATTTCTAACCAAGGACAATTTATTTTTGAAGAACAACTTCAAAACAACCAAAACAAGTTTTACGAATATCACCTGAAGATACACCAAGAACCAGTTTCTTAAAGAACAAACAACTTAAGATGTTAAGACTCGCCTAACAAACACAAAGTGTCACGAATCCATATAGCGGTTTGGGAAGAAGACGCAGTCTTGTATTCAGCAACCAGATATAAAATATTGTTATCCTTTTTTTTTTAACACATTTGAACTTTTCGAGTTATTATTTTCTTTTCTTATACTTGTGCGGTGTTACCCTTGATAGAACTCGGCTTGCATTACGGCCCGGCGTCTGATTGATTTCGTCTGCCTAAGATCAATTCACAACGTGGGTAGATAGACTGGAAAACAAAAAAGTTACTTCGGTAAACAGACGTTGGAGGCGAGCTGGGAACGAGAAGGCTGATACCGAATCTAACCAGATTCCCATCCGAATCACATTTGGTGCCGCGACCAATACCAAGCCAGTTGGTCGTCAGAGGACAGGATAGCACGAAGTACGCGGCTAGGAAGACGTCACATTTGGCGCAGCGACACCGGGGGGACGTCACACCATGAAGATGGCCGGAGAGAACCCTATATGGTATGTATATTTCGGAAATAACTTTTCATTTTCTCAGGGTTAGTTAAAGATCAGCAAAATTTATTTAAGCCTCTATGTAATTTTTTAAAATCAGTTATAAGCATTACTGGTTTCTCAGGTGAAGGTAAACCATTTTCTTAAGGTCTTCAGTTTTGAATTATTAAAAGCTTGAAAGATAATAAATAACTCATTGTAAAAAAAATTCATGTAATTTACAATCATACATACTAGATATATGCCCCAATCAAAATGTGATGATCGATGATTTAATATTTGAAAAAAATCAAAAGGAAAAACTTACTATCCAGAGTGACCTGAATCTCAAAACCAACAAAGTTACACAATGTCTGTTTACAGAGACAAAACGGTTAGATAAAAATAATATTTGATAATTGCGTATGAATGCTGGTAACACTCTGGATATTTACGAAAATTAAATTACTCATGAGAAACTTAAATTATTGTCTAAACATCTTCATCTATGGGCCATGAACATTTAGGTTTTTGGCAATCATAGTTATCTCCAATTTTCAGTCCTTTATATCACTTCATCTTTTTTTCTTTTTGCTAACTCTCCTAAATTTCTTCTGTAATCCATTTATAGAAACGCGTTAGGTAGTTCGTGCGTTTTTTTCTACTGTCCCACTTACCTTCTATATGTACTGGAAATGTCCAATTTCCAAACACCTGTTTACACATAATGTGCCCTAGAAATTTAAGCGTCGTTTTTTTTTTTTTTGGTTTTCATTTACTCTAAAACATCGTTATTGCTAATATGTTCAATCCATAATATCCTCAGCATATTTCTACAGAACCACGCGCCTTTGTAATTTAGTGTGTTTGACTGTTCCTTTCACTGACAACAATACATTCTGTCTTCTTGCAATTGACGTTTAGATTTTTTTTTCTTCTCACTTTCCTTAATTATATCCTGTAGGACCTTTTATAATTTCATTTCTGTGTCTGCTATCAAAACTTTGTCATATGGATAATTTATGCTGTTAAGATTATCACCCCCAGCATTGATTCCTGGTAAATCTTTTCTAAATATATATATATATATATATATATATATATATATATATATATATATATATATATATATATATATATATCCAAACAAAGAATTGATAGTTTTGTTTTTCTTCAACCATACATGTACTGAAAACATACACATCGGCACAGTAACAAATATGCATACATATTGTCTTTAATATATGCTGTACTTGAAGTAGAAAAGTGAATTTTATACGAGATGAAGTAATAGGCGTTAAAGACAGTGTGTACATAAGTTTCAACACTGCTTATAAAAGGTTAGTATTAAGCTTCATTGCTTTATTCAAGCCATCGGATTCTTGCTTGAGGCGTGAAGATGACAGACATCATCGGGTAAGTTTTGTCGTGGCTTTCCACTTGTGGGTTTTGAAAACATAGAAGTATTAAATGCAATTTGTTCGAGTGGAACTTTATGAAGTAGCTTTCTTACAATCGAATGCAGTTAGGTTTAACATCATGTCATAACTGCTGTTGCGCGCAATGCATGCCTAATGTGTGCAGTCTCCAAGCATTTTCAGCACCCAATCAGGCATCAGTGACACTTCGAAACGCCTCAGGCATCAGTGATTGAACCTATCCTACCTATTTCTAGGCACTGATAAAATATTAGGCCGCTGAACCTGGACTTTTTGCAATTTCCGTTTCGAGTCCAAAACGCCGAGATGTGTTTAGGAATATTTAATGGAGCATTAATGAATGTCCAGCTCTAAGAAAAAGATGTTGTGTCATATCTATTATTGGCTTATTTATATATTTGATTTAAATTAAACCCGTTGGTGGACATTTTCAAAGTGAGGTAGATACATAATTTTGGGTCGTGTTTAGACTATAATAGACTGAATTCACGAAGAATAAAGAATTTAGTAAGCTCATTCTGAAAAGTTCCATGAAATTGTCACAAAGAATGTTTTATCATACATTCAGACACACACACACACACACACACACACACATATATATATATATATATATATATATATATAGATAGATAGATAGATAGATAGATAGATAATATTAGGTTGGTGCAAAAATAATGACGTAATAATGTCGTTTTTGACGTTAAAAAAGACGTCAAAAAACGACATTATTACGTCATTATATTTGCAACAACCTAATATTAGTGGTAAATATACATATATATGCATATATGAATATGTGGATATATGTGTATGTGTACATGGGTATATGTATGTGTGTATGTAGGTACACGGCGATGTGTATGTATATACGTGTATAAGTTATTGTGTATGTGTGTATTTGCATGCGTTTTGAAAATAAAAATATAGGTCCTCGCCAGATTAGATAATCGTCATATTTATTGTTTATATTTGATTTGTAACCTGCAGTCGATATTATTTTTGTCAAATTGTCTCAATTACACAGCGTACCTTTCAATTTTAATTTCACCCGCCCCATCTTTCTTCCGAACCACTTCTTTCCTTACCTCTCCCTCCTTCTTTAAGATTTGATCGGCCATGGTGTGTGTATGTCACCACGAAATGTATCTTTATTGTATTAGACATCCGACAACAATAATTTTTCCCCCTTCCACTCACACCTAGTTTTTAAATAACCCTCTCTGTTAAACCCCTCTCTTATGAACTAACATTTGTCCCACACTCTCATACTTACACTCTCTCTAAATTATATTTTTATTTCCGGAGTAGGTTTTTTTCTGTTTTCTTTTTGAATTTGTAGGTCTGATGAATTGGATCGTCTTTTCGATTCCAATGGAATAAATTATGACCATGGAATATTAGTGTTTAAGACTTGTTATTATATATATATATATATATATATATATATATATATATATATATATATATATATATATATATATATGTATACATTTCAACTTGTATTTCAGTTTTGATCCAAGTCTAATATATAATAAATATCATCAATTTGATTTATCATTATTGTTATTATTTTGTTGTCTTTTTATTTATTAGATTTTATTAATCAGCCTTTTAAATTTTTATCTCTCTTGGTGTATATATATATATATATATATATATATATATATATATATATATATATATATATATATATATATAGCTATCTATTTAAAGACTAATGTGTGTCCTGTTCAATATGTTATTGAATATTTCCAAATTTCAAATAATGCTGTGTATCGAAATTGTTTTTATTGCTGTTTTATTCAATTATTTCGTCTTCTCCAGCTATTTTTCGAGAACCAATGAGATTTTATAGTGCTGGGAAAGATTACCTTTTCTACAGCCTCTTATTCTGTAGAAGGCTGAAAGTTTGAAATATTCCACATTGGTTCCATGTGTAACAAAATATGGGAACCACGCCGAATCAACATTATTATAATAATTATGCTGTTACACGAGTTGGACAATTTTGAGATTAAACCCGTTGTAATAATTTTTATTATTATTTATTTATTTTTAATAATAATACATTGTTTTAAAACACAGGATGCTCTACTGAATCGAGTATCCACTAAATATAAAGTTTATATTAATAAGAATATATATATATATATATATATATATATATATATATATATATATATATATATATATATATATACACAAAATTACTTCAGTTCCTTTTACCCAGGTTTTACCAAGATAAGAATTTTAGCCATCGTGACACCATTTTTCATAAGAATCAATAAAAAAAACCTCCGACATATTCAGCTAAAACGAGAGCAGGTTAATTTTTCTTTTGTGTCAGACCCACTGTCTTCGACACTGAACAATGGCGAAAAGTAAAAGATCATTCAGGACTTCAGTAATGGTACCAACATTGATGCTCTGTTTTCCATTCAAATTCCATTCTGCAACCGTCACTAGATCAGTGAATATGTTTAAAATGAGAAAACAGTAGAGAGGAAAACTGGATCGGGAGGTCACAGAAGGAAGATGGATCTTCATTTCATCTTAGCGCTAAAGACATCAATTATTAAAGATTCTACTCAAGTCGTAAGACTTTATGCATGTTTGAGAGCATTTCCAGCCATGGCAGTCCAAATGCAGGGAAAAAAAGACTTTAAAATGAAATCGTTCGTGAAACATGTAAGGCACATTGTTACAACAGGACAGAAAGTTAGAAGGTTACAAAAGACCAAGAACATCTTGAATAAGTTGGAAAATGATCCTCGAATAATGAATAATATATATATATATATAAATATATATATATATATATATATATATATATATGTATCACTGTTTGTGTGTGTGTGTGTGTGTCAGCGTGTGTGTGTTAATAAATACACATGTACTTATGTTTGGTGTGCGACTCGAATTCCGTTAGTTACCCAATTCACCGGGCACAGTGCCCTATGAATTGGATAAGCAACGTGAATCGAGTTGCATATCAAACGTTGATGCATGTGTATATATTGACATATATTTCTTAGCTCTGTCTAATCACATTGTACACCTTTATGTCTACACCCCTTGGCGAAATTCAGTAATTATTTATTTGCTTTACAAGGGTAAGCACGGCAGGAAACGCGTATACGGTCGCTAATATATAGGTATCTCATTTACCTAAGCCTACACACACAAACACACACACACACACACACACACACACATATATATATATATATATATATATATATATATATATATATATATATATATATATATATATGTTTAACACCCTTCGTGTGCTACCGATCCTTAGTTATGATTAATTAATGAAGGACATGTCATTTTCGTTTATGATCGATTTCATCACGATACTTCTGTTAAGCTTAGACAGTAAATATACATTCTTATTCGTCAAGGTAGAGTCTAATAGTATTATAAAAACCTCGGATAATCCCAATAAGATATCTTTAATCATTTCTGAGATACAATGTTACAAAGCTTCATGTAACAGTGGGCCAATTTTGTTGTTACACTATTTGAATATTTTTGCTGTTACACCCGTTATATATGATTCAGAGTTTACAATATCATCTCCATTTTGAAAGTTATTTATTCATTATCGCTGTTGATTTTTTACTCGTTTGCTTACATTTTTTACGGATTATCAACACTTTGTGGGTTCTTTAAAGCTGAAATATATTTCTTTTTTTTCTTCGTTTTACTCTTTGAATATTGCATCAAATTAAAAAAAATAATAACATTGATTTATCAAGAAACAATTTATACTAATTAACCTACAGCTGGGAGGGAGGAGACAGATTTATATCTATCTCAAAGGTACCTGCACGTATGTGAATATAATGAAACCGACTGGAATTTAAAATCGGCTCTCCGATTCTTTCTGTTTGTATGTGGATACATTTGGGTTTACAAATGCAATTTTACGTCGGCATATTAATCGCCCAGTCGGCTATGCCATGAAAATAATTCCTATTGAACACACACTCCTACTCACACTTATGGACAAATTGACAAGTATGTGAAGAAGAAAAATCAGCTTTCAAACAAAGTATAGACAGTACAAAATCCCTGATAGTCTATATTCTGCTATATGGATGCGAAACGTGGACACTGTTGGCAGAAACAAAGAGAAAGATCCAAGCGTTTGCGAACAAAATCACGAGATATTTTCCTTGGCATTTCAACCCTTTTCCGCACACATTCAAATGCCAAGGAAATATCTCATGATTTTTTTCGCAAAATGTAAATTTTTGTGCAAATCCGTCGAAAATTGCGGCCGTGCATTCCTCTCTCACACGCACACATACACACACATATCCTGCCTTTTATAGATAGAGATACTAAAGATTTTCTTACTTAAACGTTATTTATAGTGGGTACCCATATTTGAGTATATACCATATTTATTTATGTATTTTATGTTCTGCTATTGTCCTTGAATATTAGAGAAATGTTAATAAATTAAAATATGTGACCTCTAAAAGGATTCAAACATGCGCCCCTCTTTGCAGGAGAAATTGTGAGATTCGGCATTCTTTTGCACGTCTAGGCCAGGACCTGAGTCGATAATCAAGCTATGTTGAATAGAACCTTATAAATTCAAATCCATATCAGACTCTCGAAACATTCATATTTGCTCAGTTTCGTATCCTGACAGAAACAAAGCAATTTTTAAAGAAGTGATGGATTTTTATTTATGATTCCGACCGATTTTATTAAATAGCAGGTATATACTAATACAATATATTTTATACGATACAATTTATTTTTTAAATTGTAAGAATTTATTTTAAAGTAATAATTTTTTAGTTATACAAGTTTTATTTATTAATCCGTAGTTGTGGGAACAAGACGTGGATTCCTACGTTTTCCAAGAGCATTTGCGTGTAAGTATATATAACGAACTCAACGGAAATTAGAACTCAGCTCCCTGATTAATAATTCCGAGACATTGGCCATTACACAGCCAGCAATCCAAGCTTAAATCTTCTGGTATTCCCAAGCAGTCACCTATTGAGGGACTCACCAGACTTGACGTTGCTTAATTTCGGTTATCGTGTGTCATACTCGACTGCGATGTTCGTCCCATTTCAGCATGGCTCTATTTGCCACTTCATTTATTCAGATTATTTTTCTCAAAAGTCTGCATCTGCCCAGTTTCCTATCCGAAAATTTAACAAACAATTTCTAAATGTTAAATTGATATATTTTTATCTGACATTTTCTATTACTTCAAACATTATTATAGTAGAGACTGTTATTGGTTTTCGACGCCGCTATTTCCAAGCAAGATCTTCGGATTACACGACTTCCTTAGTTCAACCAACAGTAAACCTCATAGCTAAGAGCCGCCATGTCATGTATACTGAGGCAAATTATCGTTATTCCCTTCGGATCACATTATTAAGAAGGAATTTCCATGCGAACCGCTTCTTCCAAGGAAATGATACTTTAAGGAAGCGATTTCTAAGAGGGTGCAGTCCAGTCTGCTACAATCTTAAACCCTTCAAATGTACAATTAACCGTTTTCTTTCCCGCATACCAACTGAATTATACCTCATGCCTCTTATTCTTCCGCTCATACAAAAACCTCCTTGTGTAACCTCCACATTTAGTGGCTCTTAAGACTTGTAAATGGTGAATATTAGCAACGAAAGTGTCATCATGTTGGCAAGCCGTTGCAAATTTGATATTAGGTTAGTGCAAAAATAATATCGTTTTTTGACGTTAAAAAATACGTCAAAAAACGATATTATTTTGGCACCAACCTAGTAAAACACGATGACGTTGAGATTTCACACTAAAATTTAAATGAACGGATGTTTCTGCTATTTCAACAGAGGTTAATACATTTGAGAATATAATTTCCAAAACATTTATACGTTTTGATCAGAATGCTAAAACACCGGGACATCCAAGTAACAATACTCTATTTTACGCTCAGGAGTTTCTAAGATTTTTCCACGGTGTCAGCTTTAGATATAAATGCATACATGGCCTGTCAAGTTACAAAAGAAGTTAGCATGAAATTATCTCGGCAGACAGTGTCACCTCGTTTATACGAAACCGGGCTTCATTCAAAATTTCCTTCCGTCTAACCTCATCAGCAAGTAATACAAAACAAACAAACAAAAGATAAAAATCAAACTAGACTTGCCATTGCAAACGAGTCCATTGTGAGGACCGATGGAAATAGGGTAAGAACGATCTTCAACGATGAATGTAAGTTTAATTTGGTCGCCTCTGACGGTAAGCGTTATCTCAGACATCATAAAGGAGAGATATTGCTTTCAAAATTTATGGACGAATCAGTCATTGTAGCATATTAGTGATGTGGTTTCGGCCCGTTCATTCGGTTTCCTATCAAAATAAATGATGCCGTGTATTTAAATGTCATTGTATGTTGTTCGTTTTCTGAGAACATCTCTCCATGGCTCTATCTTTAGAGAAGATTATGACTTTTATCATGCTAGAAGAAAAACAATTTTTTGAAGCGGAAAGGCTGGAAGCTATGAACTGTAACACCTAAAGACCAAATTTCGAGAGAATTAAGAAAATTAGAAGAACACCGATTATTTTGTTGCCTGATGGAAACCAATGTTTTACTTTAACTAGTTCCGCATAGCTTTAATAAAGGTTTTTAATTGTTTCTATCTCCATGCGTTGGTGCTTATCTTTTGTAACAATGAATAAAATGAAAAGGGACGTAACTGGCTATACATGTCGTTTATGGTAATGAGAATTTTGTAGAATATGTTTATGCAATCAAGTATGGTTTTGAACTTGTTCATGAAAAATGTTTCCTTATTAATCCGCATTTATTCAGTGGTTTGGTAGTCGCACTGGTAGAATGGGAAGACACTAAATTTGGCAGATTTTATCCTCTGCATTCCTCTATATGTTGGCAAAGGAGTATTTTTTTCTGGTATGGGTTTCCCTAATTTGTTGGCGATGAACTGCTATCATTTGCTGGAGTGACTGGCCGGTTTGGCTGATGTAACGCACGTAAAAAAACTTTGCGTGTAGTTATGCATATTTAAACTCTGATTTGCACGAGAAGTCATTTTTAATTTGAATTTTGATCCGTCTTTGAAGTGGAATTCAGGGTTCTCTAATAGGTGTTTGCATACCCCACCTGCAAAGTGGTTGGTTGATTTTTTTTCAACTGAGTGTCTTTAATTAAGTTGTGGATTTTTGCAATGACCAGTATCTTTTTTTTAATGATTTAGGTTGACTTTTACTTTTTATGATTGGATATTTTCTTAATAGGCTTTTCATTTTTTTTATCCTTTAGTATATTTTGTAGATTTATTTGTATATGTGTGTAGATCATTGTTTTCTTTTGGTTGAAATGTGACATATAACGGATGGCCTTTTTTTTTCTTTCTTTCTTTCCTTTTGTTTTTCGGAGTGTGTCGATCTTAATTTGTTTTGCTTTTTCAATACTATTGTCGACCAAAATTTATGGGTATTTTCTCTTGATGAATAATTTTCATCTCTTCTATTTCGTAGTCTCTTGTGGTTGTGCTTGTGACTATTGTACATATCCGCTTCGCTAGGTTGAGTTGGACGTTGGTATGAGTGTTTCCAGTAAGAAGATGTAAAAAGGCGATATTGACGAGAGACAGTCGGTTTATTAATATGTCTAAAAAAGGACGTTTTTTTTGCTGTACGCCATAGTGAATTGGATGGCTAGGATTTATATTTTTCAATGGGTGTTTGGAATGTCTTTATTTTATCCAGACTTCCATTCCATAGAATCAAACAGTCATCTAGATATCATTTCCAGTTTTTGTTTTTTATGTCGCAACTGAAATCATTCCTATTCCCATAGATTTCCGAGGCCCTGTCATAAATCTTTAGTTAATGGTATCCAATGACTAGGTTGGCATATGTTCCTGCAACATTTCCACTCATGGCTGTTCCTGATTTTTGTCGGTACGGTGTTTAGATGAACATGAAATAATTGTTTTTAAGATAAATTCTAGGCTTTCGATAATAAAATCTCTTTTGATACGATTCGGAAGCACACGGAGAAACATTTATGGCCGGTATTCCGTAGTCATGAGGGATGTTGCTATATAAGTTCACAACAGCCATTGAGACCATATAAGTAATATGGGTTATCTCATTGGGAATGAAGCCGCGAACGTGTTTGACTGGTTTCTAAAGGATGTCTAGAAAATTGCTTAGACCGTCTATCCCGCAAATTGGGGCGTCCTATTATAGGCCTTAGTTTTAGGTCTATTGGTGCTGGTATATTCAGGCAATAATTTTTTGTATTATTGCATGTTTCGGTAAAGTGTTTACTTTCGTGTATATTAGGTAGTCTATAAAAATTGCTTTTTTATATCTAAAATTTGTAAGGTCTTAGAATCAAGACAGTCTCAGTAGGAGTGTATTAAATCGATGAGTTTTCTCCTCACTCAGGTTAGTATTCTCTGGCTTCTTCATTGTAGGTATCGTCCTGCAGCATATTGTGTATGATGTTTGTATACTGTTCTATATGCATAATAACAACTGCACCTCCTTTGTATGCTTCTTTTATAAGAATATTTTGTCTAATTTCAGATCGTTTATTTCGTTCCATTGTTGTCTGGTGAAGTTGGACTTTGTGGCATTTTCAGTTTGTCAAGGAGGAAGTTAGAGATGTAATTAAAGAATTCATCAAAAGGTGCATTTTTACATTTTGGGGTTGATAATCTTTGTACTAGCGATTTATCATTGTTTTCTTCTTCAAAGAATTGTTCTACTAGCCTGATTCTTCTACAGAATTCCGAAACATCATCCTTCATTTCTGCTACATTTGTTTTGTTTTTTTGCGGTGTTGGATGAATTTTAGTTCCTTACATAGGATGTCTATTTATATGGGTGTCAATGACTTTTGTGAAATGTAGATTACTATCAGATTTTCGGGATTGTGGGCCATCTTCAGTACTTGTAGTTCTGGTTTCACTTTAAAAAATTGTTAAGGTAGGTTTCCTCTATATTGTATCTAATGTCAGTAGGTATTATATTTGTGATTATTGTGTATTTTTGTATTGTATCTGTTGTTCAGGCCTTGGTACTTGTTTATGTGTTGGTTTTGTTTCAGTCTGAGGTTATTACTGTAATTCCGATTTTGTGGTCTGTTTGCGCCAAACATGTAGTTTCTATTTTTTGCTAAGTTGATATATGTATTGTGGTCGTTATTTTTTCTGTTGTGGTATTGTTTTTAAAAGAATTTTTAAATTAAATCCACGTTTATCTCCCCTTGTTTGTGAGAATGATTAGAAGAGATAGAAAAAATACAGAGGAATAGAAAATACGACAAAATTTGATCGAAAATAGTACTGCAAACGCAAAATTTAACATCCACACATTCCAAAAATAAAAGGAAAAAAAGAAATAAAGGTCATCACTTATATTTCCCTTTCAATCCAAAGAAAACAGAAATATTCACACATGTACATCTAAATATAACAGTCATACGAAAGGACAAAAATGAAAAAGCCTATTACCAAAATATCCGATTATAAAAAGTAAACGACAACCTAAATCACTAAAAAATGATACTGACCAGTGCAAAAATTGCAGAACACAATTAAATGCCTTCAGGTGAAATAATGCGCAACTAACCTCTTTGAGAATTATGCAGCTGTCTATTGAGGGGCCATGCATTTCAGTTCAAAGACGGATCAAAATTAAATATGATTTCTCGTGCGACTCAGAGAATTTAATATACGTAATTGCATGAAAAGGTTGCTGAGATCATTACATTAACCAAAACAGCCAGTAAATTCGGCAAATCATGACAGTTCATCGCCAACAATTTAGGGAGGCCCACGCCAGAAAAATACCCCCTTAGCCAACATATAGAAAAATGTGGAGGATAAAAACTGCCAAATTTTAATGTCTTCCCATCCTAACACTGCGACTACAGAAACTCTGAACAAATGCGGATTGATAAGGAAACATTTTTCCTCAACAATTTCAATGTCATACTTAATTCATTCTACTAAATTCCCATAAATGACATGTATAGCCATTTGTTGTTCATTGGTACAAACCATAATCATATAAACGTGGAGATAGACACAGTTAAAAACTTTTTGAAAAGACAAGCGAAACTTGTAAAAGTAAAAAGTTCAAAAAAAGTAAAAATATTATTTTTCTAAGAAAAAAAAAATGAAAATTAAATTGTAACAAAGTTTTAATTCTTCTCAGTTAAATTTCATATACATATAATATATATATATATATATATATATATATATATATATACATTATATATATATATATATATATATATATATATATATATATATATATATATATATATATATATCCCTATATTTAGTATTGGATGCCTATTTTCCGATCTTTATTTTAGTCTCACTCTCCCTCCATCTCCCTTTATATATATATATATATATATATATATATATATATATATATATATATATATATATATATATATATATATATATATATATATATTGCTTATTTATTTTATATTGATCCTTGCTTGAAAAGGGTTAGTATCGAAATAAGTAGACACAGTATGTCTATATTATTTAATACAACACGTCTAAATGAATATATGCTATCGAAATGCACATATACACAAACATACACACACACAGTCACGTACAAACTTACACACACACACACACACACACAGTCACGTACATACTCGCACACACAGACACACACACTCATATTATATATATATATATATACGGAGTGAAGAATGCATTACAAAGATGGCAAAAGTTTTTCGGCTTATGTTCGGGTAATATTTGTTACTCGTCCTGTTTTCTCTTCCATTTGCAAAAGCGCCCCCCCCCATTCGCTATTCCTCCTTTAGGATTTCCTCGGAATAAATTTGTTACATTAGTGCAGCTAAACATGCGCATGAACGAGGCATGCTGGGAATTTAATTTTTGTTGTATATAATCTTGCAGATTTTATTTAGATTCATCTTCGTTTTTCACCATTTTTATTAGATATGAAAAAGTCGTTACATACATACACACACACACACACACACACACACACACACATATATATATATATATATATATATATATATATATAGGGGGAGAGAGAGAGAGAGAGAGACCTGTGGGCTCGCCTTGCTTCTAATATTGTCTTGCTTATTTCCATTTAGTTATTATGATATCTTTTTATTTTGCCGATTATATCTGCTGCTATATTTTAGTTCCATCTTTTCTTTTCAAAGCCTTTCTGGGTTTTTTTCCATTCCACAAAGCTTGGAATCTGTTTTTCATTTCTAAGTTAGATTCGGTGACATTCTCTGCAATCCGGCTGGGAGTTTTTCCTGTCATAAGAATTTTTGTTCTTTCAACCCTAAAGTAATCTTTGAATCTACAAGCAACTATTCTATGACCACATTTAATATCGAGTTTCTTTATGACAATCACATATCTATTGGTATTAGCTATCTCTTCAATAAAGAAATATTTTTTTTTTCTTCGCTCCACGATCAGGGATTTTCTAAGTCCATTTACGGCGGGTTTGCTTTTGAAAAGATCAATTCATAATAGTCTCTTTATATCTCTCAAAGAAGTTAACGAACATTGCGTCTCTTTTATTGCATTTCAAAACAAGATTCAACATTTATTCCCTTGATTGGTGTATTGATATCACCCGCTGAAATGGTGGATTTGACTTTCCATAACTTTAATTATATCGTTAGAAATTCCTCCATTTTTCCTTTTTGTGTAATTGGATTGTTTTTTGAGAGTACCTTTTGCTTAATTCAATTAATATTAATAATAGCCCCCCTGATATTTTATATTTATTACTCTATATAATGTACAATAATTTTGGCAAAATTAATATAGTTTAAAGATAGGAAACTAGAAATTAGTTACATATTCAAAATTGAGAGAGTTAGAGAAACATAATAGCTACTTATGTAAGAACTACATCATAAGATCTATATGGATATATGCGAGATTAACAATCTCCAGCTTTATAATAATTTACAAAGTGATTTTCCAAGCGTTGCTTATATGTGACAGAAAGTAGGGGTCACCCAGTGAGGATCGAGCTCACTACTCAGTCGTAACTGTTTTAGCGAGACAACCTTGCTAACCATTACACCGTCTCGATGTACCCAAGTCTCTCTGATATATTGTTGAAACTTACCATGTTCCCAGGAATGTAATGATTAAATAAGTATAATTACCTCCAAGAGATTCTCTTTTTTTTTCAGAGACTATTTAATATCGCTTATAGTTAAGATCACCACCATGAAGCCAGTGAAAGTATGGTACAACGCGAAGATTGTTCACAGCGAGGAAAGTTAACCGCGAAGATGGTTCATGGCGAGGAAGTTTCACCGCGAAGATTGTTCACCGCAAGGAAGGTTCACCGCGAGGAAAGTTCACCCCGAAGATTGTTCGCCGACATGATGGTTAACCACGAGGAAGATTCGCCTCTTGGAAAGTTCACAGTGAGAAAAAGTTACCGCGGGGAAGCTTCAGAAATATGAAATAGACGCTGAGTCGGCTTTAAAACTGCGTATATTGTTTGCCTCGCCATTTGTACTTGCATCTATATTTGACGATTCACTTAAAACGCTGTATGCAGATAATGTTTTTTTTTAGTGGGGGGTTTCGCCAGAAACTCAAGATATTGTCGCTTACTCTAAAAAAATCTAGATAGGGTGTTCAGACTGAAGATGACGTCGTCAACCCACTTAATATAGAAAAGTGGAATGTATACTCTGTCAGAGATAACAAATTGAATAATAATGTATGTAAAAAGATGGCATAAGTCCTTTGAGGAGCAAATGACTCCTTGTCATCCAAATATTTCGAAATATTTCAATTGCATTAAGAAGGAAGAAGGGCTAACAGAAGTCATATTTGAGGAGTCCACAACTGGGAAAACCTTTAAAATCACGTAAAAGTTATGTTACTGCTGGACAAATCTGAATACTCTTTATTAATTACAACGAAGGTAATTGTATCGCAGACTACTTGAAAGGTATAGCGCATAATACCATTTATTATTAGGTTGGTGCAAAAATAATGTCGGTTTTTGACGTTAAAAAATACGTGAAAAACCGACATTATTTTTGCACCAACCTAATAGAAATGCAATTTTTGATTATTAAATTAATTAAATTAAAATGCATGATATCAGGTATCATTTATTTTTTCTCTATTATTAGAAATGTGTTAGATATTGATCAATAACATTAGAATCCATTAAAAAGTGTTGCATTTTTATCCTTTTACGGTGACATTTCCTTGAGCTGTATTTTTATCGCGGTGAAATATACTCGTAATAAACTTTCATCGCGGTGAACTTTCCTCGTGTTGACCTTTCCTCACGGCAATTTGATGGCGGTGAATTTAACAGAAAATTATAATAACCGAGGTTAATATGTTCAGTTCTGTCGCATGTTCGTCAAGACTGTGTCCGTTAGTAATGATTCGACCTTTCCTTGAGCCGATATTGAAAAAAAGCTCAAATGCGAATTTTAACGAATCAACAAAAATATCCTAAAAAGAAATAAATGTATATGTAAACAGTGTAGAAAATAAGCGTGCTTGAAATATATACGATCTATAGAACACATAGTTAGACAGTAAATACTTTCATTAAAAGAAGATACATAATGTGATATATTCATCGATCGTTAGCTGAGGAGTACTTTGCCTATTGTTTCTTCGAAAATAAGATAAAACTCTGCCGACAGCCACTGATAAGAGTGAAGTTCCAGAAAGAAAAAAGACAAAACAATATTTGAATTTCAAAAGATGAAACGTAGAAAAAAACTAAGTGAAGATGGGATAGTAACAGACATTTAAAAAAAGATGTTGGTGAAATAATTTCACATATTTAAAAAAATATATCATTTCAACCCAAGCAAGAGGGAAATGCTATTACTATGGAGGTGGTTACAGGAAAGAAAGTGAAAGAGAAGACTAAGATTAGGGAGGATGTAAGAAAGGAGAAGGAGATGAACGGGATTCAAGAAGACAGAAGATGACTATTAAAGTCGCATTTAAATTTTTAAGATTGTAGATATCAGAGAAGTAAGTAAACGGAAGTGATTTCCACAGGCGGGAAATGCGAGAGAAAAAACTATTTGAGTAAAAGTTGTGGTATCATTTAGCTATAACAACAATAAAAAATATGGGACCTAGATGTCAATATAGTAGCACGCTTAAACTCATGTTGGGGCACCAGAGAAAAGAAGTGGTTTGAGGAGTTTCCATGAAAATATTTGTAGAAAACACAGAGGAAAGCCACGTCACTCAGGAAAGAATATTACAGAAGTCGAGATGCCTGGTAGTAACTGCACACTGGTATACGAATTATGTACTAGTATTTAACTTATTTTAGTGTATAGGAAAATGAAGATGCATATATGTAAAACTACATCAAATAATTTAATTCTACTTAAGAAAAATTATATAAAGAAGAATATGCTAACTATCGATTTATCTTTTCTATAATATATTCTCAAAAATACTCAAAATTAGATATACTTTTAACGACAGAACAACAGAAACGCTGTCTCTGAAAATATATTTGCCTTTTAAGAACACTCAGCATTATTATTTTTATTTCAAGAGATCAGAGTATTTATGAAATTTATGCAAATTTATTGGCGATCATAACGTTAACACTTCCACTTTTCTTATCTTGCTCCAGCTGGAAACCTACGTTTTTTGCATACCGCTTGTATGTGTGTCCCGTTGCGCCATCTATCGTAAAATACGGGAAGTTCTAACGGTTCTATCATGCAAATTATTAGTCAGCCTCAATTTTTCTCTACGTTTATGCTAGTTTCGTATCTAATTTGAAAATATTCCTGACGAAAATGCGGCTAGCATGCGGATGCTCCCAGCGCCCGTGACTGTATGTCCAAGGGCACCTAAAATTAATCCTGCCAATCGCCTGGTTGGTGGAATGAAAGCTCATGACTTGGTAGGAATTCCACCAACCAATAAGAAAAGGTACCCTTCCAAGCCACGCAGAGTCGGCAAAAAAGCTGGAAAACGCTCAGAAACAAGCTACCTCTGTAAAAAGTGTGAAGTCACATTCCACAAAGGACAATGCTTCAAAAGATATCATGTTTATATCCATTACTGATCTGGTAAGTCATTCCCAGGTATATCCATGAAAATGGAATGCTGTAAAACACACTGGTGCCAGTTTTGTGTGTAATAAAATATGTAGTTTGAAATTGGCATTTTCTTTTAAAAAAATGGCTGTCCGGATGGGGGCAGCACTGGGCAAATGAGTATCAATGAAAGTATTAATAACATAAAATACGCAGATGACAAAGCACTAATAGCAGATGCGCAAATAAAATTACAAAATCTCGTACAGAAGGTAGCAATGGAGAGTGAGAAGAAGGGACTTAGCATAAATTACAAAGAGACAGAATACATGGTCGTCAGGAAGAGGATGAGCTCGAAATGCGATCTGAAGTTCGGGAATACTAGAATCAAGCAGAGGCGGAAGTTCAAATACCTGAGAAGCATCTTGACAGAGAACTGTAAGTGCGACATTGAGATCCGTAGTCGTATTGGGATGGGCAAAGACACATTCCAAAAGCTGCGTAGAGTACTGTGAGACACGAGCATATCATTAGTAACAATGAAAAGAATACTGAACTGTTACGTGACATCTGTCCTATTTTATGGCAGCGAATGTTGGACGATTTCCTCAAAGATGAAGAATAGACTGGAAGCGATGCTAAGGATATCATAGACCGAGCGTGTGAGCAACAGTGAGGACTCAGAGAGGTTGCAAACAAGGAAGAGGCGTATACTTAACATCAGCAAGAGGCAGCTGAAATTCCTGGGACATATTATGAGGAAGGAGGGCCTGGAGAATCTGATACTCACAGGTCGAATAGAAGGAAAGAGAGAAAGGGAACACAACGCGTGACATACCTGGCGGGCTAAAGCAAGTGGATCTCAGAACCTGATATGGGAGAGGAAGTAGTGGGAATGAACTTGTTGAGAGCTGCAAGGAATAGAGGTAGGTGGAGAGCCATGATCGCCTACGTCTTGAAAGGACATGACACATAAATCAATAACCCAACTATAGAAAAGATATATGAAATGAAATTTTTGAAATGTCCGAAACAAAAGGACATGTTCTTCCTATATTATTCTTTGCATAATTTCAAATTATCTTCCAGAAGAAAAGACTGGGAAAAGTATAGTAATATATACAGAAGGAAAATATTTATCATCGATTTACGGACAGCGATTTTAATAATAACAGAAACCTAAGTACGCTTGGAAGGAATGATAAATTGACTTAATAGTGATCGTATTGACGTAAATTTGTAAATTGACAAGAATTAAAAGAAATAATGCTCGGTATTAGACTTGCCGAATAAAAGTAATAGGTTTAGAGAATGAACACAGCTAAAAAGTTTAAGAATACTTTTATTTTGAAAGGTGTAAAAATTAAAGAAAGGCCATAGAAATGAAATAAACCGAAGCGTAAAGGCCGCTTAGAAAGAATTTAATAAAATTACAGACCAATGTAATTTAGTTTAGGAATATGATTAAAACGAAATGTGGTTAATGTATATATATATATATAGCTATAGCTATGTCATACGTAGGCGTAACATGAAAATTGACAAAATCGCTGGAAAACAAAGTTAGAAAAGCACAAAGATCAGTGGAAGAATAATGCAATGCATAATTGAATGATATAGGAAATGAGCGATATGGATCAGATAGCAGAAGTGAATATGCGACCAAAATAGAGATAAGTGGGACACATGACAAAGGAAAATGTTAAATAATGTAGAAAATAGCGGATTGACTATAAAACAATGGAAAGAAAACGCAGAAGAAAAATCCAAATAGTAGATAGCTAAATGAGATAGAGGATTTCACGGCTTGAAGATGCTAGGGAATGGTACAGTCAAAGACGTTTTAGAAGTAGTTGGAAATATATATATATAAAGAGAGATAGAAAGAGAGAGGGAGAGAGAGAGAAAGACAGAGAGTCATATATATATAGATATATATGTGTGTGTGTGTATGTGTGTGTGTATAAATATATATATATATATATATATATATATATATATATATATATATACAGAGAGAAAGAGAGATAGATAGATAGATAGATAGATAGATAGATAGATATGGATATAGATATAGATATAGATCCTTCCATTTGCCTGAAGAGACCATACTTTCGAAACCCGGTTTGCGAGGTTGGTTGGCATTGTAACCTTTTCTTAAATATGTAAGCTATACATATTCGAATTTTTTGTCTGTATGTTCACGGCTGTTTTTCACCCTTCCTTTTAGATTTCTATCCGTATATATATATATATATATATATATATATATATATATATATATATATATATATATATATATATATATATAATAAGAATGAAGGATTAATTCGTGTGGATAATTTCAATGAGGGTGTAATCCAGAGAGCTCCATGTAAAACGGGAGTAAATATCTATTAAATAATTAAGAAATAACTTAAGTTTCCATGAATATAGTTTATTTCCCCAGAAATTATATTTTACTGGTTCATCAGGTCATATCTCTACTTATATATATATATATATATATATATATATATATATATATATATATATATATATATATATAGATAGATAGATAGATAGATAGATAGATAGACGCCAGCATTTTTAGATACAAAGACAAATGACGCTACACTCTAAAATCACTAACACCTGCAACTATCTACACTTTAAGTCTTCCCAACTTAAACACCTCAAACTGAAATTTCAGTGGTTAATAAAGAAAAATATACATAGGTATAACCGAAGTAACCTGGAAACCGAGAAACTATGTACACAAAACTTTCTTTACAAGTAGTAAATACGCCATCAGCACTATGCATTGTAAAATAATACATGTTATTAAGACATATACCAAATCGCACCAAATATATAAGGCAAAATAAAGAAACAGCACCAGCCTACAAAAATAAACCCCCAAAATTTTTACTTTCCGGAGAAGAAAAGAGCTATATTCATATTTCTAGATTAACACAAAATCTTTAATAAATGATGCGAAATTAAAAAGCAAACGCGAAATTTAATTTTTACTACGTTTTTTAAAAATCGAAAATTATGAAGGACTAGATTGTGAAATACCAGTATTAAAAATGCAAATATATTCAATATATATATCGCAGACAATTTTATATAGATTAAATAAAGCCAATATTTTGAACTAAACAAGTCAATCAACAACATCCCAGAAAAAATAAACACAGTTCTAAATAAATATATAAACAAATTATGTAAATATTAAAAAAAAGATGACAAATTACGAATGCTCACATAAAAGTTAGTAAATGTAATAATAATAATAATAATAATAATAATAATAATAATAATAATAATAATAATAATGATAATAATAAACAAATAATAATAAAGTGCGATGTCCTGAAATGCTTGAAAAATACAATAATAAAATATGAGTTTCCAGCATTTCAAAGGATTCCACAATGTAGACAAAGATTTACCAACAGAGATAGCGCATTGATTCTTGAAAATAACTGCGATAGTGTAATTGAACAAGACAATAACAGAGCAAATATTTCAAGCTTTTCTGAGAATGCCAGCATGTAGCCTAAAGTATTCTAACTACCACACAGACACCATATTGGTTATTTAAAATGACTGCGATGGTCGGAAGTACTTGAACAAAAAATTAACAATGTATGAACATCGGTGAACTTTGAAATTTGGAAGCATAATATGACAAAATAAACTAACAATGCATGTCGGATCATTTTAATCAAATTAATCTGTATGAATAATTGCTGCCTACACACACACACACACACACATATATATATATATATATATATATATATATATATATATATATATATATATATATATGAGTGTGTGTGTGTATTTCAAAACTTAACATATCCGCTCATCATACTAACATAGTTTTAAGCAAATATTATTGCCTGAGGATAACTAAATGTTGAAACCATGGTAGTGTATTGGTTGTTTTGTTTTTTGTTTTTTTTTTAATTTAAACGCACATCACTTTAAATTTTTCGTTTTTTTTCTTTATATATGTATTGATACAACTGTTTTCTTTTGTATTAAATCTGACTAATAACTGTTTTATAATTATATATATATATATATATATATATATATATATATATATATATATATATATATGAAGAAAAAAGAAAATTTTTAAATGGTGTTTTATGAAGACGGAAAGACGGATCAAAGTCAGCAGTAAATAAATCAGTGTTATTGGGGAAAAAATGTTTATTTCCTCTATAGGATCATGCTATTTAATTCATGGCAATTATGTGTGAAAAATAATATCGGCCAAATGTCCGCCAAGGCCTCGACGGTACACCTTCACTTGATTCTCAAAATTTTTGATGATGTCTCTGCATAGTTGGTACTCGATCTTACCAATATGACGTATTACCTCATCCTTCAGCTGTTGAATTGTTGTTGACTTTTGGCATAGACCTTACCTTTAAGATGACCCCAAAGTAAGAAATCTACAGGCTTCGATTTGCACGATAGTGGTGGCAAATGACTTCGCTGTTTCCAGAGATCATTCGACATGGGTACTTACTGCATTTCTGTCTGAACCTCTATTTTTTCTATTAATACATTGTTTGATTGTTAACCATTCAATGGTTGAAATTACCAGTCTTAAGTTGTTAAATCTGAAAAAAAATAAAAAAATATCATTCGACGCTTAAACTTAATTCACATTGAAAATCATTATCGGAGCATCACAGGAGAAAACATTTCAAATAATGAGGAATGCGTGATTGGTATATTTCTTATTCACAGCAGTGATTGAGGTCAAATGGTACAGAAGAAAACAAAGTATAACATATTTGACAAGCTTGAGAATGTGGATGGTAGCACAGGTTTTAGAAATAAACAAATAAATTATTTACATATGCAATGGATAGGAAGTTGTGGAAGACCATAATTGCATGCCTCCCTGAGGGAACACTACATATAAAGAAGAAGTATGTAGTTTGCATTTAATAGAAACTATTGCTTTTAATAATATGAATTTGGGAATATCACTAAGTATTTGTTAAATAGTCCAGTTAAAGAATGAAAATTTTAAATCTGTAAATACAGATTCATTCATTTAAATGCTATATACAACCTTCACATGAATTAAAATTTGCAACGAATCTCAAGTAGAAGTTATTGTTAAATAAATAAAAAAATATCATTAACCTAAATGATAGAAATGTTTTAATAATTTGCATCCGAATAAATAATGTTAAAAAGTATCAGAGATATAATAAGAAGAACAAAGAAAACTGTCTTTCATTTTACAAAAGAGAATGAATTATTTCCGATATGATATTTTTTCAAGTGTCATTAGATTCTTTAATTAGAAACAAAGAATTCTTTTAAAAAATCTATAGGAAAGATTTTCGATCTAAAATCGATCATGATTTTTTCCTTCTGCAGAATACAATGTAAAATAATCAATTTCGTTTTGTCTCGAACAGTTAAACTCGTTTCAAATATCGGCTGTCACATTTGGAATTTCATATGGAAATCGTTAAACCTACATTGCTAATATTAAACAAAATCTAATGCTTTGAATTTCAGTATGTTAAAAAAAAAATCACACGTATGTAATTCCCTTCTATCGAGTATGATCTCAGCTGCTGAAATGCTAAAAAATCCAACAAGCAGTTTGGAAGAAATATATGTGAGGAGACACGTGAGTTTTGTAATGAACTGTGTTTTAAACTAAAATAATACAGAGACTATATATATATATATATATATATATATATACAGAATGTTTCGCTGGATGACAGTTCTTCAGTGTGGAAAGACGTCTGACTGATTCAAGCTGGGATCGAAGCCTGACCGATTTGACATCAGTCAGAGATTCTAAGCCCATGCTATCGTCGCACGGCAGAGACAAAGAGAAAATTAAACTTTTTCTTTCTAAACGATATAAGCCAGTTTACTGGAGAACTCAATTCGTAGTTGAAGAGTAATGCATTAATAGCGGTAGTAGCCACTGTTTTTTAAATCCACTTTCTCTCGTGAACTCAACCTTATTTCCCGGGGGATTTATATATTAGCATCCGCAGACTGAATATTTCGCTGTATCACAGCTCCTCATATATATATATATATATATATATATATATATATATATATATATATGATATAATTATTTATTTAAAAATATGATTCCAACTCGCTACATAAGAGGTCTCATGTTTCAAAACAAGAGCCGAAAACTTCGAAATAATATTTGAATTAACTTGAATTAAAGTAGGCTGTTCCATCTTCAAGCGAAATTCTTTTGGGAATGACTTATTTCTGAAATTTACGAGTTTTAATAGTATGGTCAGAATTGAAATCAAAAATTTCCATGGTAACATCAAGGGCGGATTGTTTAGAATCGGCAGGGGTGGGGTGTTAATAATTTGTATCAGTATAGAGTTACTTTCATAAATGCCGGGTCAGGGTAAGGTGGGGGTGGCTAAATTTACGACGGAGGAAGTTTTCGCATAGTCTGGATATATATATATATATATATATATATATATGTATGTGTGTGTGTGTGCGTGTGTTGTGTGTGTGTGTATATATATATATATATATATATATATATATATAATGTTTTCTAATCATTTCATACCCAGCAATGCGATAAAGCCACTAATATGTAAGGATTTACTGCAGAAGAAAATGCAATAGAGTGAAGAGAACTGAGAAAACACTACTGAGAAAATACGAAAGTAAAAAGAACAGGATTAAATGAGACAGAAAACAATGTTTGACGTTGCATTTAAATGTTTATAAATCGTAACAGACAAAAAAAAAAGAAGCAAGAACCTGGAAGAGAGTTTAATCGCCGAGAAATGTGTGATAAGAAAATATTGCGATAAACGTTTTGGTTACACGATGAGATCTAGCTGCCAATCTATTACTCTGGGCGAATAGGTTGATTTTTTTTCTTACAAATGTCGGCGGTCACCATAATGTTGTGCAGAATAAAATGCTTTTTTAACGTTGGTCACTAAAATGATAGGTGTAGATGTTTTCTGATACACATCGGGAGTCAACAAATGATGTGGATAGTAGTTGACTTTGTAAACGTCAGTGGTCCACAAACTTTTGTTGTGGATTCACTCGCCTCATATATAGTCACATAAATTAGCCTTCTGTTCACGGAGTTAAAAGATATTGACAGTAGATATAACGTAAACAAAATAACAGCAAAGCATGGCAAATTGTATGTTATTTTGATACAATTTATTTATATTTTTGTGTGTTCCTGGTGTATGTATCTCTGTGTTTTTTGTTGTTTTTTTTTTTACAACTGATTTATTGTCCATGTAATAAAATGTAGAAAAAATACTCCGTAGTATCACAGACCATATCACAGAGTGATGTCGGATACGTGTTGCCCGTACCAAGTACGGGGCGAAGAGATGGAATTTAACGTCTTTTGGCGGGATCTCCGTATTTCAGTCAGGAACAGATTTTATTTCATGCTGGGGGATCTTTTATTACTTTTAATCTTTTATTTATTTTA
This sequence comes from Acanthosepion lycidas, assembly GCA_963932145.1. NCBI lineage: Eukaryota > Metazoa > Mollusca > Cephalopoda > Sepiida > Sepiidae > Acanthosepion > Acanthosepion lycidas. The sequence continues at coordinate 94,799,529 of OZ010573.1, read as the reverse complement.
TACAACGTTTTTATTCTATTGTATTATTTATAATTTTCATTATTATTATTATTATTTTATATTTATTTTTTATTCAAAATAATAATAATATTCCTAGTCTTCTTCGTCTTTTATGTGCCGAGTCCCTTCAGGGCGGAGGTAATCACGGCTCCCATTTCTTCCTGTTCTCTGTATAAGCTCTGACTTTTTGTTGTTTCTCCCAGACCCTGTTCTGCCATCCACTTGTTTAAATTCGGAAAGTATGTGACGCGTTGCTTTCCCTTGTTCCTCTTTCCTTCGCGCTGTGAGTATCAGATTCTCCTATCCCACATGCTCATTCCGTGTCCCAGACATTTCAGCTCCCTCTTCCTTATGTTAAGTATGCCTTTCCTATTTTGTTTGCATCCTCTCCAAAATCTCATCCTTGCTCACATGTTCGGTTCATGGTATTGTTAACAGCCTTCTGTAGAGCCACAGCTCTGTTGCCCCGAAACTATCCTTCATCTTTGAGTCGACTGTCCAACCTTCGCTACCATAAATGAGGACAAATACTACGTAGCATTTCAGCACTCCTTTCTTTTTTACTACCGTAACCCTTTTGTCTCGTAATACGTTGCCTAGCTTTTGGAATGAGTCCTTGGCCATCCATATATTTTCTCACATCTCAGCGTCGCACTTACCGTCCAAACGATTCCTACATATTTAAATTTCTGCATCTGCTTGATTTTAGTGTCTCCGAACTGTAATCCGCATTTCGGGCTCATCTTTTTAATGATGACCATGTCTTCTGTCTTCTTATATTTTATGATTAGTCCCTTTTTCTTCTTGCTCTCTTTCGCTACCTTCAAAAGCTTCTGTTATTTCTTTTCCGTATCTGCTATCAGCAATATGTCATATGCATATCTTATCTTTCACATTGTGGCCACCAATGATAAATCATAGTAGGATTTCCAATTCTCTCAGAATTGCCTCATTCTATAGTTTGAATAAGTCCGGTGAGAAGACACATGCTTGCCTTACGTCCCTTTCTACTTTTGTATATCTGCTGAACTTAAACTTTATCCGTATGCAGGCTGTTTCCTGCCAGTATATGTTCTTCATTATTTTAATATCTTTCCCAAATATATCAAGGTTACTGAGCAGTTCCAACAGATCTTTGTGGCGTAATTTGTCGAACGCCTTTTCGTATTCTATAAAACATAGAATCGCACGTCCTTCTGCATTTGTATTGCTCTTTATTGTAAAATTCTGAGCATGAATATCGCATTTCTTGTTCCGGTGTCTTTACCCAACCCGAACTGTTCTTGACCTATATCGGGCCTGATTCTGCCGCATCCTTTATTCATCAGAATACGGATGATTAGTTTTGTTATATGGCTCATTAGACTAATTGCTCGATGGAGTTCGCATTCGTTTGCGTCTGGTTTCTTAGGCAGTGCTATGAAAATACATCTACTTAGGTCTTCCGTCATATCCCCGGTATTGTGGATTTAATTTATTGTTTCCGTAAATTTGTCTCTGCCAAAATCATCTAAGGCTATCAGCATCTTTGTTACAATTCCGTCTGGCCCTGCCACCTTGTCACTCTTGATTTGGGCATTAGTCGCTTTTACTTCGTTTTTAGAACTTCAGGTAATTCTCTTTATTTGTTCACTTTCGTTGTAGAAGAGTTCTCGAATATAATCGATCCAGCGCTGCAGAATTTTCCTTCTCTATTATGAGTATTCCATGCTTGGATTTTATGCAGCCTGTTGACAGGCAAGACTTCTATCCTGTTAGTTCCCTTATTTGTTTATGCATATCTCTTTTGTATCGGGGTACAAATGAGAAAAAATCATCAGAACAATTACCATAGAAATATTTGTAGAAAAGGCAAAATAAGTTGGCAAACCGCTTTGACTAAAAGCGATGACTAATTTGTATAGTTAAATAAAATATAAATAATTCTGTGTTATATAGTCGATATATCTGAAAGTCTCGCAAAGCAGGGATGCGTATATGAAAATATAAATTAAGTACAAACATTTTATATTGAAAATTGAAAGGGAACGAAAGCGCAATGACAGGTCGAAACCGATATTTTTGGAAGCTATGTTTAACAATGATAAAAACATTATAAAATGCGTTCATCATTAAGAATGTTAATTGTTAAAAGCTTTCACTAATGTTTAATTGTATTTATATTTATTTTATGCAGTTCATAATTGAAAAATATCATTGATATTATCTATAATGTATATATGGCTTTATATAATGTATATATGGTTGTAATTGGCAGATCGTACGCTGAGGTTACTGAATGGTCCCGATACCAGGGAGGACAGTTTACTTAAAGAGGATTTATAAGCTGTCATTAAACAAGACTATATATATATATATATATATATATATATATATATATATATATATATATATATATATGTATATATATAATGGAATATGCATATACCTGTATTCCCTCTCACTGGAATATGATTAGATGGTGTCCGTCATAAATACAGACGGAGGTGTAGGTACGACAGACTTTAAGTCTATGACGACGCCCATTGGACTACGCCATTGGCTTTCCTGTTGGTCTACAGCTATTATCTGCGACTACGACGAGCACCGGTTGATTACTGCTACCGTGTACTACTTGGTTACAGTATCCAAACCCACTTAGCTACTTCAATCAAATATATCCTTTCCGGGCATATCAATATATATATATATATATATATATATATATATATATATATAACGTCATCCATAAACAGACTGTTTCGCAGCTCATCAGTGTGGCTAGACATCCGGTTGCCTCTAGCTAGGATCGAAACCTGACTGAATTGGTGTCAGTCCACTAAGCCGTCGGCACACGGCAAGGATGTAGGTGGATTTTTAGCGTATTTATTTTTAGAAACACGCCCAGTGGCTGACAGTGACTCAATTCGCTATGCGAAGAGTCTCGCTATATTAGCTATAATAGTCACTGTTTTACAAACCCATACCTACTAGAGAGCTCAACTGGAATTAATTTTTATTTCAGGAGCCAATATAACGTCATCTACAGACAGACTGTTTCGCTGTTTCACAGCTCATCAGTGTGGCTAGACATCCGGTTGCCTCTAGCTAGGATCGAAACCCGATTGAATTGGTGTCAGTCGGAGATATATATGTGTGTGTGCGTGTAAAAGTCCGTGGGTAATTAATCCAAGTGAATCCTAATAATATGAAAACTGATCCACAAATGAGAGCTCAATGTATTTATTGCAGAACATATAAGTGAATTATATTTAAATATAATTCAATTGTAAACCTTTTTTTTTATATGACCATCTCGCTCCTGAAGAAATTTCACTCTTCGATTAATTTCTCTCCTAGAGAAATTCCCTGTAGCTAATCAATAAAAAAACGTTCGATACAAAAGCCAAACTCTTTTGTGTCAAAATTTTTGGTATTGACAAGCTCTAGGGAATTTCTCGAGGAGCGAAATGTCCAACTAAATGGGGTAAAATTGAATATCATTTATGTGTAAGTCACACACACACACACACACAAACACACACACACACATATATATATATATATGTATGTATGTATGTACACATGCATATATATATATATATATATATATATATATATATATATATATAGAGAGAGAGAGAGAGAGGGAGAGAGAGATAGAAAAAGAGACAAAGACAAAGACAGACAGAGATATATAAAGGAAGAAAGAGAGAGATGTTTAAAGACAGCTTATATATTCTTTTAAATTCTTATCGTTTTCTACACAAATTTGAAAGCTCACACCCAGAAAATGATGAAGATTTTCCCTCCTAAAATAAAAAGAAAATTAGAAATTGGAAAGTATAGTTATTAAACAATAAATATTCTGAGTATAATAATTCTAACTTCTAACTTCAAGGGATCCAATTCCTCTTATAAATGCCATAACCTAAATTAATATCTTCAGTCTTCAGTACAGCGGAATTGTACACAATTCTGAATTCGCAAATTTTCGCATACTCATATTAAGATCTAACTTCCTTCTTACAAATTACTTCTCAGTTTTAAAATATCTTCATAAACCAGATTGCACTGTATAAACTACAGCGAAATATATATATATATATATATATATATATATATATATTAAACGTAATTGTAGCAGTTGTAGCAATAAAGTTGATATCATCCGACTGCTAAGAATCATTTCATACACATAACATGAATCGCGAATTTCTCATTAAGAATTCACATATAGATTTCAAACATATAATCAAACAATTCTTTTCTTTTATGTTGTAAAAAGAAAAAAAACAAAACATATTTCGCACAAGCATTGTTTGCGAGCAGCTTTATAACTTCTTTTTTTATTCAAGATCATTTTTATACTCAATAATAAAATTGTTTAACTTTTTACAGCTGTGTTTGAAGATTGATTCTTTTCTTCGCATTTCACACACATTTTCCTCAACATATGTGTGTGTGTTCGTGCGTGCACACGCGTGATAGCGCGGTATGATATCATAGTATATTTGGTATTTAATTTCACACAAGAACATCAAAGAAGCTAGCTGTCCGAGAGGGTTAATCAGATGATGTTACTCATGTCCGCTGAGTGCAGAATCAGAGAGCCACGATAAGCATTGACTATAGCTATAAAGAACTCCATAGATGTGTTAGACAGCCTTTCATACATCGGTGACTTTAATGTAGGATAGAATCTAGGTTGTGGAGTTTATATCGGCAGCAAAAACGCACAGAACAAGAGCAATTAACAAAGCCGAGAGTTTAATAAAATGTGATGCTTAACATGAAAGTCACATTTTGATGTTATATAGTAGTATTTCTGTGTGAACAGTAATTGGTATAACGCCATGATA
>OZ010573.1:94779688-94792188 GCA_963932145.1 Acanthosepion lycidas | reverse complement strand
ATATATATATATATATATATATATATATATATATATATATATATATATATATATATATATATATATATATATATATATATATATATATATATGAAGCAATGTCTTGGTGGGGAAATCTACGACTGTTGCCGAATAAGTCGGGTTTCGATCTCAGCTTGAAGCATTCGGATGTCTAGATGATGAGCTGTGATACAGTGAAACAGTCTGTCTGTGGATGACAATGAAGAACTTAAAATCGGTTGGTCATTCTTGGGAGATAAGTGCGAAAGTGTAAACAATGGTTAATAATTCTACTATTACTAGCTCTTCCAGGATTGAGCACTGTTAGTCATTGACGTGTTTATTCAGATAATAAGTACGTAAAAATTCGCCTTTCTTTCAACACTGTTTTGCTATCATGCCATGGACTCAGCTATTGTACTAAACGCCTTTGTTTATCTGCTTCTACCTCAGAACTGAAGTGTTACTTGATACGTGACTATCAAATTAATATTATGAAATATATATTCAGGGAAACCAATTTTAACTATCCAAAAAATTATCATTTTTAAACAATTTTTAATCTTCGCTACACTTTTATAATATCATTAATATATTCATGCCCCCAATCAAAAACATCAAATATGCATACAATCAAAGAGATGAATATATGTATACGTATGCTAAAGCAATTGAATAAATATATTGTGTTGGTGCATAATTATCAGGCGCTTTGGCTGGTGAGTTATTTGTTAATAAAAAATACTGCTTTGTTTACTTTTTAAATAAAAATATTATTTCATTTTCAGATTATAAAAATGTGTGTTGGTAAATCATGCGCTCCGAAAGAATCATTTAAAAATGTTATTGTTGAATTGTTATGTTACTTTTCTCATAATAAATATTGTTTAAAAAACGCCTGATAATTATGCACCAACACACTATAAAGATGGACTAATGTTTCTCTCTCTCTCTCTTACACACACACACACACAGAGAAGCAGACACACACACACAGAAGCAGACACACACACACACACACACAGAAGCAGACACACACACAAAGAAGCAGACACACACACAGAGGCAGACACAGACACACATACAGAGTCAGACACATGCACAGGCATACACGCACACAGACAAAATTGTGTATTTATACAGCAATCAGTCTTTTATACAAGCGTTTTTGGTGGGGGGTTTAAGATGACTGACGTGATATTGTGATTACACTTGTTATTACATTTTTTATCGCTCGGACAAGTATCTTTATTCCTGGACTAAAAGACTGTTCAAATGTTTTATATATGTGAGCCCCTTTGGTTATACTATTAACCATTAGCAATGATTTTTAAACTGAATACATTGTGTAGATGTTAATATATGTCTATCTATATTATCGGGGATGTTCTCTTTAATTTTCCAAAAAGGGTCAGTACGTTGTATCCGTGAGCATAATTTATATTTTTCAGAGTTGTTCTTATCATTTGTGTGTTAGATATACATCTCTTAGTTTTAGCTGTTTCTTTACAAGGGAATGTGGCTATAATGTGTGTATTTTCTGCAAGTATGATGCGGGCAGTTGTGACTGACTGTAAGTCGAGAAAAAATATTCTTGTACAAATGGAAGAAAAATTTTCAAAAATTTAATCGCAGTAATTTATCAATTTATATATATATATATATATATATATAGGCTGTAAAATTCGGTAAACGCTAAATAAATATAGTATATATATATGTGTGTGTGTCGGATCCATACCCATTCCTTCCTCAGTATAATAATAAAAAGAAATATAAAAGTACATTTTAAATCTCTCCCTTCCCTCTCTAAACTTGACCATGTCACTCACACCATCCCTCATCACATTCTATGTCAAATTATATAAGTTTAATACTGCCTGTCAAATGTGTAAATTTTAAATTAATTTCTCATTTCACGTTTTGATTTTACTTTAAATCACACACACACACACGCACACACGCACGCGCGCACACACACACACAAACACACGTGTGTGTGTGTTTGGTCAGATTTGAATCAGACCAGGAAAAAGTATTAGGTTGGTGCAAAAATAATGACGTAATAATGTCGTTTTTGACGTTAAAGAATACGTCAAAAAACGACATTATTACGTCATAATTTTTGCACCAACCTAATAGTATTAAAAGTGCTCAATACACGTATAAAAAAAGAAAAGAAAAGAAAAAGAAAAAAAGTTGACATGAATATCTTTATTTGAAGAAAATACATCAATCGATCACGCTACCTTGGTTTCCAAATTTCGGTATATTCAGGCGAACTGGGTTAAATAATTTGCTAACGCTTTATTTTCTTAAATAATGAAAAGACGCACAACGAGAAAATTAATAGAAGCGGTCAAGAAAAACAAGGGTACGGAAATTTTTATCGGATTTGGGGCATATGAAATATACATGTTTACATTCTGTTTGAAACGAAATCAAAAGGATATTTTATGTGTATGCATCGTCTCATTATTATTTGAATCGTGTCATTGAGAAGGTTATTCTTGCCTGAAAATGTTATGATTGGTTACTTTTTCTTGTCAAATTTTGCAGATATCAATATGATTGTTGTCATGTTTTTTTTTGGTGGGGGGGAGTTTTTTTGTCATTTATTATTTCCTCTTGTTGCTATTTTCATTTAATTCCCTCACATAGCTGTCAAGTCTGGTTGAATTCCTAACACTGCCTAACTCGTATGATGAATTATTTAGCGTTAGGAATTTATGCAGCCGAAAGTTTGAGAGAAAGGCACCATGATCGGCTGATATATATATATATATATATATATATATATATATATATATATATATATATATATATATATATAAATTTAAAGAAAAAAAGACCACTTTATGGTTCCTTTGTTAAAATTTATTTCACCAGAGATTTTCTTTTTCTCTGGATAATCAGGCCTCACTTTCAATGATGCATTTTTTCACCGTGTATATATATATATACATATATATATATCGACTCTCTCGAAACGAAAGCCCATGAGATTTGATTATAGTGGTGAATATTTTTTCGAACCATCCACACTTTTTTAAAGGCTGATTACAGAGACCTAGTGCACTGCATACGGCAATACCACAAAGTCCCCAAACGACCCTTCGATTTCGGTTCTCCGATTCCCCACTCAAAGCCGCTATCAATTACTCCATCGTTTTCTCCTCCTCCCTCTCGCTCTCAATGTCTGTCTGTCTGTCTCTCTCTCTCTTTGTATATATATATATATATATATATATATATATATATATATATATGTATATATATATAATTATTTATTTTTAAAAAAAAAATTTATAACATAAATATGTTATAAAATCACTACAAAAATAGCCATTTTGTTTCAACACCCTCGATGACTTATCAAGTGATTGAGCACTCTTTTAAAAATAGTAATTGTTGGTTATTGGAATTCATTCCATATACACCAATCATATACTTGTATATATATATATATATATATATATATATATATATATATATATATATATATATATATATATATATTCATTCTTCGGTAAAGAAGTCACTTGGTATTGCAACTCCAATGGACATTTCTTCGTGCATCAATATTCTGTATTCTTTGCGCTGCTGTCTCTTGCAGGTCTGCTCTCCGCCTATTCTTCTGCTCCATTTGTTCGCCTCTGAGCTTCAAGTCTCTTGATTTTCCTCTCATTCCTCCCCGGTGTTCCTGAGATGCTTGCGAATATCTTTACCTATCAGCCTCCCACTGCTCCTCTATAATGTTATTTCATTTTCACCTTCGTTATAATTTCTGTTTTTCAAGGGAATTATCCATTTTATGATGTACATTGATCAAGCTTATCTGAAATGCCCCAATCAATGTAAATCATAGGAAATTATATAAATTTAATTCTACATATATATATATATATATATATATATATATATATATATATATATATATATATGTGTGTGTGTGTGTGTGTGTGTGTGTGTGTGTGTGTGTGTGTGTGTGTGTATAACAAGTTTGTTCTGAATGATGTCTTTCAATAATATGCAAACTTGAAATTACACCTACAACATTAATTCTATATTTATGTATTAATAGTTTTCAAGTATATATTTAGTGGGTAAAAGTGTGTTGAATCTAGGATAGTATCATTCATATATTCAGATAAAGTGTATAGTGATGGATATATTTTGATGTCAACGTTAATAAAATCCCCGTGATATATTTGCTTGAAATTAATTGGTGCTTGTAAATAAATATTTTTTGACGCTTTTATTTCAGTTTTTCTTATTAGGCTTTCTGCTTTATTTTTTATAGTTATGTGATTATCCAGAAGTAAAATTAATTGCGAAAGAAGTGTTGATAAGATGGGAAAACTGTGCAGCCGTAATAATCAACTTGTTCAGTTTGACTCAAAACAGAGCTAGAAATAGGCAGTTGTCCCTTTTAATTGGTAAGATATTTATGTAAATATATGGTTCAAAAGGAATCTCTCTGGTCTTCGGAAGAGTTTGGGCCTTATCATTGATTGACTTCATTTGTCGCCGAGAATTTAAACTTGAACATGAGCGTTTTGATTTTCCTCATTGATTATTTTACACACACACACACATAATATATATATATATATTACGAAATGGACAAAGTCCGACAATTTATTTATTAAATACATTTTTTATGTTTAACGTTCTTTTTATAGATACAAGTATTTAAGTAAATGCTGTGTTTATAATAAACAGTATTAAATAACATTTACCGGCCTGAATGTCCGAGATTCATAGAAAATATTCGTCCTTTGACAGGATTCGAACCTGCATCTTATAAAGGACGAATATTTTTCTATGAAAATTTCTCGGACATTCAGGCCGGTAAATGTTATTTAATACTGTTTATTATAAACAGAGCATTTACTTAAATACTTGTATCTATAAAAAGAACGTTAAACATAAAAAATGTCTTATATATATATGTATATATATATATATATATTATAATAATGTAATATATGTAATGTATGTGTATATATATTTATATTCCCTGATACTGAGCACTTTGAACCATTAATACTTTTTAGCAGAAAACTATATTATTTCTATCATATATATATATATAAATATATATATATATATATATATATATATATATATATAGACACACATATATATATATATATATATATATATATATATATTTATAAATAAATACATAGACACACACATATATATATATATATATATATATATATATATATATATATATATATATATATATATATATATATAATGGCCTCTCCCGTCGGTTTCGGCGTATGAGGATCTGATAGGTTATTGATTCAGTTATGAAAGTTTATGCGATAATCTTAAGTGGCGTTTAAGACCCGCTAGTGATTTACAAAGGAGGCCACATATGGAGCAAGTGTCATGATTGTGAAATGAGATCACTGTTAGATTGGGTGATCTTTTAGATCTTGGTCTCGCTTCTTCAAGATGATTCAGACAAGCAGGTTGAATATTGCTGAGTCCACTAAAACACGTTGATCTGCATTCTACCCGCTTTAAAGCTAAGCGCTCAAGGGTGTCATGTGGTATATTGACTGCTGCCAAACCTTCACCACTTTAATCAAATCATTTGTGCGTGTTCGTGTGTGTGTGTACATGTCTGCAAATATCAACCATAACAATACCAACGTTTATTTCTTTCTTTTATCAGGCATTACATCACTTAGCATTCTCCTTATTTTATCTTGACTTTCACGGATATTTGTATATACATACTTGTTGCAAAATTAAATCCTTACATTTGCCTGGATAAAGTATATCAGTGATCGAAAAGCGCCGTAAAAAGATACTTTTCCCTTTCTTCTTTATTCATATTGCACGTTTACAGATATATTTTCATTCATATCTGAATTTCTAAGCTCGCACACACACACACACACACACACATGGATACAACGCAGCGCGCGCGCACTCATACACACATACAATCACACACGTGTAGGTGTGTGTGCGTTTGATTAACATTCATTTTGACATCTATGTGCAAAAATTACATTACTATAACTGTTAATGCCTCAAACGGCATTTGGATCTCGATAGTCCTTCGGGAACATTACCACAAACGGCGTAAGCTTGAGTGTTTCGAGAAAATGTGGATTATAAAGATGATGATGATTTTGTCATTGCCCTTGCTTCCATAGCTTACGGTTACATCACGTAGAAACACCGGTTCCCGTAAGATTACAGAAGATAAGGAACATCAAGAATGGTCTATACCTTGATGGTTGTGCGCTTAGGAATACTAGGTGGTATAAGACTGTATGCACCAGTGGTGTAGTGGATAATAGCTCGGAATTTCTAATCACAGAACTGTGTTTCAGTTCCAAGTGGCTTCGTTATATTCACTTACGAGCAAATTGTTAAAGAGATGAATCGACTTTTATTTCCCCAGCAAATGAGTTAATTTGTACATGTATCACTAAACTCTAGTTAATAAAAAAAATGCATAATCTAGAAATATTTTCTGGCTTTAAATAACCTGGAAATGGTTGATAATCCGTAAAAAATGAATCAATGAACCAGTCATGATTTCCTCATGAATTAAAGCCGTCCTGCTACATAGAATAATCTAGCTCACCAACCATTAAAATGCTAAACCACACCTCTTATTTGGGCGATTGTTTTTCAGTCGGTCTTGAAAGCAGAGCAATGAACTTTATGCTTCTCATTTTAATGGTTGGTGAGCTAGATTATTATATATATATATATATATATATATATATATATATATATATATATATATATATACAGACACACACATATACATATATATATGGTGACCCAAAAGTGCGTATTGCCAGTCAGGAGAAAGTGGCAACACTGCGAGACAGTGACCTTGAGCAAGTAAACATTTCCTGATTTAGAATTCAAGATGAAATTCACAGTATCCCAGCTGAGATGTTGCAGCAGTCAATGAGGAATCTCAACAGCAGCTTTCAAGAAGGCATTCGTACAGGAGGACGCCATCTACTGGACGTAATTTAAAAAAAATGAAAATTCCATCATTGCTTCTTAAATGACATATTTTAAGGTTTCAATTACTATGAATAAAATAATTTTCATCTATCACTCTTGGTTTCATTGGTTTGTTAAAAAGTTCCCGTTTTTAGGGGTCACCCTATATATATATATATATATATATATATATATATATATATATATATATATATATATGTGTGTGTGTGTGTGTGTGTGTGTGTGTGTGCGTGCACGCGCGTGTTTGCATGTCCTTGTTTGGGCCTAAAGTAATGAATTACGTAACGGAGCAATTGGTGCATTATGTAATTTCAGCAAAACGCTATATGCAATCGTGTTGAGAAATAGGTGCAACATAGCTCTTGATAGGCTAAATGAATATTGCTCAAAATTTGTAAGTAAAATACCTCTTCTTATCTGGTGGGGGGAGAAAGTGTTTGGCATTCTTTTCTGCCCTTACCCAGAAAGCGAGTTTTCTACAACCCACCGATTATTTCCTGCTAGATACGAAGATCTGATCGTGTCGTGTTCACTTCTTTAAATGCCGAATATTTGCTAACTCAGCAAAAAGATTATTCAATGGAAAGAAAGAATGGCAATAATAGATAAATAGATAGATAGATTGACAGACAGATTACATATCGACTGAAATCCGAGAGAATGAGATAAAAATACAATAAAAGATACATACATATATATATATATATATATATATATATACACTCACCCATACACACACACATATATACTACAATATGTATGTATAATGCATATATATATATATATATATATATATATATATATATATATATATATATATATATATATATTTCAATTAAAAGGTGCAATTATATTAGGTTGTTGCAAAAAATAATGACGTAATAATGTCGTTTTTTGACGTATTTTCAACGTCAAAAAACGACATTATTACGTCATTATTTTTGCACCAAACTAATAACTTATAAATTCATGAATCATTCATACAAAAAACAAATATATAGGTTAATGATTTAAATGGCGAGAATACATCGTCGCAAACACATAAATAAGATACACCAACCCCGAACCTATATATGAATGATATGATCCCTGTTTATAAATTCCAGTTTCATAATGTCTTTTTAATTTTTTACACAAGCTTTCGTCTGTTCCTCCTAAATCTACTTCCATACCTGATGATGTCTGTAAGAACAGACGAAAGCTTGTGTATAAATTTAAATTGACCCTATGCAACTGGAATTTATAAACAGGGATCATATCTTTCATATATAGGTTCAGGGTTGGTGTATCTTATTTATGTGTTTGCGACGATGTTTTCTCGCCATTTAAATCATTAGCCTATATATTTGTTTTTTGTATGAATGATTCATGAATATATATATATATATATATATATATATATATATATATATATATATATTATAGAATAAAGAACAAATAAGAAGCGTTTATCAATCTACTTTTTCATTTTCATTGAAACTTCATCATAAAATATGGAAAAAAAGAAGAAATAAATCCTGGTAAATTTTGTTTCGTTTGATTTTCATTGGTTAAACATGTTTCATGTATATTCGCCTTTTTAAAGAATCTAATGTATACTTATCCCCAATAAAGTTATGTACGTAGAAATGCAACATGTGAAAAAACCACTAGCATAGTATCTACTCCACACACACACACAGATACACATACATATATACACACACATCTACTTACAAGCATACATTATCTTCTGAATACCAGACAGACAAACTAGAAATATTTTTCACTTACATAAAGCAATATATACGGTTGTTCGTGTAGACTTTTAGATAAGCTTAATTCTTGCATCTTCCGATAACCGCGTCGACGTTCCTTGAATCCGAAACGTCAATGTTATACTAACGCTGTTTTAAAAAATCGAAGGCATGTAAAACATGATAAACCAATGAAAATAAAAGCAAAAATACCAGAATGTTTTTCTTCTTGAATTTCTTATATTCTCCTCGACAGTTGAGCACTTTCACTTGTGTATATTTTTGGCACTCATTCCGCAAACAACTCATAACATATTCCGCACCTTTCCACATATAATAGGCAAGTTTATCTTTTCAAACACGTTTTTGTTACAAGATTTCGTCCTGTTTCGAGTCTATGATCCAGTAGTCTAAACGGTGGAACGTAGGACAATCTAGCCAATCTAGATTCCCCCTCCTCACTAATATATTACCAGGGTAGACGCCGACTTAAGTGTCCATGGGCACATCACACTCCCCTGATGATCGACACGGTTTCTCTCATCGAGCCCAAACTCGCCGACAGGTCAACCAAGCTACGATCGCCCGACCTCCTGCTAGCGCATCGTTCCCTGTCTAATTTGGGTCCCCTGACGTTATTCAAGACTAAGCGTGACGAATCCACCAAGAACGGTCCTAAGCGACAAATGCAATACTCTCCGTCTGATAAATGACAACGATTCAAACCTTTGTTCCTAGCAATATCAACGAATATCAGCCGCCATCCTCCCTGCAAAACAACTCTGGATAGCTTGTCTCCGTATGACAACACACAAGCATCAACGTCGCATAGAACGTGTGTCTCCTGGATCGAGGCCACATCTACACCGAAGGATAAGAGATCACAAAGCTGTCGGGGAGCCTTAATCCGATCTCTCCAGCACCTCGCATTCAACCTAGCTAACTTGATAGTCATTTTAGAAGTTTATCCCTTTAAACTAACTGAACAGAAATCTGCAGGAGAAAAGGCCCCGACGAATTATCCCAGGTTCCAGGTACTCATCTTCGACGTAATTCGTCCTTGCAGGACAACCCCAACGACGTCAGTTTGATATGATAATTTAAGAGTCTTAATAAGAGAATAATCGGGACTCTCCCTGCATAAAGTTTGACGATTTTTTAAAACTCTGGTGACTACAACTTCGCTATCCGAATTTTCGAAAATGTTTTTTGCCGGTGCCAATAAAGAACCAAACGTTTCACGCTTTTGCCCGAATATTTTATTAAGTTAGTTAATTCTGGCGCATCCAGGAAGTTTACAGGACCCTCCTTTGACACCCCGTCAATTTAAATAGCTGCCGAAAAGGGCCTTCCTCTGTGAACTCGCCTTTTTTTATTCTTTTCCGCTTTAACTTCTTCTTCCTCCTTACCCCTTTTCAAGGAAGAGGACTGAAGCGGAGGCATCTTCTTTACTTCTACGCACAGGTCTAAGAGCGGCAACATCGCCTCCTCCTGCTGTTGCTGCTGTTTAACCTCCTGCTACTCACCTTGAAAATGCTGCTCTTGCTTATTGTAATTTCTGTTGCTGCTGCTACTGATTAAGAAGTTCCGGTTGCCGCTTCTGCTGCTGCATTAGCTGTTCCAAATCTCGCTTCTGCTGCTTCTTCTTTGGTCGGATTCTCATTTGGGACTTCCTGCGATAGATGGATTTTCCCTCATAGACCCCTTTCTCAATACCTCAGTCTATTCACTGAAGCATGTGGGTATATCCGTGGGTAACTCCTTCATGGTTATCTCTTTCTAAATGCTGTCTCCGTACTTGCTGATTGTTGCGACTGAGGTGTCGGCTTCGAGAGATAGACCTCGGCACCGCATGATCATCAGTGGGGACTGTGGCATATTGAGAACCTCTACAAATTTATCCCGGTTTTTTGTCACCATGACATCACGTAACTAGTGGCGAGGCCATTTAGCTCTTTGCATAGAAGACCTTTCCACTTGTTCGTAGTCTGCGAAGGAACAAACGGTCCTGGGTGATGACCATAAGGACCACATGCAAGGTAATCCAGGTGCCCATGTGTTCGATTTTTAAACTCATCGATTTGGTGGTGAGAATATTTCCAGCCAACGATTATGCTGCTTCCTCAGCTGAATGTGCATCACGGTGTTTGATTTGTGGGCCAAAAATTTGGCCCCATTATTAAGGCTCTTGAGGGACTCCTCCAACACGTCCCAGCTGACACGAATTAATTTTCTCGTTTTGACGTCTGTTTTCAGCAGGGAGATGGTCCTCTAATTGATCGTCTCCACAACAGAGGGTACTAGTATCAGTTCGCTGCTTGACATTAATATCCCGTACTTCTTCCTGAGGCTTTTGTAATACTTCGGCCCCTTCTTCTTGAGTCTGTCCGCCGAACATGCCAATGGACTTACTGGGGTGGGCATTTGATCCTTTTGCTGAGGAGAATCCACCATAGTGGAGCAGGATACTATTCATCACAGCCTTCAAAATGTCCTGTGATTGTCAGATTTTTCTCATTATGTGTCCTAGAAATTTCATCTGTCTATGTCTGATTTTAAGCATATCTCCATTTTGCTTACATTTTCTTTATAACTTTACCATTGCCCTCAGGATATTCTCAGAAATCTTCTGTAGAACCAGATTTCGGTTACTTCAGGTCTGCGGAGAGATTGTTCAGCATTCTCTGCCATATAGAATGGCTTACTTTAAATAACATTTCATTACACATTTCTTCGTTTCTGATAACATTTTCCGGTGTCTTAATACATTGTTTGGTTTTTGGAAGGCATCATTCGTTATCCTAATGCGACTTCTGATTGTGCTGACACACATTCGACTTCTGTTAAAACATTTAACAGATATTAAATTCGTGTATTTGCTTAATTATGGTGTCTCCAATTTGTAATTTGAAAGATAGGCTGTTCCTTTTGCTAACAATAATCTATTCTGTCTGCTTGCAATTAATGTTTAGTAAGAAGTCAATGTATCAAATAGGAAAGCTCAGAAAAATTGCCGTGAATATATGGGTAGAAAAATGCAGATTACCCACTTTGAGTCACTGAGTAATTTCCTTAGCCTGAAGTTAATTTGAATATTTAAATGAAATATGAACATTCTAATTTCTAGAGTATAAATATACCAGCACATTATGAATCGTAGTCGATGGCTTAAAATAGAAGAAATCTTCCTCAGTTTTATATTGAAAAGGGTTGTGTTTAAACATTTACTTTGTATCCCATAAAATTACCGCGTGTATGATATGTATCAATCTAATCAGGAATATATTTAGAAAATATTTATTTCCAAATATATTACTTTAGAATACATATGTAATCCTATGACAATGTATTTTACGCCGTAATATCAAATTTGCCGTTTATTCTCCGAAAAACGTTCGATGTAGATAGGTGCTTATATTCATATTTGAATTTCTGTCCATTTAATCAGTTCAAATATAGCAGATATTCGGAACTTGTTCGCTGGCAAAATGTCAATCTGGCAGCAGGATTCTATCATGTTAAGATAATTACTGACCCTGGAAGCGATGCACGGCTTGGACCGGCCTCAGTGCATCATGTTCAGCCGATTCTAACATCTTACACATATGCCTACCGATTATGGTTTATATTCGACCGGAGGAATAACCTTGCAAATCACCTGGAGTCGTGGTGCTAAACTAATCTCGCACAGCACGAGATTTGACGGAATTAATATGTTATAATCTACGCTTCTTCTTGCCGGTA
>OZ010573.1:94719688-94777188 GCA_963932145.1 Acanthosepion lycidas | reverse complement strand
TTACTTAAATACTTGTATCTATAAAAAGAACGTTAAACATAAAAATGTCTTTAATAAATAAATTGTCGGACTTTGTCCATTTCGTAATATATACTTTAAGATATAAATAAATCAGTCCTCAATGTTAAACGGATCTCTTACCCTCACTTACAATAGTGTCCAACGTATTCATGAGGATTTGGACATATCCATTAGTGCACATTGGTGCGTTATGTAACAATTTAACATCATCTAGAATTCTTGAAGGTAATGATTTGCTCTTATGTTTTAATTTTAAATTCTTTATTGTTGATTATTTGTTGTTTATGTGCATGTGAATCCAAACGGTGATTTTGTCAGCGACAAACACAGGATAATTTATGCAGGCGTCAAGAAGAACGACAAAGGAGTTGGATTAATACTAGATAGTGATTTTAATAAATGCTTTCTAGGATGCCACCAATTTTCAGAAAGAATTCTGTTAGTAAAACTGAAAGGGAAGCAGTCCAACATGGCTATTATATTAGTGTACGCATCGACGGCGCAAAGCAAGGTTGAGGACATTGAAACTTTCTATTCCATGCTGAAGAGTGCTAAGGCTCTATGAAAATCAGAGGAAGTGATTATTATCATGGGAAACCTAAACGTCAAGTAGGCAAGAAAAGTGTAGGGGATATAGCAGGAAGATTTGGACTAGGAATCCGCAACGAACGCGTAGAAAAATGGATCCAGACAATGACTAGGTAATAGCCAACACATGAAAGGTCTACAATTATGGAGGAGTCCAGGAGGAGAAACTAAAAACCAAATTGATAATATAAACATCAACAAAAGATGCAGGAATGCAATGATTCACTGCAAAACCTACCCAAGTGCCGACTGCGGAAGCAATCATCGCTTTCTTATATGTAAACTAAGAGTGAGACTGCGGAAACTGAATAAGTCTAATGCAGCACCCAGACTGCAATAGAACAAACTCCTGAGCAATCCTAACCCAAAAGAAAAATATATGGACATGAAGAGATGATACGAGGCACACAATAGAAACTCAAAATGGGACGCACTAAGAGACGCTTTAGTGACATCAGCAAACGATATTATCCCAAATGTGACAGGAGGAAGAGGAAAAACGAATGGATGACTGACGAGAGTCTCGACTTGATAGAAAGGAAACAGGAAACCCTGCCAAGATAAAAAAAAAACAAAAAAAAACGCAGTACAGGAAATTACACAATGAAATAAGGACTAAATGCAGGTAAGCTAAAGATATTCTAAACGGAAAATGTGCAAAAAAAAAAAAAAAAAGATTACTATTAGGTTGGTGCAAAAATAATGACGTATTAACGTCGTTTTTTGACGTTAAAAATACGTCAAAAAACGACATTATTACGTCATTATTTTTACACCAACCTAATACCAACAAAAGAAATATGTACAAAACAAAAGGCAACTAACAGGACAGAAGAAATGCTCGTCAATGGGCTGCCTAAAAACAAAAGACGGAACACTCATATTTGAGAAGGAAAAAAAAAATTCTTCAACACTGGAGCGTGTATATTGTAGAACTCGTCCACGACGAAAGGGAACAACCGGCAATACACAGATCTACCGACGGACTTGGAATTCTGAAAAACGAAGTAAAAGCTACACTGTCCAAATTGAACAGAAACAAGGCAGCTGGTTCAGACGGAATTGTAACGGAAATGCCTAGAGCCTTATATGACTTTGGCATTGACAAGATTATCGAAATAACAAATGAAATCTACAACAGTGGGGATATACCGGAAGACCTCAGCAGATCTAGCTTGATAGTTATGCCTCAGAAATCAGACGCAAACGAATGCGATCTTCACTTAACAATAAGCTTAATGAGCGACGTGCCCAAACTCATCTTCTCAAATAATAAAGGACTAAGTATAAACTACATGAAAACAGAATGCATGGTTATTGGTAAGTTGGTTAGCCTGAAATGCTATTAGCAGATCGAGAACAGTAGAATCAAGCAGACGCGGAGGTTTAAATATCTGGGAAGCGTCTTGTCAGCGGACGCTAAGATCGACATCGAGATCCGTAGAGGTATTGGGATGACCAAGGACATATTCCAAAATCTGTGCTGAGTACTGCGACAGAACGATTTCTTTGGTAACAAAGAAAATAATACTGTACTATACGTAATATTTTATCTTGTACTGTACAAACGTCTTTAATTTCGTCTGCTGTTTAATAACAGTGAATTATATCTTCTGGCGTGTGCTTTCGGAAGAATGAATAACTATATTGTACATACGGCACTGTTTAGAATTTAAAGGATTCTATGCGTATTAATTTCTTGTCTGCCACTCATGACCTTGTCTAGGATTTTATTTCAAATCACATTTTACCTTGATAAATCCCCCCATTCACATACCTCATTTTTAATTTGATTTGTTTTTATCTGCTTTTGAAATTTAATTTTTTTTTTTTTACACATCAGTTATTTAACATCGCCTGAGAAGACAATACTTTTGCCCTGAAACCTGAAAGTTATTGTGTAGAGATTTTTAACATGTTTTTTTTAATCTCATATACAATATAACCCGGATATAAGAGAGTTGTCCGGACCGGAGAAGAAGTCTCTTATATCAGGTTTTCTCTTATATCCGGGTTTGTTCTAATTTATATACATTAACACAGGCTCTAATTTGGGACCAGAGATAATCTCTCTTCTATCAGGGTTTCTCTTTTATCCGGGTCTCTTATATCCGGGTTACACTGTAATAAATAATATTAAGCTCTACTCTGTGTTGAACCCTTTTTTTAAAAAACAAAACAAATGATATATATATATATATATATATATATATATGCATGCATGTATGTATGCATATATATATACTTACACATGTGTGCGTTCGCGACTTCCAGTTTTGAGAATAAACAAATCAGAGTCTGAACCTCATTAAAATGATAGTAATTTTCCCTCACCCTACATAAAAGCAAAAGTGCCAATGCCTTATATATGCATCGATGCGGCAATTCTGGAAGCATTCCAATTCACCTACTTATGCAGCATCATAAACTCAGACGTTAGAATAAGCAAGAGATTTCGACAGTCTAAGTTTAATCAAGCCTTCACAATTTTGTCTGGGTCAACGAAATCATTACCGAAAGCAGAAATGTCAGAGTCTACGAAGTCTTTGTAATGACCGCACTTTGGTATCGTACATAATTCCAGAAGGTTTACCATGACCAGCTATAGCCACTCGAGCTATTAAAATAAATCTAAAAAAACAAACCAATTTATAAAGTTCTTCCGAGCTTAGTCGATTAAATCATGTCAGATCTAATAACAGTTTCTTCTGCCCAGGTGGACGCAGTTTCGAATCTTACCGGAAACTGCATATTTTAATATTTTAATAAGATTTCTCGAGTAAAGACGAAAATTAAATAAATATAATGTTTAATAAATAAACGGTGCGTCTGTTCGAATATAATGTTTTGAACCATATTTTGGGGAAAACCAACATCTAAACTGTTTCGCTAAAAGCAGATAAGCCATTTTAATCTATGCGTTAAAGAAATATTTAATTTCAGTTTTAAGAAATACATTGTGTCTTTTATATAGCACAGAAGCTACTGCGAAATGTCTCAGTATATAAAAGCTGGAGATGATAAACAGAACTGAAATTGGAAATTACTTTTGTAGCAGAACCAATTATGAAGTTAAAATTAACTGAAAGTAAAGGAAATATTAGGCTGACAAAAAATCTATGCAAAATTAGAGTTAATGTCAAGCAGCTCCGACAAAACACCTATAATTCTGGCCATACTTTTTCCTATACATATATATTATACGTTTGTTTAATCAGGATGATCCCGGGGTTTAAAATATGCAATTCACCAGGTGCATGAATATAGAGTATTGGAAATTATATCCGGATGACAAGAGAACAGATAAAAATTCCAAATTTAAAGCAACTGAAAAAAAAATAGTAGTTTGAATGTTTTCAATTGATATTGAGTTTAAAGGAACAGCAATTTTGGGAGTTTAAAATTTTCTGTTTAAAATTCAGTTTAAAATATCTCCAACTCTGTGAATTGAAGAAAACAATTTTGTTTCTTTAAAATGTCAAAGAATCAGAGATAAAGTGAGTTGATTCGTGACGAGAGTCTTTCAAGTTTCGTAGATCTAACGATTTGAAGAACTGAACACTATTTAAGTTCCACGGGGATTGGAGTTTGAAGAACTCCGTTTTCAGACCAAACCGGAATTTTGGCCCAAATCGATCTTCGTGACGGAATTGGCTTTAAAGACCGAATCAGAGTGGAAGTGATGTTTTGAAATTAGATGCAGTGAATTGATTAATTCAAAGTTATTTTTTTTGTTTTTTGTTTTTTAATGCAGACAGCAGGTCCCTTTTATTTTTGACAGGGGAGCCAATTATCCCACCGCAGGAGAAATCTTAAAAGTCCCCATGGAGTGCGTCTTTTAAGCTAGTATTTGATTTACTCCAACGACCACCTGAATAGCCAACATAGCTATCATAGGATATATTCCATGGAAAAAGCATTAACATGTTCTTTGATATTTGAATTACGGCTTGTATTTTTTTTTCCTTCTGGCAATAGGAAATAGGAAGCTTTTTACGTAAGAGATTAGAAATCCTATTCATTTAGCTTTGGTTAACATCCCTTGGAATAAATTTTTGCAGGAAGATATGGTTTTTGCATTAATATCATTTTTGGTGGGTGGAGGATCTGGTGATAATCGTATTTTCCCATAGTTTCTATCTCCATATCAGTATTTTCCCTTAATATTGGTACCGTTGCGATTACCGGTTGCTTTGAGAATAGCATCCGGTGTTTCTGATACTCCGGCGCGCAGATCCACGTCACACAGCAGATGAAAGGTCAATGCAATTCGGCGCTCTTCCCACCGGATGGTGATGAAACGTTAAACGGAAACGGAATAAAATCATCGTTCATTCTGCTCGTAAAGAGAGAATCAGAAAATATTTAAGCATTGAAACCCATCAAAAAATATTTAATAAATAACACTGCGTGAATGCGCCGTGACAATTTTCAATGAGTTTAGCCGATGGAAAGCTGAAAATTCGAGAATCGATGACGGTAGACAGTTGATCTATTAGCTTGTTTTCCCGAGTGCATTGCCAGCTGTTTGATGTTGTTATCAACGAGGAATAATAAAATGATTCCAAATACCAATTTTTGTGTGAATAATACAAAACACAACAAAATCGAAACATTCCTTGCAGAAATTGATATTAAAACAGGTTGGCCCTACGTAGCATCATGACCAATCTGAAAATGTTAAAAATATTACGATTCTATGCTAATAAATTGGTATAAATTATACACAATTGCACACACACACACACACACACACACACACACACATATATATATATATATATATAATATTGTACGTTGACTGCTGCTCGTATGTAAATTGTGTGGACGTGTTTATTTCATATATATATATATATATATATATTAAAAAGACAGTTAAATAAACTGATCTACTAAGAAAACAGTCTGGTATATATATATATATATATATATATATATATATATATATATTAATTTTAATTATGCAGCAGACAGTTTTAACACAAAAGCGTAAGATTTCGTTGTATAAAAAATTAGGCTTGTTCTACATGTGAGGAAAATCTGTATATTTATAATTAATACACACACAACGCACGCACATATATATGTGTATGTGTGTCTGGTAGGCAAAGTGAAATTACTGTTTTTAAATTAAAAAAAAACTTTAGCTCATCAGACGCTTCCTCTGTAGCCAATACATACATGCATACACACATACACACACGCATAAATATATATATGTGTGTGGGTTTGTGTGTGTATGTGAACATTGAAGACAAAACTCATACCAGACGCGCATATATATATATATATATATATATATATATATATATATATATATATATATATATATAATTGCCTATTACTATGAACGTTATATATAGTAAATATCCCTGTTCGTTTAGATATACATGTTTTTTAAACTCTATAATCAACACCTAGGTGACGAGAGCCTTAATAAGGAAAAAGACGTTAGGGTTCGAACCATGGTGCCCTTATATTGGACCAAGCCAGTTAAGTATTTGTCTGGTCATCCTCAAAGCACCATACAGCAGGGATAGATTTGATCATCATCTTTAAGAAATATATATTTCTCGTTGAGACATTTTCGACACCGTATTTGCGGAATTTCTTTACGTATTTGTAATACAAACAGCGTAATAACTATGGGATTTTTGTAATCGGAATCTCCTAAGCAAGACAGAAATGCCACTAAAATACAATGGTTACAGGGTGTGGAAGAAATTGGGAACAGAAACATTAATGAGGAACAGTAAGAGGAGAGTAATTAATTGGGCAGTAGATAGCAATTGACACTGCATTTAAATTTTTGCAGATTAAATTTGGCAGGAAAACACGGAGCTAGGAGTTCTACAAGCGAGAAGCGCGAGAGAAGAAAGTGTCAGCATAGAATTTATGGCTACATCTTGCCAGCCTAACTGTAAATTGATGCCTGTCTAGTGCTCCACTTAAAATGAAAAACTTTATGTATCATAGCGAAGAGCTTATTCGAACAATTACCATGAATATATTTATAGAACATCTCTAGCGATTCAAACTTCCATGGTGGGGGTGGGGAATGCCAGGAGCTTAGACGCCATATCAGGATCAATAATGTTGGAGATTCTTCTTTGGATCTTATCAAATAGCTGACTCACCGGACCATAACTGGCAACAATAGTCTAAGCATAGACAAATAGTAGACTCATATATATATATATATATATATATATATATATATGTGTAAGATACATTCTAGAGAGAAAAATTGTCGCACCCAAAACAGTGAAACGACCTTCTTGGCAGCTAACCTAGCAATGGATTCAATATAGTCTTCATATCAGCAGAGACCGTCAGACGAATGCGCGACTTTCCTGCATGATAGCATCAGCCATGCTGGTGAAAGAGCGCAAGAGGTCTCTCAGATGATTAATGAAAATAAATTTAGTTTCGAGGGCGTTAAAATTAACAATTCAACCACGGACTTGAGGTCGTTTTAGACATCAGCTGCCATTTTGACATTGACAGCATGATAATCCTTGCTATCGAGGCAGGAATAAATGTTTGTTTATTCAGCGTAGATACCAAGTTGAGAGCTGAAGGCGGTTCATGAAAATTAAAAATAGAGTAGGACCAAGAATGGAACTCTGGGTGGCTCCTAATTTAGTACGAAAATATCTAGACGAGTGGCCGTTCAGGATAACTCTCATTTTACGATTTGATAGGAAAATGAAGACTTTCTACAATCTGGGATAATAAGTCAAATTCATTAAATTCTAAATTTCGTCACATTCTTAAAATTATGCTGATAATTAAGAGCATTAATATATAACAATCCCATTTGTATACAACCCCTTTTTTAAGATATGTGGTTAAAATGTCTTTTAGTGAGTTAAGCTTGAGTGTTGTGAAACATTCCGTCCTTCTTTAAGCATTTTGACGGTGCCAAATCTCAAATAAAGAACTATAGCAAATAGCAGAATCTACATCAGAGCAGCAACAACTAAAACTGATATCACTTGTAACTCGAAGAGAAAATATTGAAATAATTAAAATGTAGACATTTGACACTAATTCAAATAAAAGTTTAGGAAGGAAAAACCCGATCAATACTGGAAATAGCGATAAGAGCTATTGGACTAACATATTTTCTTATATTTTTTTAAAAGATTTTATAAAATTCAAACGACAGCTGTCTTGGATGCTCCGTTAAACAATGAGTTTCCTTGTAAGGTACTTTTAGAATTAGTATCATAAACAATATATTTTATGTAATCAGAAAATTTGTACAGCTTCTTTCTAATTCTTGGTGGACTTTATATTAGGTTGGTGCAAAAATAATGACTTAATAATGTCGTTTTTTGACCTATTTTTAACGTCAAAAAACGACATTATTACGTCATTATTTTTGCATCCACCTAATAGTATATTTTTTTTACGATCAATCAATTTTCATTCCAGACAGATTGCTGGTTTTGTTTTTACATTTCTTCCAATCTGTTCATTAATTCGAAAATATCAGGCTATTCCAACCTCTTACAATTCACCTTTTTTACGAAAACTTATTAATTTTAAGGAATTATCATTTTTTTTTTCAAATTACCCTTCTCATTCAGGCTGATTTCTTGGGTTTACTAAGTTGTTAAATGCAACATTGGCCAGTCTCTGATCGACCTATTATAAAGGCAGCAGTGGCTGGCATAACAGAATCCACGTCACAAATCTCCTGTCGTCGTATCACGAATTGTTCAGGTGAGATTATTCAGGTTAAGGTTTAAGGATTAATACGCCATTTAAAACTACTATTATTGATAAAGAACATGATATGAGGTACACAGAAGATAGAGGCAGATGTATGTGATTGTGGTTGAAGTGTTGAATGAAATTAGGTATCATGACACAGAACTGCATGTCCCTGAAAAGCAATGGTTGTCAAATGAACATCCCTATATTTGTAGACCAGATTCTGGACGGCCACAATATACAGACTTAGCTAAGAATGTCGTAGAGTAAAAGCAAAAATGGCAGATCGAACGGTATCCGAAGCCCAGATCAGAGCCAATATAATTTCAAGTGTGTCAAGAAAGAGTGTTGAGTATCTTTAAATTGCAATAAGCCTACAATCGCTCTACTTTTAGACTCCCACTATAAAGGCATTGAGCATGTCTCCTTTGGCTTTGCATCACTTTCATTTGAGGGAAGGAGTCGCAAAGCTCTCTATAATTTATAATAATGGAAACTAGTTTTTATTTCATGCAATATACCGTAGTTTCTGCGTCATACATTTGGGGAATGATGTAATCCAGGATACATTTACACATGACATACTGAAATCGCAGAGTTAGGTGGATCGTATTTAATATACATTTTCATGTTTCCCTGAGACACTTTGACCCACAACATGTCAATGAAGATCTCTTTTCATCGCGTTCTATCAAGATTTCTTCAACGGGAAAGTGATTTAGTGCTTAAGCAGAAAGCCGCACGGCGACAGAATACCTGTGTTCCTCATCTGCCCTGTCTAGCTTGAACTCAAATTTAATCTTCCACTTAATATATATAATGAAGGATGCGTCGATGTCTTACAAGTTTAGTTGTCATATTGATCCAAAATTTGACACAGAATTTGGATATAGAACGAAACAATTATATTGGCATCTGTATTAACATATGCGTTCGAGGGTTTATTAATATCTAAGTGTGATATGCTGTGAATGAGGGACATCTCATATATCCCATACTTTGAAACATTAGAATAATTTCTCAGTTAAACAGCATTACTGTGTTATTATTTGTATATTTAATCATGTGTAAGTTAAGTTCTTCGCAATATACATTTTGTTAGTTCATACATATAGAGTGACATTCTCATTATAGAGATGAATAACTAAAATAAGTTTTTACTCTTATACGTTGTTTTCCGTTTAGTCGTGATTTGTAATTCTCACTGTAGGATATTTCATCTATGCGAGTAATATTGGACAATGAACAATGCGCATTAAAATGAATGGGATAATGCTTAAAACTAATAATCATGGCGCAAAACAAACGTAAATTCTATTCTTAAACTATGGATTTATTGCACAACTTAGCATATTTGGATAGAAAGATTAAACGAAGGTGTTAATAAGATTTATTTGCTGATTATTACAATATTTTTTGCAGATATTCTTTGCCTTTCAAAAAATGGACGATCATAGATCGAGTAAGTTTTTACCCTGTTTACTTCATTTATGTGCTGTTACTTCAGGACTTAGGCGATCTTGATCCTCCACATTTTCGTGTCGCTTGAAGGTCTTAATATGTTTTGTCTTGTGTTATTTCTCCGAAATATTGTTCTGTCATCCATTTGCTAAAGTCCATCTAGCATGTCAAGCGCAACTTTCCTCTGTCCTTCATCCCCATCTCTCTCTCTCTCGCGACTATCAGGATTTCCAAGCCCTCCTTCCTCGTTATGTGATCCCGAAAGCTCAAATGTCTCTTTCTGATGTTAAGTATAAATTAAGTTTCCTTTTTTTTCTATTCTCTCAAAAACCTCGTTGTTACTCACATATTTGACCCATGGCATGCTCAGCAACTTTCTTTAGAACGACATATTTTCTTGCTTCAAATCTCTTTTTCATCTTTGTG
The DNA here is from genome assembly GCA_963932145.1 of Acanthosepion lycidas. Lineage (NCBI taxonomy): Eukaryota > Metazoa > Mollusca > Cephalopoda > Sepiida > Sepiidae > Acanthosepion > Acanthosepion lycidas. The sequence goes on along the minus strand of OZ010573.1, from coordinate 94,766,970 downwards.
TACATTCTCTGAGATAAAGGAAAACATATATCACGAGTTCAGTACTCTTTTCTTTATTTCTAACGTAACTTTCCTGTCTCTTAATACTCTTTTTAGCTTTTTGGATGCACCTTTCGCCATTCCATTATGTCTTTTACCAGGCCTAATTATCAGTAATGTGCTCCATAAATCTCGGCTGTCTTTCCTTATAATTCTTAGATTTTATTCTTGTTTTTATTTATCTAAGAGCTCTACTAGTTTCTATTCGACTTCCGCATTTAGCTTATGCTCTATCTGTGGCACATTTGATATCGATCAGTATAACGACAACTCTGTCGGTTTATATATCTATTTCGCCTCTGAGGACATTTTCCACCGTACGCAGTTATATTAGTCATTAGGTTACATATAATATTTACCTGAATTACAATCGATAATATACACGCCAGCGTTAATATATAATGGTATTGTCATACAGAGCTCATAATAGTGTAATGGATAACAATTTGGTCTTGTTAAACTTATATGCTCGGATGTTTGGCAAGCACTTGAGATGTGAAGACGCTATGTGCTGTCAAATTTTGAAATAGTTATTCGTTATATCTTTGTAACAAATTTAATTTAATTAAAAGAGATAACGTAAGTATTTACATTTATCTTACCTTTATCTGAAAACGGCATACATTTATACTTACATAAGACAGCCCAAAAACCCGTCAGTTTCCAATTTAAAATCAGTTCATTTAATACAATCATTGACTTGGAGAAAATATTAACTTTTTTTTAAAAATGGAAATGCAAACTGATATCACACAAAAGACTTTTACATTCAAGTTATAGTACCTCTCGGGTGATAATTTATAACAATTTAGTATTTACGATATTATAATTTTAAAAGTTCAGAGTCATTCAGAAAACTAATAAAAAAACAGAAAACAAGACGAAAAATCTACAATCGTCTGCTTATGGAAATTCATATTTATTAACATAACATAAAGTATGATTACTTCAATCTTGTGCACATAGTTTCATATATTTTCTAGGTATTTTTCAAAGTAATACTTTTATCTTTTATTATACGTACTTGTTTCCTCCTCACGTTAATTGCAAAATACGTAACGGTGCAAAACAAGTGTGCATCTATTAATTTGCCATCAAGTCAAACGACAAAAACTTTCAACCATTCAGATTTCTTTTTACAATGAGACTCGCACATAGCGTCTTCACCTCTCAAGTGCCTGCCAAACATCCGAGATATTTATTTACAAACAAAACATATAGTGTATTATATTGAATTGTATAAATATATGTTGTGTTACTCATAGTTAAATATATCTAATAATGTAGTTACAGTGTATCATGTATGTTTATTATTTTTCACATACTAACAACTGGAATATACTATGCAAATGTTTCTTTATATGTGCAGATTGTTTTAAGAATGTATTGAAAACAAATACTGAATTTCCTATTAAAATGCCGTCTTCAGTACACGTATAATTTTAAGGAAATGTGGCCCTGTATTCAACATGCCCCTAAATTACTTGGAACAATTATTTATCGTTTATGCTCTATATCGGGAACAAACATACATACATACAATATAAGAACTTAGTAATACATATAAATTTATATCTATATCTATATTTCTCAAAATGTCTGTGAAGATATATGTGTGTGTGTGATTGAATATTATTTATGTGTTGCCACAGTTTTCTTCCGATTTCAATGGATTTTTTTTTGTTTGATAGATAATTCTCCTGTGCCGGTTTTGAGTCCAAAATAGCTGCGAAAAATTACAACCTTGAAAGTGAAAAATCGGAAATAAAAACTGATTTGTTACACTTTGCGCAAAAATTAAACGCAAAATTTAGTGTCTGTAAAAATCAGCGCACAGTAAATTTAGAGAGTTGAAATCTAACGGAAAAGATTATTAGAATTATAAAAAAAATTATAAATAAAAATTATCGTATATTATTAATATGATGCTAATTGAAGAGGTTCCGTCATTGCAAGATTGAGAACGCAAAAACGGACATTTTCAGGGCCACTCCCAATTCAAGTTGTTAAACCCCATTTGGGAATGTGTCTCAGTTGCTCCAAAATATGATTAATAATATTGATTTTCGGGTGGGCTGATTTTAACTTAAACTGATCCAATTGAACGGCAAAGATTCCCAGTAATGACATACCCAGTCGAAGACAGGCTATACAGTTCGTGCATATATATATATATATATATATATATATATATATATATATATATATATATATATATATATATAAGTGTGTGTGTATGTGTGTGACTCTCCCGTTTTTGTGCTTTTTTCCTATGTGAGACTTCATTCCCGTTAGTGATTTGCATACAAGTTCACATATTGTGCAAAAGCAAACGTTCTCAGGACATACCAGCAGGAATATTTGCTGTTGCATTACGCAATTTTTCTTTCGTCTTTTCGTCGGTTAATACGACTGATTTCAAATTGTCTGATAAAACTATGGTACAAATATCTCCAATTATTTATATCCAAAGAACTGGATCGAAGTTAGTATGAGGTACAGTATGAGAAAGTGATCACTCTTTAGCTTGTCTTTATACCTGAGCCACGGCTGTCCAACGTTCCTTTGTCCGCCGTCAAAATGGCTATACATGAAGAATTTAGGTATTCTGACCTCACCCGTCCTTGCAACATGACCAACCGGGGTAAGTCCTAACTGCATTAGGAATTGTTTCTGTTGCAGTTTTTTTGTCTATATGTATGTACTAGTGAGCTAGCCCAAATGACTTGACTCAATTTATAGTCCACCAATAGAAGGTTAACCAATCAGAAGACGTAGAATATTCAATCCAGGGTGTATAAAGGCGGCCATTTTGTTTAGTCTATCCGAATGTCCAGTGCCAGCTTGTCAGGCGAAGAGGAACAGAAGGAAGAACTAAGCTCTGCTATTTTACCGGGATATCCACTGCTAACCTGAACTACACTTCCCTACTGTCTTCGAAATATTCACTACTAACCTCTGGATTCTATACTCAAAGACGACAGTCATCATGAACAACAGTTTAAATTTCACTAATGTTGCATTTTGCAAGAAGATCAGCATTGGGAATCCTATATCGAACAGTATAGCTACAGGTCACGTGGAGTCAATTTTTATGGAATACATCCAGCTGATTCTTATGGAACATATATGGGGTCTACGATTCTTAGACGTACAACCGTCTGTAAACCCGTACTTGGCGTTCAATTTGATACATCTCTCATTCGATAGGCGGTGTTGGAGCTTCTCAAATTCGCTTGTTGCTTTGGCCATCCGATTTGTTAAATCATCATCTATCTTACTTCTTAAATTACGTAAATGACTTCAAATACATCAAGTTATTCCCATCAATCCTCATAGGGAATTCATGAACTGGCGAAAGTTCTCTAACACTTTGGATCTGTTTTGAACAAGGAGCTTTCTGGTGACTTTAAGCTAATGGTAAAGCGAAAATTTTTTGTATGTGTGACGTCCTACCGGCCTCTTTCTGCCCTGTTGCCGTCCTGTGACGACCAATGTGACCTCGTATTGGTTGCGGCGCCAAATGTGACGTGATCCTGTTGTCACTGCACCAAATGTGACGTTCTAACCCTTGGCTAATTCGGATGGGAATCTGGTTAGATTCGGTATCAGCTTTGTCGTTTCCAGCTCGCCTCCAACGTCTGGTTACTGAAGTAACTGCTTTGATTTCTAGTCTAACCTACTCACGTTGTGATTTGATCTTAGGTAGACGAAATCATTCAGTCGCCGGGCCGCAATGCAAGCCGAGTCCGAGCAAAGGTAACACCACAAAAGTATATGTAAAAGAAAATAAAGTAACAGCTCCAAAGATTCTAATGTGTTTAAAAAAAGAATAACAAATATTTTTATATCTGGTTGCTGAATACGGGACTGCGTCTTTCTCCCAAACCGCTTCTATGGATTCCTGACACTTTGCGTTTGTTAGGCGAGTCTTAATATCTTAATTTGTTTTTCAAAAAATGGTTTTTGGTGTCTTCAGGCGATATTCGCAAAACTTGTTTTGGTGGTGTGAGACTAAGTCGTTCTTCAAAAATAAATTGTTTTTGGTTAGAAGTCTAAGTCGGAATGCGTGGATATCTTTCAGTCAGTTTCCTGCGAAGCTGGCCTCCGAGCTCACCGCTCAACTCTGTCTGCGTCTCCTCGGCGCTCTGCGTCTCTTCAACTGCAACTCCCAACTACTCGCTGCGACTCTGTTTATATAGACGCCGACCAAAACCGGGTGTGGGCCTGTCGTGGTTTGGGTTCCTCGATAATTCTAAATCCACAATAAGGATTTTCTTTGTTTTCGGACAGGGCAATTTATCACTTTCCATTTTTGGAAGTCCATTACTTTCTGCTTTAGGGGGGTTCTTAAGGGAATCGTCCACCCAAATTCTTCCTTTCTCATATTGGTATCTTACACCATCTTCTCAGAGGGCGTCAACAGTTTTCCCTTTTTTCTCATATTGGTTCTCTCACACCAATCCCCTCAGAGGCGTTAACAGGCTACCCCTCCTTCTCATATGTTTACCTTCGCCCATTGCTCACGCCACCATTCAGCCAATGAACGCTCAGCAGCGTGGGTGTGGCTAGTCTGGCCTCAGTTCAAAATTATCGCTCAAAGGAAAAAAAAATCTTTCTTTTTTTTTCTTTTCTTTCTTTTCCTCCACCAGACCCCTACGACTCGTAGTGTGGTCCTTAATCTCTATCTTAACCGAATACCATCTGAAATGTATCAACGAGATTTTCGCCAGCGTCAAATGGGTGGTCAACTGGACGTCTTCGCACCCTGTCGCCAGCGATCAGTCTCAGCAACAAACTTTTATCATGCCAAGGTCTGAACATAAAACAGGTGTCTCTTTCCAAAACCAAATGATATCTCCGAAAGATAGTTAATGGTTTATTCTCCCCCCCACTTTTTTTATTTCCCTTCCTTTTTCTTTGGGGGTGGTCTAAGCTGATGCCATTCTCGGTCAGTGCCTGACCTGATTACGATTATCTTCCAGCATTCTATTTTGTAGGCCACTTGACCAATTTGAAATTTTCATTATTGCCATGGGCAGACTGCTATCTTTTATTCGTCGCGTCATAGCATGAATTAATTCCGACAGATCCGAGTTCTTACGAATTTCCTATCTTCTGCAAAAAAAAAAACCCTTTTTTATTGCAAATGAAAATAAAATCTTTACCACGTTTCTTTGTTAAAAAAATAATATCGCTCAGTATGTTTTTCGTGATAGCTTCTTCTCGCCTTAAGTATTTCTCGCTTTTAATTTTCACGGGACCGCTAAATAGTGTCACATATACAACAGAGAAGCGATTGACGAATTATTGGGCTTCCTCTAGGGATGCTGCCATATGTGCAACATCATCAGCAAAGATCAGATCACGAATGGTGCTAGTTCTAATTGATTTAGTTTTTAACCCCTGATGGTTGAAATCGAAATTAAAAACCATCATCTATGTCATCACAGTGATATTTGGATATTACTGAGGAGAAGAGTGCAAAGAGCACTGAAGTCATAACAAAATGTTGCTTCGTGCCACTTGTAACATCAAAGGAATCAGAGAATTACCCATCCAATACAACAACAGCTTCATCTCTTCATGGAAGATTATAACATTCAACATTTTTGCTGGGATTCTTTTAAGAACATTCCCGGGTGCTTACAGTGTCAAAAACCTTAACATTTTATAAGTTCAAAAACACCATATACAACTCTTGGTCCATTCCACGCATATGTCCGGATACATGACGAAGTGCGGAGATCATGTCAATAGTGCCACAATGGGGCATTGTGTTTCCAGGTAAATCTCATTCATGACGTGCTTGATTATCCTGTTCTGTATCAGTCTAGCTAATATTTTACCGGCAAAAGTGGCCGAAATTTTTATTACTGGTAATATTTTGTTTTGTCAGAAATCTATATCTGGTAATATTTTTTGTCAGAAATCTTTATCTGGTAATATTATTTGTCAGAAATCTATATCTGGTAATATTTTTTGTCAGAAATCTATATCTGGTAATATTTTTCCTTCAAAGATGCTTTTGCAGAGTTTTTTTTTTTTTTTCCTGTATAGATATTAATATTTTTTTTCAAAAATGTATTGCTGATAATATCTTTTTTCAAAATATATTGCTGGTAATATTTTTTTTCGAAAATATTTTTCTGGTAATATTTTTTTTTCTTCAAAAATTTATTTCTCGAAATAATTTTTTGTAAATTATTTCTGGTATTAAAACATGTTTTTATATTTTCATATTTGAAATTATTATATATATTTCATATATATATATATTGTTTTTTAACCCAGTTTCGGGGTCAACTATTTACCCATAGCTGGGACCCTAACAGGTGCTACCACTCCGGGTCAGGGCGGAACTGGAAACACCAGCAATTAAAAGGTGCGTCCAAGCTCCTCAAAACCTCCTACTCAGAGTCCTTGTTATTGGACGTAGTTTATCGTCTTACCCAGGACATGTATGTAGTTTATCGTCTTACCCGGGATGCGGATGTAGTTTATCGTCTTACCCAGGATGTGGATGTAGTTTATTGTCTTACCCAGGATGCGGACCTAGTTTATCGTCTTACCCAAGATGTGGACGTAGTTTATCGTCTTACTCAGGATGTGGATGTAGTTTATCGTCTTACCCAGGATGCGGACCTAGTTTATCGTCTTACCCAAGATGTGGACGTAGTTTATCGTCTTACTCAGGATGTGGATGTAGTTTATCGTCTTACCCAGGATGCGGACCTAGTTTATCGTCTTACCCAAGATGTGGACGAAGTTTATTGTCTTACCCAGGATGGGATGTAGTTTATCGTCATACCCAGGACACAAGAGATCTTTGAACCACATGTTTTTACTTCGGGTAGTCTGACTTCTTTGCAGAAGCGTTTTTTCATTAATCAACGCTTTATGTGAACTGTGCATTTGCTCTATGAATAGCTAGACTTCAGACTTGCTTTCATCAAACCAGTCCTGATATTTCAGAACCGGCGGTCCGAGTACCTCCAAAGAAACAGTTTGCATTGTATCTCGAAGTGTTCTATGACCATTCGCTAACTTTAGTAATCATGAGCTGTTTTCAGGTTGCTGTAGATCTAATTTTGTTTTTCTGGTGATTTTAAAGCCAGGAAACTGATGTCTTCTGCAGTCCCCTGTGAGCAAGACGAATGCATATCTTACCGCGAAGGCGCGCATGATCAGAAAGTTAGCAGGTGGTATGAAAAGAACATGCGATGTTGATGATTATTATGTTTCTCTGCTTGGTGAGGATATAGCATATAATGTGCCACTGTTTTTAGGAAGCATCCAAGTTGACTTGCGGCAGTTCGGTGGCTGAAAGTAAGGTGTTGGTGATTGCAAGACTGAATACACTGCAAACGGAAAGGAAGGACATAGTATACATATATGTAGCCGGACATGAGATGCGACACCTAAATTAGTTAAGATATGATGCATTCATCAAGCTATACCTCGGGAACAAATATAAATACATAGATTAGAATATTAGTAATACAGAGATGCAGTCAACGACGAATTTATTCGTACATCCATCCATTTTGTATATTTTTATCTATTTCTCAGAATCTGATGCCTGTATGATGCCAGGTTTTTTTAAAATGCTAATAAGCATAAAAAATTCAGTACAAAATTCAATTTTCAGACAATGGATGAAATAAGACAAAATTATTCGTACAGTATGAAAAATAGGAAAAAACAATGAACATTCTTCACAATATTGATAACCAATATCATGGCTTTTCATCTTTATAACATGCTGCAATCGTTTTCTAAGGTTTTTGATGGAACTGAATAAGTCTTTTCTGAGATATTCGCCTATTCTTCAAAGGTTACACGTTATAATTCTTGAATATTCTTGGTGACCAACGATTTATTCAAACTTTCAAATCTTGCCATCGATTTTCAGTAGATTTCAGATTAGGGCTCATCAAAGGCTATGATAGAACTGTGCTATTCTTTTTCCTTCTGAAGCCACGCAGTCACTTATTTAGAGGTATGTTTGGAATCATTGTATTGCTGGAAAGTAAATCGCCGACCCAGATGAAGATGTTGCGCTGATAATTTTCATCCAGAATTTTGATATAGCCTGCAGATTTCATGATTCCTCTTATTGAAATCAATTGCCCAGTACCCCTTGAGCAAAAACAACCCCAAAACATCATCGAGTCGCCTCCATATTTTAATGTTGCCACTGTCTTCTTTGATCTCCTTTCTTGCTCGAAATCCTCTGTACATTATTATGTTAAAAAAAGCTCAATTGTTGTTTCATCACTTCATAGTACTTGTTCCCAAAACTAATTTTCTATGTTAAGGCATCTTAGGTAAATACCTATGATTAATTCTGATTTTACTTTTTGGTTGCGTAAAACAGAAGTTGATTAAATCTCACACCAAAAGACAAAACCACGCGCGACCTACCTAAGCAAAAACAAAAAAAAACTATCAATAAAACTTACCAAATAGGAAAACATACTTTCCTGTAATTCATATCTAAATATTTCTGATGAAGTAAAGCTAATCATGTTAAATTTGAAAATGTTCCGTATTCGTTCTTTATCTTATCCTTTTGTCAGTTTTAATACATATTTGATTCCAACTGGCATATAAAGTCAACGAGGAGATTATTCGTACACCCACCAAATTTGAATATTTTTATCCAATTCTCAGAATCTAATGCCCGTATGATGCCAGGTTTGTTATGAAGCACAAAAAATAAATTTTCAGAATAATAATTTAAATACAGCATATTCGACAGGAGAATTATGAAAAATAGGAAAAGATAAAATTATTCCTACAATATAAAATATCGTTTTAAATTGATTCGTGTAACTATAAATGATTTGAATAATTAAACTTCTAGACTATTTATTCAGTAGAATATTTCTGATAATTCCAGGAAATAACATCATGGGCATAAAATGTCACCATTGTTATTCTCACGCTAGCAAGAGAATCGGGGAAGACAAAGGAGCTGAGCTTTGACTTGAGGCAGAGAATTATTAACTTCCACAAATCGGGAAATAGTTACAACACTATTTAAACCGGTTTCCTATCGCTAGATTTAAGGTACAGTCCGTTATAATGACGTTTAACAGTTTGCCACGACAGAGAATTTGCATGGGTGTGGGCGAAAACCAAAATTGTCACGGAGAACTGCACGAAATCTGTCTCGCTAGGTTAATATAAACCCAATAATTGTTTTGAAAGCCATCACCAAAAGATGTGTATCAGCGTAAGTTCTCGCAAAAAGACAACATCGTTTGAATAGGAAATGTGTTGTAGGGAAGCTGACCACTACGAACTCTTCTCAAATGATGTCACATTGATGCACGGTTGAATTTGGCCAAAACGATTTTGGACAAAGAAAATTTCTTTTGTAAACAGCTACTTAAAATATGCATCTCAGAACATATAAATGAAGAAAGAATAAATTGACAAACCGTTTATACTTCTTCATCTCTATCCATAAAAGGCAGGATGTGTGTGTGTAACGAATGCACGACCGCAATTTTCGAAGGATTTGCACCAAAATTTACATGCACATGCTCCAAGTTAGTGAGAAGGCCAAGACCAACTTTACATTTCCCAACTCCCATCGATAGTGGAAATAATTGATTTTTTTCATGCTTCTCCGGCAGTTTTCATGTAGTTTGCAGCCATTTTGTACTGGCTAGAGTGAGAGCCTATACCTGGCTGGCACGAATAGACAGGAATATTCTATTGGCCAGCGTGAGAGCCAACAGCTTACTGAAACGAATGTTAACTAGAATGCTAGCATGCGAAAAAAATCGACAGCTGCATTTTTCACAAGTGGGAAAAATTTAAATCTGCATGGCACTTTACTCCAATTGGCTCATTTGCTTGCTTAAACTCAACGTTGATTCTGATTCCGCAGAACTGGTTTCGGTGTGAAAAAGTATTTGTTGTTAACATTCTTTTTTCATTCGGTTTTTCCAGATACGAGACTCTTTTTTTTTTTTTTTTTGAAGCTGATCGTTTTGTGTGAGATAGGCAAAAAGGAAGGTATGTAGCAACATCAGTACGGCAAAGGGCACTCCTTTAAAGGCAAGAAAGGGCAAAAATATTTTAAGTCAAGTGATAGCGATTGCTGTATGAGTCCTACGACTTTTGAATCAAGCACGGGCAACGCCGGGCCATGCTGCTAGTTATCGCTATAATTTCATCCTTAACTTTTGGAAACGAACATAGAAAATCCACATAAAAATGTAGCCACAGCCAACAAAAAAAAAATAAAAATTAATAATTCTACCCTCTGCATCAGATGCCTGGATTTATTAGATCAAATACCTATAATGCAATAAGAGATGTATCTTCTTTCAATATGAAGGCAAGGACTATGTTTATATAGCGAGTATATATGTGGAGTTGGGCGTGCATATTAAATTTGAAAGGGAAAGCGATAATGGTTTCAATTCTCTTTTCAATGAATCTAAGGTTACTTTTTCATTTTTTTCGCACTTCTTTCAAGTTCGTCACATTCTGGGGTTGGCTTCAATCTTTTGAATTGTAGTTTATATCTGTGTGTGTCCACTTTTTTTTAAATATAACATGATTATAATAATAAATTCTGGGAAAGCATACCAAATTTTTTTTTCTGTATGTTTGTGTGTTTTTGTGTGTGTACGTGTGTGCATGTGTTACTAAGATTGTATTCGAGGTATTGAATTGTTCAAACCAGTCTTTCGAGCATTGAGCTGTGATATCTAGCTCAGAGGTGAGATCACCTGCGGAATTCTAGCCGTCTAGATATTTGGAGATGCACCCACGCAATGTATTATTATCTGAATATATAATTACTAAAGATATTAGAATGTTCTGAGGCAGATTGTGAATAAAACACAGAAAAAGGTAAGGACTGAAGAGAGTCTGAGTGTGTGTCTGTTAAAACACAACTTGTGATGCTGTTTGTCGGTTCGTCTAGCAAGTAGGTTTTTCTTTAGTATTTGCTAGCCGCACGCTGAAAAGATTTTGAATTCAGATATAATCTTTTGCTATACTGTCGACCTAACAAGGCTGTAGAGCCCAATATATACTGTTCTGAAACGATTTCTGTATGCATGGATAAAAAATACATACCTTCGCAACTGTATTTGTCGAAAAGGGAAAGAAGTGTCCTTGCGGTTGTTTAAAATTAGCACCCCAACTTCAATTTCTTCCCAAATATATATATATATATATATATATATATATATATATATATATATATATATATATAGTAAAACCTAGGCAGTCAGACAAACCTACCATGGTTTCACCTAAGCGGATCGTCAGGGATGGCCGGCCTTCCTTGAGGATCCGTTTAAGTGAAACCTTGATACGTTTGTCTGGCTCTCTGTTTAACTAGGGCTGCTCTACTCGTTGTATTGAGTAATTTATTTAGTTCTTTTGGGTACACGCATCGTTTTTTTTTCTTTGGGCCTTGAACTCGTATGCTGGACGATTATTTTCGGTTAACGTACATATTCTTGGTTCTTTCTTTTTTATACCTTTTTCTCCCTTTGGTATTGGCTTGTATATTTACAAATCAATACACCGAAGGGTTTCCGAACGAGTATAGTTTCTTATACTTATAAGATTTCTGTTATTAGGTTGGTGCAAAAATAATGACGTAATAATGTCGTTTTTTGACGTATTGCTAACGTCAAAAAACGACATTATTACGTCATTATTTTTGCACCAACCTAATAATATATATATATATATATATCTATATATATATATATATGTATATATATATATATGCGTGTGTGTGTGTTTGTGTGTGCGCGCGTGCGCGTGTGTATAAGTGTATGTGTGTGCGATACATAAGCGTTAATGGTCAGAGTTGAATCAGACCAGGAAAAAGTATAAAAAGTGCTCAATACATGTATGAAAATAAAAAAAAATAAAGGTAAAACTAATATGAAGATTTTTTTTAACTTTAAAAATTAGTTGAATACTCGACCTTAGTTTCGGCCTCACGTCTTCATCAGGTAATTTCTATCAACTGACCGCCCAACGCTTTATTAAACAAACACGCACACTCACACACATACAAAGAACGTTGCATTATTATTTTAAAAAAATAAATAAACAAAAGCACGAGGATCATGACGTTGGGTGTAATCGAAAGGAGAGTGTATGGAGAAGGAAGAAGAAGAAAAAGAAGAAGAAGGGTATAGAGTATAAGAGAATAGTAAAGCAAGTGCATTGTAAATGTATACAGAAAAGAAGTAGAAAAGGAAGGTTTAGGACGGAAAGCAAACGTATTGTTGATATAACAGTGTGGTTTTAAATTAGGTACCTCCACTTTTTCGGCATAAATTATCGATACCTAAGTTTAAAATGCATTTTTTAAAATGAAAAAATATGCTTGAATATTTCATTTTAGTTTTACTTGAAAGTTGAATCATTAAATTTATTATTTCCATTAAGTAAACAATTCTGGTATATTTCAGATAGAAACTATATACATTGGAATGTCAAATTTAATTTTAAATTTTTAAATTTTCAAAAAACCCGCCATTTTCTTAATTTTAAGAAATTTGTAAACAAACACAAATTTATCGATTTTAAAAATATTTAAAAAAATTTCTGACACGTCATTTTAGTAAAATTAGAAAATTTAATGTTAAATTAATCTGATTTAAAAAAAATATTACTTAATTATAGCATAAAAAAGAAATATACAACGAATTATTAACGATTGGTACCGTAATTTTGATCCGATACTTGATCCACGTGTTGATTGACAAGTGATGACAGCTTACGACGGATGACCATAAATGAAAATTACTAGAAATCTGAGTGAACCCTTTTATTTTTAGTTTTACTGTTATGTCTATTTATTAGAATAAAGGGACAAAACTCTTTTTATAATAATGGCAATTTCAGTGTACCGTACATGGAAATAAGGAATGTATTAAGTAGAAAAATACAACATAAAAAATTATTTGAAAAAAAAGTGGAATCACTAAATTTATTAAACTTGGCAATTTTGAACTCGTAAATTTTGTTTCTACTTAATTACTAATTATCAAAAGGAAATAAGCTAATACAGAGTTTTGCACGATTTTTAAACTATTATAAATTATTATAATCAAAATGTAAAACAAATAAAAAATTCTTGTAAAATTTAATTATTCATCAGAAAAAATTTATTTCTTCAGGCAATAATGACCTTAATATTACTTATTTACAAAAGCAATTAAAAGCTTTTCTAATTAAGTAATATCATAGTTTTATTGGATTCATTATTTTTCTATTCAAAGCTCATTTTACAAAAGTTGGAACAAATTAGAAAAAAAAAAGTAGGTGATTTACCATCTCCAATGACTCTTACTTTAAACAAAAAAAAATTGTAAGGAAATAAAAAGAATTGAAAAAAATTTCGGGAAAATAAGTAAGTGGGGTGTAACATATTAAAAAAAAAAATATTTTTTACTAAAATTTACTAAAAAGAAATATTTCAAAAATAATTTCATTCATTGGTGAAATAAGTCCTGAAAATTTCATTAAAATCGGACAATTACTTTAATTTTACAAGAATTTCCAAATCAATGGGTTTTCAACGGGAAAAAAGCGCAAAAAAAAACAATGTTATTTTTACAGCACCGCGATGACGTAAAAAAAAGAAAAATTTAACCAAAATTTCGAACGTGTTAAAAAATATTAAAAAATATCAAAAAATAATTAAAATACACTTTGGTCTTTCATCTTAATAATAACATAAGCGTTTTGACGATAAAAATTTATTTTCGGTAAGTTTGTGGCATTTGTTTATTACGCTATGCTGTTTTCCCGCGAAAAAGTGGAGGTACCTATTTTAAATTATATTTTTTTATCCGGCCTCATATTCATTTAATAAGATGATTTGATATGAAGACAGGGACTATATTTAATTATATAGCGTGTATATATGTGGAGTTGGGTGTGCATATTATTAAATTTCAAAGGGAAAGTGACTGAATTTAAAGTACATGATAAATATGAAAAATATTTTTAGCTATTTTTCAGAAAGTGAAATTATTTTTGTTTTTCAAATGACGCCGTTGCATCGGCAAAATCTGCCAAATGAAAAATAACTAATCTTATCTTTATTTACAGTAAGGTTCACCATGCACAATGACCCGTGGCCACTTGATGTAGAGGGTAGTTTATACGGATAGAAAGAGAATATAATGGCTAACTCTAGACTTGAACAGGTTAAGAATTTAGTCACTTGGGAATGAGTTCCTCAGATCAGTGTTTCGCAGGAAGAAGCTTTTCGTGTGCAACTTACTTTTCAGAGATGAAATACTGATGGAATGTCGGTGGTTTGTTATAACGGTAGTGGCATGGCGGGTCGTATGTGAAGTTTTTATATATATATATATATATATATATATAATTATTTATTTAAAAATATGATTCCAAATATTTTTAAATAAATAATTATATTTATGCTCTACTTTCGTATCGAGCACTATTTTTTAAAAATAATAACAAAAATACTAAGGAACTTTGGATTATTTACCAAACCAGTTTCTTTCTACAATATTCTCATATATATATATATATATATATATATATATATATATATATATATATATATATATATATATATATATATATATATATATACAAAAGGGCCAAATGGAGTACTATATATATAATAGAATTTTGGGGATTTAAGCAAATCATTACATTAATTCATCCAGTCTACAAGAATACTCAACAGAATGCAAAAAAAATGGGACTCATCAGTAGAGGACATCCACCACCGAGATTCGAAACCGGTCAATGTCGATAAAGCGCAAACGTTATATTAACTGTAACAACGGGCCTCGCTGACGAAGAAGATACTGAATAGACACGATATAGCGCCAATATCCACAAATTACGAAATACTACTCACACTCATAAATATGTGTATGTGTATATGTGTATGATTATGCGCACACGACCAGCGTGAATCTGTGTTTATTAAGGTGTATGCGTGTATGTATGTCTTTGTTCCTGTGTTCGTGTCTGTGTATATGTGTATCTAGATATGTATATTTTCATATATGTATTCATATATATAAATCGATATAATAAATTATAATAATGTCGCCATAGTCATATTGTATTTTCTGATCTGCTTATTCATCTAAGAACATCCATTATACTCCGGTAGGCATACATTTTTTTCTTGTGTTTATAATACATATTTAACTTTTCATAAAGATATTGCCGCGAATTTGCAATTTCTAAAAGTATTTTTTGCAACTTTTTCTATGACGCTTAAAGTATTATTTATTTTGATAATTAAAAAAAAAAAATCCTGCCATTACGTTAAATCTTTCTCGCTTTTAGGGATTTGAGTTTGCTATCGAATCCATATTAGAAAAAACAAATGTTCATTGTTTTGCAAATATAGTAAATATCCTATTAACCTTCGGCTTGATTCAGTGAACACAATTGCCAATATATGTTTTGTTGATATATTACAATCACTCTAATAATTCAGTGGAGGTAAATAGTTAAAAGTTAAGATTCTTTCGAGGGTGTCACCAACAAGAATATTACTATTTGCCTCCCCAACGCGTTGCCTAATCAATCAGAAATAAAACAGTATCACAGACTCAATGGAAAAATGGTTTAGAATATTTATAAAAAAAAGGTTGTTTATTCGAATTGAAGATACTTTAGTTTCGACTTATCTTTGGATTACTCACTTGTCTTTTAAAATTAGATTAATCAGTAAATTTTTGTAATTTCCTCGGCTCAAAAACGCATAATCAGTTTGTAAGAACAGGTCCGGTGCATTCATAGTTTTGGGCTTTATGTGCCGTGTAAACTGAGGACGTAGGCAATCACGGCTCTCCACAATTTCCTATCATTTGTAGATCTTTAAAAAATTCGTTATTTTTGTTATCACTCCTAAATCTTGTCCTGCTATTCATTTACAGAAGCAAAGTAGGTTGTGCGTTGTTTTTCTCTGTTCCTCTTGCCTTCAATCTGTCCAGTGAATATCAGATTTTAGAAGAACTCTTTTCTCAAATCATCGCCTAGAAAATGCAACTATCTTCCTGATATCAAGTATAAGTACCCTTTTGTTTGCATTTTCCTTAAAGCTCTGTCGATGCTCACATATTTACACCATAGTATCATTGCTGTTGCTTCAAGTTTCTGTTTCATCTTTGAGGAGATTGTCCAGCATTCACTGTCATATAAGAAGACATATATCACGTAACAGTCCCCTCTTCCTTGGTTTAAACGAATATTTTCTCTTTATTATAATAATACTCTGATTAGCTTTTGGAATGATTATTTGGCTATTCCAATTCACTTTCGGATCTCAGTGCCTCCCTTTCCGTCCGATCCTAAAATACTTCCAAGATATATCTTGCGGGATAATGTTAGTGCCCTGTTTGATCGAAATTCACTCATTTAGTAGCGAAACTAGGGTGACCGTTCCAAAATGCAGGCCTGCACCATCGTTTCTGGAAGACGTGCGCTACCAAGACTACACGCCGTAGCAAAAAGATTCAAAAGAAAAAGAACATGATATTTGAGGTTGGCTTCTCTGCAAGAAAACCGAAAATTTGTCATTATTGACAGCTAAATGCATTTTTCTGAATTTAATTTCCTCGACTTCTCAGTGTTTGGATATAACCACAAGGCACCAGAAGTTTTAAATCAGGGATTTCCTTACCCAAGGCGGACTGCCTTCCTGTGGACTGTCGATCTCCATCTACTCGAAGCAGAGGATTATGTAACGATAGTTTTCGCCTTTGTCTATTTTCCGGATTGGAGCTTGACTTAGTTGTCAGTGGCTGTCTGAGACGCATGCTAAGGTAGCGAATTTTAGACAGTAGGACCTTGTTTCTACTAGCACCCCAATCACCGTACCCTTATTTGGCTCATATCTGTTGGCTGTTTTTTTAACCATGTTCTAAAATTATTTTAAACGGTTCTCCACGAAGCTTTTTGTTGTCAACTAATAATATTCGCTTAACATATGTGTGTTCCACTCTCATTCTAATCTAAACTTATTTTCTGCAACAGAATTTTTTTTTATGTTGCAAGCATAGAGTGAATTATGATGGGGAATAAAAAAAAACAACGTTACTACACACAAAAGACACCTTGTTCTCCATAAGGCTATTGTCTAACCGTAGTCCATTTTTAAACATTAATAAATCTACTTTATCGCCGGCCCATTGAATATTGCTGCTATATCTGATCAGGAACAGCTGTAATATATCTTGATATTCTTGAGAAAATCTAAATAAGTATCTGTAATATTATCGGTCGTTATCTGGTATCTCGACTTCAATCACTTTGTCAGTAAGTTCCGTCTGTTTTATCTATAAATATTTGTATTGCTAGTGTTCTAAGGAGCTCTTCCTTTGGAAGCTCGACAGCCTGAATTTAAGCGGACAACCATATCGGCAATGAATTCTAATCGTTTTATATGTGGATTAATTACATGTAACGGTAACATTTACTTTAATAGTTTATTTTCTGCCTCTTCTCGCCTGTGGAAAACTCTTCAGGTTTCTTCTTAGCAGCCGCATACAAACTTCGAAAATTTACAAAGCAACGTCAGCCGCCATTTTGTCTTTTCGCTGAAATCATTTTATTTTATTGTTCTTTCACCTCAGTAAGGAATTCTCATTCATTTTCGCTCTCACCCTTGCCTCTATATATTTGACTCCACACATCTTAACTACGCTTGGTAAATCGCTAAAGATATATTCAGTATCTATTAATCGCTTGTTTTGTATAAAATCATGTGCCACATTGCAGTAATTAGATGCTTTCAAGATAAATTCTTGAGCTTTTTTCTTAGATTCAAAGGATACCCCAAAAAAATTTTGAATCATTCCCCCCAACAGAAGCCCCTTATAGTTTTTTTTTTTTTTATATATGAATAATAAGTACACGTATTTCTGCAAGGGAATACATACATTTTCGCTTTAGATAATTGGCATGAAAAAAAAAATAGCTAAGTAAAGTTCTAAAAACATTTAAATAGAAAAAAACCCTTTTTGTCGTCGTCAAAAAACAAAAATACAAAAAAACAAACTGAAATTCAGTGCAATGTGATCTATATATAAAACACCCACTTGAATAAACAAATAAATAAATAGATAATCAGATGGACAATAATAAAAGACAATTCTCCAGACACATAACGATTGTAGGCGCGCCATAAAAATATCCTTCACTGGGAACCAACTAAAGGATGACCGCAAACATTAGCCTTGAAATAGATACCCTACCCAACCTTAGCAAAACCTCTCAGAGGATGATGAATCTATTGATAAGTATTAACTCCCTGACCACTTAACGAAGGAAAATAGTCTAGCCACTCCCACAATAACAAATTCTGTAACGGACCGTGCCTAAAAATACACGTAAACCGAGAGATAGCTTATTCCTAAAATTTCGCTTGAAGATGAAACGGGATTAAACACCACAATTCAACTTAATTTTAATAATTATTTGGATGATTTCGGCTCTCGTTTTTGAAACATGAGAACTTTTATGTAGCGAAGGAATCATATTTTTAAACAAAAATATTATTATAATATATATATATATATATATATATATATATATATATATATATATATATATATATTCGGTTGGTGCAAAAATGACGTAATAATGTCGTTTTTTGACGTATTTTTAACGTCAAAAAACGGCATTATTGCGTCATTATTTTTGCACCAACCTAATATATATATATATATATATATATATATATATATATATATATATATATATATATTAACTCCGTTAATGAAGTATCAACGTGTGTGTGTGTTTTTCCTATATCTTCACTCTCAATTCTTTGTGCTATTCTTCGTTCTCGTAGGGCAGTAATCACCGTTCAGAATATACGGCTATACTGCAAAGAATTGAACAAGTGCATTAAAGATAGTCATTTCGCTCTACTCGCGCCGCTAACTGACACCTAAGATAGTTATTTGCCAGAAGAATAGGGACTGTAAATCTATTACGAGCTGGTGAACAGATAATAAGATCATATTTTCTGTCTTGTGATAAATGTCGTTAGAACAACAATGAATACATTCAAGGTTGATATAGAATGATATATACGGCTTCAGTGACATCGGGTGATATACATGGATATTCTTTTTGCATAGAGTGATATATGCAGGTCGGTAGTAAAAGGTTTGCGATCTGAGCAACCATGGTGACCTAGAGCCAGGTGAACGAGATGCTGCATTTGATAATAACCCTGAAGTTCAGCACACTTAGGCTATCATTCCTGAATTTAGTTAAAGCTTTAAAAATATTTTCTTATGGGTCATTGAATGACTAGTTAATATAAGTTGGTTGGACCGAAAACACTTAAAACATATTGCTGGATTGATATATATATATATATATATATATATATATATATATATATATATATATATATATATATATATATATATATATTTGTGTGTGTGTGTGTGTTAAAATATATAGAAAATAGGAAAGAACTGGTTAGGTAAATAATCTAAAGTTATTTAGTATTTCTGTTATTATTTGTAAAAAAAATAGTGCTCGATGCAAAAGTAGAGCATAAATATAATTATTTATTTAAAAATATGATTCCAACACGCTACATAAGAGTTCTCATGAGAACTCCTATGTAGCGTATATATATATATATATATATATATATATATATATATATATATATAAGAATCTTTATAAGGAATGATATAGATGCATAATACATAGATACATACAAACTGATGTTAAGATGGAATCCATCAAGGAAGGCACCGTAGATTTTCTTAAACATGCCAGCAATTTGCGGCCAGTTCCCTTATATTCCATAACTACAACTAGAATATTTGAAATTTTTAAATAAATATAACGGAGCACGTTCAAGCGTTTATTTATTTTATTTTTATTTTTTTTCAAATCACCATTAAAAACAAATGCAGATTTAATTACTGTTACAATATGATCGTCTTAGTAGGATCCTGGAGGAAATCAAATGTACTCGGGTAGGAAAAAATTAACATCAAGAAACTGTTTACACAACTAGAAATGATCTCTATGAAAATAAATGACATATCAGGTATATATCATTCATTGAAACATGGTAATATTCTGCCTAAATATATATGCTCTCGCTCGCCGATTGAGCACTATGGAGAAAAGGGAATATTTAATGGCGACTCCTGCTTTAATGCATCGCACTTTTAAGAATTGAGCGCAATAGCGGCCGGTATGGCGTTTATACAGCACGTATATAATGGGTTAAAATTTCCTACTCAAGTCCAATAGACTAGAGGCAACCAATCAATCAGAGACTGATATGTCAAATCTGTCGAGATTTGATTACGGCTTGGTAAAATCGAATGTCTAGCCACATTGATGAGCTGTGATACAGCGATACAATCTGTCTATGAATGACTACACGTAAACCGAGAGATAGCTTATTCCTAAAATTTCGCTTGAGGATGAAACGGGACTAAACACCTTAATCCAACTTAATTTTATTAATTATTTGGATGATTTCGGCTCTCGTTTTTGAAACATGAGAACTCTTATGTAGCGAAGGAATCATATTTTTAAACAAAAAATATTATTATAATATATATATATATATATATATATATATATATATATATATGTATGTATCTTCAGAAATAGTGTGTATCTGTACAAGAGACAGCTTGCATATAAAATAGGAAAAATTATATTTCTCACGATAAATGAACGCTTCTCATACGTTTACCGAAGTTAAGAAGCGTAGACATTGGTTGGTACCTAAATAGTTGACCATTTCGCAATACCAGGTGATGCAACTTGGATGTGCTGGTGGTGTAAGATAATAGATTAGAGTTGGAAATCGGGGAGCCAAACTCAAATTCCTTTCTGATAAGTTGTATTAATTATCCCCAATCACTCTTGGAAAATGTATGAATCCTTTCTTCTTCCTTAGCAATGGGTTAATTGGTAAGACAGGTATCAGTAAATTGTATTTATCCTTAATTTTCTTGGTTTCTAAAAATATTTTCTGGTCTTGAAAAGGTTTGACAAACCGTAAAAAGCAAATCAATCAATCAATGTCTCCTTATTTCTCTGTTTCTAGAATTTGAATTTGAAGTTGGCACGCCGATTTCCAATTCCCACCAATTATCAATCACTCTCTCTCTCTATCTATCTATCTATCTATCTATCTATATATATATATATATATATATATATATACATATATATATATATATATATATATATATATATATATATCGCGATGTAAACAACATAGTGTAAAAAACAGTATGACGCCTGGCAGTTTCATTTCTAATTTCTAGTTATATTTCTGACTGTATGCTATCTACATGTAGTGCATTTCGGACATATAAGAAGTGGGAGAGAAGATAAAGTGATTGTTTTTCCTGAATTAATGTTTTTTTTTTTTTATATTTTATTCCTTACCGTGAATGATGTATTTAATTTGAATTATTTTATTTATTTATTTTTTTATTATTGTTTTATCTTTATCCGTGTATTTTTTCATCTGTTGTAAAATTTGAATTTGGTTTTGAAAGAATGTTTAATGACTGCCTGATACAGATTAAGATTAATTTACTTTGTAGTAGTATGTAATTCTTAGAGTATTCTGTCGTTGCGAGCTGATGACATCATAAGAAAAAAAAATTACCACACACATGACTCAATAGTCGTGATGAAACTCAAGTTTTAACAGTGCCAGTTAATAAATAATGCCGATTTATATGGACAAACGATAAGTCCATGGTAGGCAGCCTTCTTCTGTAATAAATTTAAGCACAGGAAATACACACACACGCACACATGTACACACACACACATACACATATATATGAAAATGGATAGAGGCTTGAATTGAGGAATCGGAGAGCCGAGTTCGAATTCCAGTCGAATCGATTACATTCACTTACGTGCTTATACACTTAGATAAAGGTATGAATCCTCTTCCTCTCCTTCCAGATATGGGTAAATAGCAGCGCAGACTTGAACGGCAACTGGTCTAGGAGAAGGACAATTCTGAATTCAAAACCTGCGGTGGGAGTTTTGGGGGAAAAAGAAAATAATATACCTACTAAATTTAAATGCGAAATTATAACAAAAATAGAAGAAAATTTATCAATATTAATTTTAATAGCCAAATTAAAGCATTAGATAAGAAAAATTAGATAATGTGTTGATTCCTACATTTTATCAAATATTTACTCTGTCACTTTAATAATAATATAGCATAATATAGCAAATTCTACATAAATATTATAATTTAATTAACAATATAACATAACTTCAATACAAACCACAGATATAAAAAAATATAATTGAAAATTAATTCTAATTTGAAAAAAAAATACAGTGGGAAAAATATAGATATATTGTTATATAATTTTTTGATATACAATAATATATATATAACACATTTGATATATGCGGTTAGCATTTGGTTTATAGAAGTTACAAGATGGAAGAAAATTTCTTAATGGCTGGGTTAGAGTATGTGTAAAATAAAAAATATCGGCACTGGAGTCAAGACTGTGTAGTCGGTTTCATGCTTGAAAGCGTTCTTCAGTCGTTATATATATATATATATATATATATATATATATATATATATATATATATATATATATATATGCTGCTCTCGCGATAGAAAATAGTTGTTCTATTGAGACATCGTACATTTTATATACAATGATATATATTTCCCAGTTGATATATATTAATAGCTTTTGTTATATAGAGGTTAAGAGAGAGAAGAAAAAATTAGACTTGTTTACAAACGACTATAGTCGAAAAATAAACGATTAATAAAATATAAAATACGCCATACTCTCTTTGTTTGATTCATATATTGTTTAACGTTAACGATTTCACGTTCGCCATTGAGTCGTTCTTGACCTTCCAACTTTCTACCCCAATTCGGTAATGTTTTCTTTGCTCGCTTTTCTCTCCATCTATCAAACGCTGTCTCTTCCATGATTTTGACACTTGCACTACACGGTCCCGTAGTTACCGTCACTCTGATCGATTCATCTCGCTTGCGATTGGGAAAACCGAACAAAATACAGATAGATACGGATAAACATCGAAAGAAGTATACGTAGGGTGAGCGGGAATGTAAGTAAAGATAAAGAGAAAGCGAGAAAGAAAATAAACCGTGCAGCCATGAATGAAACAATCTATCGATCAATACCAACAACGATAATGTCTTTTACGTCTTAAAGTGTCTCCAGACAAGACAGTCGAGGAATAGTGCACAAGACAACAGCAGCGGGGATTGTGACTGGCAAAATTAAAGCGGCAGTGTTCTGCGAGGCCTGAGAGATGGACAGGATGTGGCGCTAAACATATTCACAAAGTATAAATGTTTGTGTCGACATTAGTATAAGACAACAAATCACTATAGTTTTTTTTTACAAGGTCATAGATATTTTTCACATAAAAACATTTATTTTCCTTTTCCGATTAAATAAAAAAATAAAACCTTAAGATTCCGAGAACAATCTTTCTATCTCTCAATATATATATATATTGCTCTCGGAATCTGAATATATATATACCACTGAGCTTCTTAATAAATAGCGGCCTGGATTTGGGTATCGGAGAGCCGAGTTCGAATTCCAGTCGAATCCATTATATTCACTTACACGCTAATGCCTTTGGGAAATGTTAGAATCCTCCCTCCAGCTATGGGTAAATAGAAGGACAGATTGGGTTCTATAGCCTCGGATAGCAAATGATCTAGGTGAAGAACAGCTCTGAATTCAAAATCTATTGATATATATATGTGAAAAATATTCACTTGAGGCGTTTGTTCCTTTCTGACTTTATCGGGCTAAAGAACAAAATAGATCACACGAAAAAACGTTTCATCCAAAATTGTTCTTGAAATCTAAAAGTGTACATATTGTTATTCCATATATATATATATATATATATATATATATATATATATATATATATATATATATATATATTTACACACAGACAGCCATATATATATATGTAGAGAGAGAGAGAGAGAGTGAGAGAGAGAGTGAGAGAGAGAAAAGAGATAGAGAAGTGTGTATGTGTTCGAATGAGATCAAATATAGATCGCATATGGATCGGAATTCAACTGGATGAATAGACAATATATATATATATATATATATATATATATATATATATATATATATATATATATATGTATATATATATATATATGAATGATAAAAATGTATTGATAGATTTTGTGTAAATCTAACAATAGACTCAGAGAAAATAACGGAAAAGCGGCAGTCTCTTTCTTGCTTGAACACAATATTCAAGATATCAACACGAAGCGGTGACTGTCTGTTTCACACTTAAAAGCTTCATATTCTGATTGTAAACAACACATAAATGTGTGTATGTGTGTGTGTTCACTGGAAGCCGGGGAAATGTTTATATCTCTTTTCTCGTTCATTCTAAAATGCACGAGGACAGATTTTAAATGCAGCGTTTCTCAGGTTTCTGAAACGAAGAAGTTTTCCATTGTTATTCATATATGATCAGCATTTATACCTTCTTTCAGGTATTCAACCTACGATCATTATTACTCATTGCGGCACAAAAGGATTTTGAGCACCTGTTAGATAAGTTACATCAACAGGACAATAAAACTAAATGAAATACATGCCAGTCAAAATCTATTATAATGTCGTTTTTTTGATTGTTCAACTTCAAAAGAAAAACAACATTATTATTGCACCAACTTAATAATTACAGTTGGAGACGCTTGATCCAAACGTTTCGAAAAATATACTTCATTTAACAGTGATATTGTATAAAAACAAATGGTGGTGGTCGAGCAAAAATAACGAATATGTAATATAGTTAGATTTGTAAAACTGTCATCAATTAGCCTTCGTAGACTAATTACTCAGCTTCGACATAATTACCAGCAACTGAGAATAGGTATGTAAATATTTGATTATCGCCGGAGGCTGTATCTTATTTTAAAGTCGAGCTTTTTTTCTAAGTATCGAAGGATTTTGACCTGGAAGATGCCATATGATGTAACTGGAATTAAGATGGACATATACTGGTCAAATATTTTAAATTATTCATGCTTTATGAAAAACAGTATACGGAAATTGATATGAAACATTTTTAGTAAATCCTTTACTTCTATAATGATATTCCCGAGAATACATTAGAAATGTTAATAATTATTTCGTAATCTTTGCATTCTTTACCTTGGGGCGGTGATGGCTGGTTATTAACTATAGATTAAGTTGCGGTTGGTTGAGAGTAGACCAAGAAAAAAACTTTAAATACCCTTAGATGAATTAGTAAAGAAAAGAAAACCTAAAGTATTAAATAAAAACTGAGAGCGAAACAAAAGAGACAGCAAATTGTGTACGCTACGTACTTGTCATGTCGTAATAAAACAGGTACAACATTAGGAGTTATGTGGTTAACGTAATCCCCATGGGGACAAATGTTGAAACAGTAACCTGAAAGCGCATAGAAATACCCAAATATGCCTTCCAGTAGGAAAGCAATGTATTACGATATTGGAAATATATATTATATATAATGCATAGTGCTGAAATGTTATAAAATGTAAGACACACACACACACACACACACACACACACATATATATATATATATATATATATATATATATATATATATATATATATATATATATGATACGTGGTTTCAACTCAAGTACTTCCTGTTTTACAACCAGCTATAAATATGTGAGATATTGTTTTCAAACCGGTTAACAACATGACCGAAAGGGCCTAGAAGAATAAAAGGATACGTGATCTGGTGGCCAGTCACCGACAAACTGGGCATTGATCTTTTCCGGTTTTTGGTCTGTGGTCACAGGTAGAATCGAAGTCATCAGTTGTAGTCCGTCATTTTTCGGGAAGACGGACTATCCTTCGAGTAGTTGCGATGCTGCTCGTTCGTGTTACCAGTCATGTGTCTTGAGTATGAAATGGGCGGTGAGGAGTTGAATGGTAGAACTGATCTGTTATTTCGACATATCTGAAATTGTTCGAATGATCAGCTACCTATCTACTAAGTTTGGTAAACGAAAACCTTAACTAAAATAACGAAATACATTGTAAACCTGGTTCGAGACGACATTTCTAATCGCGGCTTATATTTAAATCTTTCCTTTCTTTGAGAAGGTGCAGAGGTCATTTCCGAGCATTTGCTGCACAGAGACGCAAACAAGAATAAAGACGCACACTTGGCAAGTCATGAGTGAGGATACACTTCTATGATTACAATATAATATCTAATCACCTACATCACGGTGAATGTTGGACAATTTCCTTCGAGAAGAGACTTGAAGCGTCAGAGATGTCCTTCTGCCGACAGATGCACTTCATACTATATATATATATATATATATATATATATAATGTATCATAATATGGTGGTTGGCAGCTCGTGTCCGAGTACGGCCATGACTACATAACTTTTTCGAGAATATCTACTGGTGTGCTGAACGAATGTGGCTCTTTAGCCCAGTAAGCGATCTACATACTCTGGCACAAACAGAACATTTAAGAGGTGCAATGGTGGGTGTCATATTATCATGCAATTTTAAATGTCACATGAAACCGCTTCTGAAAACGCATGTCTCACCGCAAATATCACATTTCAGTTGGTGCACGTCTACGGCTTTTATAGTTAATTGCCACCTTCCGTCGATGCGCATTCAAGTGACTCCTTAGATCAGCCATCGACAAACACACACTACCAAAATCTATACACTTCAGATCGAGCTGCCTGCGTGTGTCTTCCGGAAGTTCATCAGGGAAGCCTTTACGCACATCTTTTAATCCTTGCGTACCAACAGATGCATACTATATTATGTATATAATGGATCATAATATATCATCAGTGTATCATAGGCTGAGGTTATGCGTAACAAAGAAACTTTAAGTATTATTAGAACTACAATGAAACTGTTGGTAATTATAGAAAAGAGACTGTTGAACGTTCTGGGAAAGATTATAATGAGAGAAGACTCGGACAGTTTAAGAATCACAAGATATTGAGAAAATAAAAGAAACTGTGAAGAGCCTACTTGTTTGTGAGAATGAATGGCAGAACAAAGACTAAATAAAAGAATAGAGTTACTTAAGAGAACAATAGACAAGAAGATGTTAAGAGCTAGAATTATCCTCCTCTTGAAGTGTGATAGTGGATGTAAAAGAAGAAAAATCAGTTTTGAATAAATCTCAATAATATTATAGTACGTGATCATAGATTAATTGTCATATAAAATTCTAATACGTAAATACAGGCATTAATAAAAAATCGTAAAGAGACAGTATGTATGGTTGTCAGCAAAAATAACAAGCCAACATTCGAAGTACGAATACGACACACCAAAATCAAGGTAGTAAAAAAAAAAAAATGTCTTAGTAAGTTATTAAGAGAGGGCCACAACATGCCTTCGAAAAACTAAGCAAATTATTAAGAAAACGGAAAATCACATTGTTGTTATGGGATCTTACACATAATAACCATAATAATGGACTAATCCATAATTAATAAATACTGCGACACAGGAGTAAGCAAGGAGTCAGTCCGTAGTTCACTACTGACTGTTCGGTTATACTCTCATGCTACGGACGGGAGGAACCCGAAAGAGGCTACGCCGAAGGGCGGAGTCTCCTTCGGGGAGGTAGACCGGCCCTGAACCCGTTTATGCGGGTTCAATGGGATATTTTTTGGCCGAGTCCACGGGCTCAGAATACCCACGTAAAAATGGCCTTGTGCCACATGACACTCTCTTGGGGGGGTGACTGAATATCGCCAGGCAGTCCGTAGTTCACCACCGATTGTTCGGTTGTACTCTCATTCTACGGACGGAAGGAACCCGAAGGAGGCTGCGCTGAAGGGCGGTGTCTCCTTCGGGGAGGTAGCCCGGCCCTGAACCCGTTTATACGGGTTCAATGGGCATATATTTGGCAGAGCCCACGGGCTCAGAGTGCTTACGTTAACAAAAGCCTTTTGCCACATGACACCCTTGTGTGGGGTGACTCAATATCGTCAGTCAGTCCGTAATTCACTACTGAGAGTTCGGTTATACTCTCATCCTACGGACGGGAGGAACCCGAAAGAAGCTACGCCGAAGGGCTGAGTCCACTTCTGGGAGGTAGACCGGCACTGAACAAGTTTATACGGGTTCAATAGGCATATATTTGAGCGAGCCCACGGGCTCGGAAAGCCCGCGTTAAAAAGGCCTTGTGCCACATGTCACCCTCGTGGGGTGTGACTGAATATCGTTAGTCAGTCCCTAGTTCACTACCGACTGTTCGGTTGTACTCTCATCCTACGGAAAGGAGGAACACGACGGAGGTTACGCCGAAGGCCGGAGATTCCTTCGGGGTGGTAGACCGGCACTGATCCCGTTTACACGGGTTCAAGGGGCATATTTTTGGCTGAGCCCCCTGAATGACTCGTGTGGGGGTGACTGAATATCGTCTGTCAGTCCGTAGTTCACTACTGACTGTTCGGTTGTACTCTCATTCTATGGACGGGAGAAACCCGAAGGAGGTTACGCCGAAGGGCGGAGTCTCTTTCGGGTAGATAGACCGGCCCTGAACCCTTTTATAGGGGTTCAATGGGCATATTTTTGGACGAGCCTACGGGCTCGGAGGGCTCACGTTAAAAAAGCCTTTTGCCACATGACATTCTTGTGGGGTAACTGAATATCGTCAGTCAGTCCGTACTTCACTAATGACTGTTCGGTTATACTCTCATCCTACGGACGGGAGGAACCCGTAGGAGGCTGCGCCGACGAGCGGAGTCTCCTTCGGGGAGGTTGAGCGGCCCTGAACCCGTTTGTACGGGTTCAATATGCATAATTTTGGCTGAACCTACGGACTCGGTGTGCCCAAGTTAAAAAGGCCTTGTGACACATGACAACCATGTGTGGGGGGGGTGACTGAATATCGTCAGTCAGTCCGTAGTTCACTACTGACTGTTCGCTTATACTCCCATCCTACGGACGGGAGGAACCTGATGGAGGCTATGCCGAAGGGCGGAGTCTCCTTCGGGGAGGTAGACCGGCCCTGAACCCGTTTAAACGGGTTCAATAGGCATGTATTTGACCGAGCCCACGGGCTCGGAAAGTCCGCGTTAAAAAGGCCTTGTGCCACATGACCCCCTCGTGGGGGGTGACTGAATATCGTCAGGCAGTCCGTAGTTCACCACCGACTGTTCGATTGTACTCTCATTCTACGGACGTGAGGGACCCGAAGGAGGCTTCGCCGAAGGGCGTAGTCTCCTTCGGGGAGAGGGACCGGCTTTTGAACCCGTTTATACGGGTTCAATGGGCATAATTTTGGCCGAGCCCACTGGCTCGGAGTGCCCACTTTAAAAATTCTTTGTGCCATATGACACCATTCTGGTGGGGGGACTGAATATCGTCAGTCAGTCCGTAGTTCACTATTGACTGTTCGGTTATACTCTCATCCTACGGACGGAAGGAACCCGAAGGAGTCTTCGCCGAAGTGCAGAGTCTCCTTCGGGGAGGTAGAGCGGCCTTGAAACTGTTTATACGGGCTCAATGGGCATAATTTAGTCCGAGCGCAAGGGCTCGGAAAGCCCACGTTAAAAAGGCCTTATAGTACATGACACCCTCGTGGGGGGTGGGGGGTGACTGACTATCGTCACTCAGTCCGTAGTTTACTACTGAGAGTTCGGTTATACTCTCATCCTTCGGGCAGTTAGACCGTCCCTGAACCCGTTTATACGGGTTTAATGGGCATACTTTTGGCCGAGCCCACGGGCTTGGAGTGCCCACGTTAAAAAGGCCTTGTACCACATGACACCCTCGTGGGGTGTGGGTGACTGAATATCGTCAGTCAGTCAGTAGTTCACCACTGACTGTTTGGTTATACTATCATCCTACGGACGTGAGGAAAACGAAGGAGGCTACGCCGAACCCGAACCCGAACGCCGAACCCGAACACTGAACCCGTTTATACGGGTTCAATGGGCATATTTCTGGCTGAGCCCACGAGCTCGGAATGCCCACTTTTAAAAGGCCTTGTGCCACATGACAACCTAGTGGAGGGGGTGACTATATATCGTCCGTCAGTCCGTAGTTCACTACCGACTGTTCGCTTGTACTCTCTTCCTACGGACGGGATGAACCCGAAGGAGGCTACGCCGAAGGGCGGAGTCTCCTTCGGGGAGGTAGACTGGCCCTGAACCAGTTTATACGGGTTTAATGGGCATACTTTTGGCCGAGCCCACGGGCTTGGAGTGCCCACGTTAAAAAGGCCTTGTACCACATGACACCCTCGTGGGGTGTGGGTGACTGAATATCGTCAGTCAGTCAGTAGTTCACTACTGACTGTTTGGTTATACTATCATCCTACGGACGTGAGGAAAACGAAGGAGGCTACGCCGAACCCGAACCCGAACGCCGAACCCGAACACTGAACCCGTTTATACGGGTTCAATGGGCATATTTCTGGCTGAGCCCACGAGCTCGGAATGCCCACTTTTAAAAGGCCTTGTGCCACATGACAACCTAGTGGAGGGGGTGACTATATATCGTCCGTCAGTCCGTAGTTCACTACCGACTGTTCGCTTGCACTCTCTTCCTACGGACGGGATGAACCCGAAGGAGGCTACGCCGAAGGGCGGAGTCTCCTTCGGGGAGGTAGACTGGCCCTGAACCAGTTTATACGGGTTTAATGGGCATATTTTGGCTGAGTCCACGGGCTCGGAGTGCCCACGTTAAAAAGGCCTTGTGCCACATGACACCCTCGTCGGGGTGGTGACTGAATATCGTCAGTCAGTCAGTAGTTTACTTGTGAACCGACTGCTCGGTTGAACTCTCTGACTTCGGTCGGGGAGGTCAACAGGCCCTGAGCCCGTTTATACTGTTTCAATGGGCATATATCTTTGTGCCGAGCCCACGTGCTCGGAGAACCCACGTTAAACCGGCATTGTTTCACATGATGACCACGTGGCGGGGGACTAAATATAGTCAGTCAGTCAGTCGATGTTGGTCGACTGGCTGATCGGTTGAACTCTCTGCCTTCGGGCGGGGAGGAAACTGAAGGAGGACACGCTGAAGGGCGGAGTCTCTTTCGGGGAGGTAAACGAGCCCTGAACCCGTTTATACGAGTTCAATTGGCACATTTTTTGGCCGAGCTCACGGGTTTGGAGATCCCAGATTAAATAACCGGCCTTGTGCTAGATGATGCCCTAATTGGGTGGGGGGACTGAATATCGTCAGTCATTCAGTCGTTCACCTTCTGACCGGCTGTTCGTTTGAACTCTCTGCCTTCTGGCAGGGGGGGGGACCCGAAAAAGGCTACGCCTAAGAGCGGATTCTCTTTCGGGGAGGTAAACCGTTTATACGGGTTCAATGGACATATTTTTGGCCGAGCCCATGGGCTCGGAGATCCCACGTTAAACCGACCCTGTGTCACATTATGTCCACGTGGGGTTTGACTAAATATAGTCAGTCAGTTGTTCAAGTGGAGTCAGTAGTCAAGAGTCCAGTCAGAGGCAGTCCGAAAACAGTGTCGCGTTCTGACAATTACTGCAAGACATTGGAATAATGATACTGGTCCATACTACATTGTTCTCTCTACTAAACCTGATTGTTCATACTAACACGTCTACTTCTCTGTATATATTTCTGTTTGTAATATATCTGTGTTATTCCATACCTGTGTTCGAGTTCTTCTTTATTGATTCTAACTTGGACTATCACCGTGGTACAAGGAACCGGACCATAACAATTGTAAATAAAGAAAACGGCATTGAACTGTTATATAATATCGGTCCTTCTACATGAGAGTAAATGCTGGTAAATTTTACTACAAATGAAGAAGAGACACGAAACTACAGATATGTTGGTCTACAGAAGGATACTTAGCATACCATTGACTGAGCGTTGTGAGCAACGACCAAGTTTTAGGTAACTTGAAACCGAAAACCACAGATATAGAGAGAATCGGAAAGAGACAGTTGAAATTTCAAGGTTTCACAATGAGAAAAGTTGGTCTGGAAAATTTGATACCCACAGCAATAAGATAGTAGATCTCATCTTATCTAAATAGCTTGTGTACATGTTTGGCAGAACAGCCATTAGGACAGATAGAAAAAATAAACTTACTGAGATCTACCGAGTAAAGAACATTATCGCCCAAGTCCTAAATAGACACGGCACATAGAAGAAGAAATCATGATCTCTGAAGAAACGGGCCAGGCTATGGGAATTCTGTATTGTTGAAAGAAATAATGTTAAAGTATTACACTAGATTCGAAATATAAGCGACACATGGTAATATTATAATCGGATTTTATTATGTATGTAAATCATATTAGAATTCATTACAAACATGCCGGATTTGTAATTTCGTTTCTTCATTCATTTGTTTGCATTAAATTATTACATTTCCTTTCGATTGGTAAGTCTTATCAACGAGATTGCAGCACAGCATGATAATACGTTTTGATACTCGAATTCAGAAAAAAGAAAAAATAGAATTCAAATACAATCATCTTTCCAATGTTTGCTTAGATTAAATAAAGCTGCACATTTACAAAACACGTTCACTGAATTAATTTTCTTCTATGAAGAAGTATATTACAAAGGTAACTGCATCTCTACAGAATGTAAATTTTAATTAATATGATTTTAATATGAAAAATGTAAACTTTCATGCAAATAAGGATGGGGGGGCGAATCATATTTAAGTTATAACGGGTTACAAATCTATATGTACTTGAAAAAGAAAAGCAACAATTCTTATATAAACATATGTGGACATATGTGTATGCATACAATAATTGAAAATTTATAACTGAGAAAATGTTTGGTATAATAAATAACATTTTCAAATAACAGATTTGTTCTTTTAAATAATTGATTGATTGGTCTGTTTTGTACTGCTTATCAACACATGTCGATTATTTAAAGCATAAAAAACATTTTAGATTGCATGAATAATTATTTGTATTGCGAATGAATATTGTATTAAACATTTATTGGAGATAACAACTAATTTTCAACATATATGTTCTAGTATTTGATTCACAGCTGGGAAAGGAGATGGATTGATTCCTTTCTCAAGGATATTTTCACGTAAGTTAATGCAACAAATTCGCCCTGTATTAGAAATGGTCTTTTAAGTTATAAAGATCTGAAAATAAAACACTCGTAATTGAGCCCTATCTGTCATTGGCGGGTTTATTCGAAGAATAAGTACGTAGAAAATTGCCTTTCTCTCAACCCGGCGCTGAGAGCCAAGTGCTAAAATCTCCGATTGATACCAAACTAGTTGGAACAGGTTCATTCATATTTATTGATGATGGTAACAGCAGAATGAAATCAAATATCTACTAAAACATTTTTCTGCCAATATATAGAGAACGGCATCCAAAAGTGATTGGTTGAGACTTTATCGCGCCGCAGGACAATGATCCAAACATACTGCCAACACAACAAAGGACTTCATCAGGAGAAAAAGAGGAGAGTTTTAGATTGGACAAGTCAATCAGCAGATCATAAACCAAAAGAGCATGAATTTCATCTCCTTAAGAGCCTGATAAGACTTGACGTTTCAATACCTATGGGGAGTACTATATATATATATATATATATATATATATATATATATATATATATATATATATATATATATATATATATATATTTGTGTGTGTGTATGTGTGTGTGTGTATGTATTACATGTTGCTGTAATTATAATGTAAGGGTGATCAACATCGGAGAGAGCGTTTGTAAATAAAATGACTGTGGCCTTAAGAATTTCGATTCCTATGGGCATACATACTATATAATCCTGTACGTATATATCTATATTTGTCTTACACACACACACACATACACACACAAATATATATATATATATATATATATAAAACGCAAACACGTATAGTAGGTGTGTTATATACATATTTCGTTATGTGATATATTATATATATCCAAGCTTTTTTGATTAAGATGAACCGATGAGGTCAGTTTGTATTCCATTTAATTTTTCGTGATTTCGAATAAGGTTTTGAGTATCGGGATCAAAATTGTGGATAAACTCATGGATGCTCATGTTTTGTCGTGATTTCCGCATTATTATCCAACTTATTCCTTATACAAAAATTGGAAAAAATACAATAACAACTAAAACGTACATAAATTGTACATTGTTTTTAATCAAACTACTTTGTATGAATATTATCTACATTATATACATATATATATATATATATATATATATATATATATATATATATATATATATATATATATATATATATATACATATATATATATATATATATGTATGTATATTTCTGTGCGTGTCAGTTAGTGCCCGTGTGTGTATGTGTATGTGTGTGTGTGTGTTTTAATTCAAACTATGACAAAATGAAAAAATTGTCATACATTAAAACAGTCGATAACAGTTACTTTTCATATTGATTTTTTGTACGTGAACACACATAAATATGAAGGGAAACATTCATGAAAGTCGGGTGTCTGGATGCATATATGAATGCACTATAAATGAATGATATCTATGCACATTAATTGTATAAACAGAAATACTTTCTAAAGTAAAACCTGCTGCATAAACGGAGATAGTATTAACCCAACTGTAACATAGTTTGTGAAGAACATGCTTTTGTCTGCATACATAAAGCGAGGCTGGAACGTCATATTACAAATCGTGCAGGGACAACGGATTTAATATAAATATTGCCGTCAACAGGAGAACATTATTAGTAACTTTTGTCGTGAGATGCGTTAGACCAGGTCTTGTTTCACCAGACATCGGAAGCTACATAATACATATCATAAAACCACAGGGTAACAATTATCCAAATTAAATATGTCAGAACAATAATAGAACATATAGAATCTCTGAGATCTTAAAAGTCATTGCAGAGCCCATGAGCTTGTGGGGGCTGCAAATGCTTACTTATGCTGCTGTGATTGCCATCCTCATAATCGAGTGGACAGCCACCATATATGTTAATGGTATTGCAATATTTAGCATTCTCTGACCGAGCAGACATTATGACTGTAATTTGAAAATATATAAGATCTTTCTCTTCAAACAATATTCAAAATCAAATGATTATACTAAATAAAAGCAGCCCTATCACGTGTCCACATTCAACTACACCAACAAATAAAATAGATATCGCATGTTATTTTTGATATATTGATTTTTTTAAAATTAATTTTCCGATTGAATATTAAAAAAAAAAGCTAATTCAGCGGTAACACTGATTTTTATACATGCAAATTATTTAACCCATAGCTTTGGAAAGAAGCGGGGTATTCATACCCCAAAAATATATTTGTGCGTAAGTGAATGTAATGAACTCGAATGGATTTCGAACATGTTCCGCTGATTTCTCTTTCAGGGCAGCTATCCATTAAACTAACCACATATCAGGATATCACTTGTCAGAAAAAAGAATGATATCATCAAGAAGGGGAAATTCTAAACTATTTCAAACAAAAGGTTCGGAACGAAAATCCTATCAACATTGGAATAAATAAATTTTATTGGACATGAGAAACATATTTTCCTGATAAATTCTTTTAATAGAATGATAAGCAATTAAATTACGACGAGTTTGTTATTGGCTGCAAATGCTTAGTTATGCTGCTCTGATTGTCATACTTATAAACGAGTGGACAGCCACTATATATATTAATGATAATGTAATATTTGGCATTCTTTGACCGACGAGTCATTATGGCTGTAATTTGAAAATGTTCAAGATCTTTCTCTTCAAACAATATTCAATAATCTTGACTGTCCAATAGCTGATAAAGATCTTTACAGTATTGATGGTGGCTTACTTTGTAACATTTTATTTTAAGTAATGTGGTACATCAGCGTGTTAATTAAACGTGGTATCCACCTGAGCTGTGGTGTCTGTTAAAGGTCCTCAAGTACTGTCGTTTCTGTTATCTCGGACTATTTTTCTGTGATTCTGTAGCTCCTACTCATGATGTTTGATTGTTTGTTTGTTTGTTTGGGTTTTATGGCATATCAACCACTGTGGGTTATTTAATGCCAAATCCAGTTTATATGAATTTTAAATGCCTATTTTGTCCTGGCAACATTGTTTCCAAAAAAACGTATAGCTTGCAACATTATTCTTCTGAAGGACGTAGTTTATCGTCACACCCAGGACGTGGGTAAGATCTGGAAAAACTAGGAGTTCACTATTTGCCCATAGCTGGGACCCTAACAGGTCCTACTACCCCGGGTCAAGGTGGACCTGGGAACACCAGCAATTAAGAGGTGGTACCATGCTACTCAAAACCTCCTGATCAGAGGCCTTGCTGCTGGATGTAGTTTATCGTCTTACCCAGGACGCCATCATGTTTGAAAAATGAATAACCTCACTGAGACCTTCAAAATTCACTCGCTTGAAGCCATCTTTGAATTTTCATCTGCGGATGTATACAGCTGACTTGAAATTTCAAAACGGATTTGGCGCCATGCATGACATGCATATGAAAGTATCCATCCGATGAGTCTATTTAAAAATATGACTGAATGTTTTTAGGTGCATGTTTCGATTTTGTAGCAGTTTGTGATGCTAGAGGAAGCTCCGTCTAGCGCATCCTATTCTATGACCAAATTCTTTATCACCTTTAGTAAATTTTTTATGACGTATCCAGACCTCGAGATATTTTAAGTGTTTATTATGAGCTCTCTTACTTTGGCTGGAAACAAGCCTAGGAGAATGACAACAATGAATTCAAATCTGCGAACGGCTAATTGAAAATATTGTATGACACTCTAAGTTATTTTCACTGATATCAGTTCAATACATGATTTCACCACAATAATCAATGCATGTGTGTGGTCTCGAATTATTTATAAAAACAGAAATATTAGCCCTCACTTACCATACTCCGTAAACGAAGGGAGGGTCCCAATATTCGTGGAAAATGTATTTGTGGAAAAGTCACCCTTTTAGCGGTTTTTTGCCAATCACGGAGATCCCACCAGTGAGACCAGGTGAAACTCATGTGAATGTAACCATATCAGAAGAACATGCAGGTTACATGTGTGAGTTTTGTGATGAGGTTTGTTAGTTTTCTGTGGGGGACAGACATTATATGAATGTTCACAGGAACAAGCAAGTTTCCAATATAGGTAATAGGGACAATCGTTTTGGGCCAGGTGTGTATAAGAGATTGCAAAAGTGAAGGATTACAAATTTCTACCTGTTACATATACACAGTCAAAAACAAACAAATAACCAGCTTTAAATATAACAAATAAACCGCCATTTTTTTTTAAATTTAAAAAAAAAATATAAATCATAATTTTCACCTATCATAATTTCACACAAACCCCACCACACGTATATACATACATGCGAGGAAATATTATTCAGCGGAAACACAAAATATATGACATGTATACATTCACGAGACATTCACGAGACATTTCCGCCACACTTCCAATCTTTAAATTTCAACATACAAATGCGTATGTATAGACACAACACCACCCGTATATATACATATGTCATATCCGAAACTGCCCACATATGTTTATATATGTATGAGTCCCGACGGACGACCAAGTATCTATGTGTCTGCATACATCGATGTTTGCGTTAGTACGATGAAAAAACGACGAAGTTTCCCCCACCACTTCCACAATAACACCAATACACGCAATCTACATAAACCCAAATTTCAAAAAAAAAATAATCAGTTTGTCTGACGATCGCTAAAGCGTGAAACCCAGGGTCACAAGCTCACATCTATCCAACCAAATATATATATATATATATATATATATATATATATATATATATATATATATATATATATATATATATGTGCAAGTTTGTGTGTGGGGGTCTGTGTGTGTGTGTGTGTTACCTTAAATATTTTCATCGTGGTTACTTCGAATCTGAAACGTCTCTTTATTAAACTGCTTATATTTCATCTATCGGCCTGTGCATTCGTGAAATCCAAAATAAGTATTCTCTGGCAGCGATCGAGTCTACATCTTAATACTGGAGGGAAAACCAACGTTTGATCAAGCGTGCTTTACAAAATTACTTGAAACAGAGAGATGCCATACTAGTAGCAAATATCCAGAATGACTGTTATAATTTTTTACTATACGGAATTATGCCTTCAATAATTTTTGTTCAAATACCCTAAAAGCATCATACAGTAAATTCAAGTTAAACGTAAACTATATAAAGAATTAATGATACTTGTTTTAGTGTGGTGCTAAGAATGATTGCTAATTTCAAAACGGAGCAAGCATATTAATTAAGTGTCTAGACCAGTGGTTCCTTACTCTCTCTTCTCTAGCGACCCATTTTCTCATATTTGTGCCGACTGGATCGTGTATGTTAACAAAATTTTTGTAAATGATTCAGAGCTAATGTAATATATTACTGTCAAGAACTTACGTTTCCTCGCTAGACGTTAGGGTCTGGCGGTCACACCCAAGCAGCGATTAAAAGGATATGATTAGATTATATACTGCCGGGCATTACCTGTCTTCTGTTTCCCATACACATTGCAATTGCGGCTAAATGTTCAAAATATATATAAAATGTAAATGTATAAGTTCAAATATTTAAAAAAAAAATCATTATACAGAGTGAGGAATAAATCCATCCCACGTATACCTCCCAGAAATTGCTCTCATATAAATGGAGGACCCTAAGGGCAATGGTATTACCATTATGTGGAAGGAATTTCTAGAAGGTATATTTGGGATTTATCTTTGGAGTATTGCATGCAAATTAAATCATATGTATGTAAATCATCATCATGTCCTGTTAAATCTATATTCCTTCATATTGTACTTGAACACTCACTGCTCTGAAGAAGCATTTTTACTAATGGTGAATATCATTGTCCTCGAATAACATTCGAAAACTACTGTAGTTAAGACAAAACTTAGCGTAAATTTCCGTGGGGGGCATATAAAAACAAAATAAATATTTATATAGCGAACCCTTAATGGGAGTGTGTAAAGAATAGAATAAATATATCTATTTTTGGAATATGAAACTAAGAAAGGAAATGTGTATAGGAATGTACAGCCCATAATTTGAAGGCCTTTCGAACGCGTTTAATTGAATTCTTCATCGTCTTCTGAACACCTGACTGGATTGAAACATGGATGACTCACCTGTAGATAATTGACTTTCATATTGTTAATATCACATAGGGAAAGATAAGTTATTCTTTCGTAGAGGAGTGGTTCAAATGGCATTGTATCCGCGAACAGTGTGATTCTGACCTTCTATATCAAGTTTGTGACCTTAATTTATCGTCTGTCGAACAATGTGAATAGAGTTTGATGATATGCGTGGTGAGAAACATCGCTATATTTTTATTTTTACGACAAAGCCCAGACATTTGATTGTTTTAATAAAAGCACGTAAGATAAATTTGAAGATTGTCAATTCTAATTCCGACTCATCGACTATATATTGATATTCTTCAGTCTAGCATTTTGAAAATTAAGACTTTTTCTTAACAGTACGTGGACAAAAAAAAATAAGGAGCGTAAAAACCATCCTGATTCAACAGCGACTTTGATTAGACGGACAAATTGCCAGAATGCCAGACATCCACCTACCCAAACAAACCCTCCACTCGGAGATCGCATCTGGCAAAATACCGCTAAAATATCGTCTCAAAAATACCTTGAATCACTTCGGTGAATTGCGAGGCTGAAATTGCAGAAAGAATAAATTTGAGAAGAGCATCCCACGAAAAAACATGTTTCGAAAACGCCAAAAGACAAATAGAAGAGACAAACTAGAGCCCAAAGAAAATCTAGAGCTCTCCATTTCCCAGCATTCCTAATATACCACCCGGTGGATGCAGTCTTCTTTTCAGATCCAACATAGGATCCATTTCATGCAGAAGGAAATATCAAGAAGCACTTGACAATGACTTCCGCCAACGACGACCTGGACAAAACCAGGAGTTTGCAATTATTGTTTTTATACTTAATGGAAGAGTGTTTTGGTCTTTTTGGAAGAAATATATCGACATAAGGTTTGCTTTAATCACATGTCCATTTTAATGCATAGAATTTAGGAAATACGAATTTAAATCTAACTCATGAATTAAAACACGCACACATATCAATATATAAATGTGTGTGTGTGTGCGTAATATAGTAAGTTTATGCGGGCTGCGTCGGTCTTAGAGTTATCAGAGCAGGCCAGTCGGGCTGTGTATGTCTTACCGCCATCTGCGCTGGGGACAGTCTTAATAGACAATAATAAAAAAAATCTTTTTAAAATTTCTAATGAATTTATGCCCTGTTTATAAAAGAAAACATTTTTTTTTACATTATTACATTCAAATGTCGCTTGTATATAAATTATTCCGTACAGCATAAGCTTTTCAGCACAATGTATCAATTGCAAAAAGGCAAATTAAATTTAGCCCGATCCCACGTCGGCGAAAATCAAAGCGTCTACTGGAGGAGTGGGGTTATAAATGGAAATGTTGAGTGTTAAGGAAATATATCACTTAACAGACACGATTAATGACCCCAAAATATATAATAAATTAAGGGAATCATTCACAGACAGAGAGATACAAAAACAAGCTAACGCATAGATATATATACAAACATACACTCCAAATTTAACAGACATGTTATTTAAATAAAATTATATCTGGCTAGAGATTTTTTACATTTATATATTTTAGTTAGAAACAACGAATCATTTTAACATCTACGTTATACCAAGATTATATTTTGTTAAAGATTGTATTGAGTACGACAAATATTGTTAACCAAGCGTCTGCATAATGACTTCGTTATCGAGCTTTTTGAATTTTCCTGTAATTGTGTTCTGATTGGTCTACCTAGCCTCTGTAACAACGTTTTCCCCTTACGTAGAATATTAATTAATTTGAAACTTTTAAAACCATTTATTTTACATTCAACGTCATCACTTGATAAGACACCGTAGGTGTTGAAACAAAATGGCTATTTTTGTAGTGATTTTATAACATATTTATGTTATAAATTTTTTTTTTCTTTAAAAATAAATAATTATATCTGCTCTACTTTGTATTGAGCACTCTTTTAAGAATAGTAATTGTTGGTTATTGGAATTCATTCCATATACACCAATCATATACTTGGTTATATATATATATATATATATATATATATATATATATATATATATATATATATATATATATATATGTGAAGCTCATGTATCTGGATCAACGCTGATAGTGGGTCTGGCTTGTCCATTTCAACTTACAGCCAAAATCATTATTTCAGCATCTTTGAATTCACTTTTTCTCTACCTGCGTAGGTGTAAATTGCTTGTTTAGTAATTATAATAAAAAGAAAGAACAGTAAGATATATAATCCGGTGTCCTTATTGATATTTTTATTTTTACAAAACATTGCTCACTGTAAATGTACAGAGCAAAAATATATAATTAAGATAAAAACATTAGCTCTGTTTCATCTTCAAACGAATTTTGGAATAACTTATTTTTTAATTTACTGAGATTCAAACCCAGTAAATTTAAAAAGAAATTATTCCAAAATTCGCTTGAAGATGAAAAAGAACTAATTCTTTTAATTTAATCAAAGTTTTTTGATTGAAGATTTTAGCTTCGATATTTGAAACATGGTAATTCCTGTGTAGCGAAGAAATCATATTTTAAATCAGTTAATTTATAATATATATATGTGTGTCTGTGTCTGTGTGTCTATGTCTGTTTGAATTACAATTAATGAGATTCAAACAATTTACCTCATACAGATGGCCATTTTGTCAATGGGAAAGCAGATTTCCCTGAATTTTTCAATGCAAATATAATTACTAAATAAGATTATCATTATCACTAAAAAATTATCATTATTCTCACTAAAAAAAAAATTATTATCACTAAAAAATTATCATTAAAATTAAAATTATTATTATTATTGGACTGCAAATACATTTACTAATTTTTTTTTTTACTAAATGTATTTGCACAGATAAGTCCAGGGAACACTTCTTTCCCATGGACGAAATGATCATTTGTATGAGGTAAATTATTTGGATTTCTTTCATTGCAATTGACTTAATAATAATAATAAAAAATATATTGAGCTCTATTTTGTGGAACAGTTTTAATATTTTATATTAAACAGATCTACTTGGGTTACTTACGCACGGATTTTTTTAGTGGACCGATGATTCATATCCTGCTGGTGAGCCAATACTTTTTCTACGTCTCCCTAGGGAAAACAGTCACTATATCTGACGTACGTTAGACTTCTCAGCCACGCATTGCATCGCGTACAAAGCATAGTTAAATAATGATGTAAACTCTGATCTTTCTCTGGCTTTCGAAATATAAACATCTGCTCAGTTTTGTATCCTCACGTATAAAACACATTTTTTTATAGAAAGGCATGGATTTTTTTTTAATTTATTAATACTACAGATTTTAAATACTTAGAACGTTATTTTAAGCGGGTTCTCGTATTTGAGCAGAGGCTCCGTTTATTTACGAAACAGTATATGTATTTAGATTCATTTTCTTGCCTGAATATATGATAAATCTTATTGGAGACAAATATGACGATTTACCGTAGAGGAGCGTAGGTTTGTATCCTGCTCTGCGGTAGGATACAAACCTAC
This sequence comes from Acanthosepion lycidas, assembly GCA_963932145.1. NCBI lineage: Eukaryota > Metazoa > Mollusca > Cephalopoda > Sepiida > Sepiidae > Acanthosepion > Acanthosepion lycidas. Next base: position 94,724,220 of record OZ010573.1, on the reverse strand, counting down.
GTTTATTATTTACCCTCACCCCCGGTGTGGTCGACTATTGTTCACGGGTTTTTTAACTCTTTATACGCCATCTTTATATTTTAGGTGGCTAATCTTGACTAATTCCACCTCGTTTTGTAGCCTAATGATCACTATCCGTTATTTTTCGTGGATACCCATATTTGAGTAGACGTTCCGTTTATTTTTAAAACATTTATTTTCCGTCTAATGGCCTAAATATTCCAGTAATTTTGTTAAAGAACAATGCGCATTCATTCATGATTTGAACTTGCGTCCAACTTTGTAGGAAAAATAGTCTTTGGTCCGACGGCCAGTAATTGTCTCGTCTCTGAAAAGTGTTGTCAATTAAGCAAGTTTGCCTTTAAGCACATCCTTCTCTTTTAGATACTCGAGAGGTCATGGCAGCTCAGTTTCGTATCCGAAACTTAAACAAAGTAATTTCCAAAGAAATAATGTATTTATATTTCTTTATTTGTTCATATTTTTATCGTTTTATCCGTTATTTTTAATGGATAACCTTATTTTAGTAAAAGGACGGTTTATTTTTAAAACACTGTTTTTTAAATTTTCGTTTAAGTGCCTGAATATTTCAGAAATATTATTAAAGAAAACTGAGTCGTCTGCAGAATGAATGACTGCCTTTGGCAGGAAAATATATAGAAAATTATATATATATATATGTATCCTTGTGCAGGTATGCAGAAAATAGAAAAGAACACGTTGGGTGCATAATCCGGGGTTCCTTAGTATTTTTGTTTTTCTCACTACAAAAAATATCATGAAATGATTCATAGAAAACTACATGGCAGCAATGGGAAAGTGATTGAAGCCAGATAGCTTATTCCTAAAATTTCGCTTGAAGATGAAACGGGACTAAACACCACAATCCAACTTAATTTTATTAATTATTTGGATGATTTCGGCTCTAGTTTTTGAAACATGAGAACTCTTATGTAGCGAAGGAATCATATTTTTAAACAAAAAATATTATTATAATATATATATATATATATATATATATATATATATATATATATATATATATATGTATGTATGTATGTATGTATGTATATATATATATATATATATATATATATATATATATATATATATATATATATATACAAATTCAACTTTGAGATTCAAATGATCTATTTTCCTGAAATTTGAAACAAATGTATTTACACTTAAAATTAAATGGAGACAAGTAAATTTTCTGAGATTATTATCAGGAAAGAAGGCCTGGGAATCTGTAACATTCAATGAACTTATTGAAATGTAGATTTCATTTCAATATATAGAAAAATCAATTACGAAAATGCATACAGTCCCGACTTTGGTTTTCACGTTACTCATAGGCTTTGCACATGAATGTATTAGGTTGATGCAAAAATAATGACGTAATAATGTCGTTTTTTGACTTTTAAAAATACGTCAAAAAACGACATTATTACGTCATTATTTTTGCACCAACCTAATATAATTTTCTTAAATGTATCCATCGATTGGAATTGCAAGTTAAGTAGCATATTACAGTGGCTATATAAGCACTTTCCTTTAAAATCTCAGTGTTTTTATATTCCTGAAATACATTACATATAGAAGATTTTGGAAAATACAAAAATTCACAGGATGAATTTTAGGAAAGATGGTCAGACAGTACAAATTATGGCTACAACATAAGATTAGGAGAAAGGATAGAAGAGCGGGATAAATAAGATATGATAAATTAAAACGTTAAGACGAAGAGGAAACTATGAATAACCGCACGGAATTGTAACTTGGAGAGACAAGTTCCAATTCCAGTCGAATTCTTTATAAACCTGAGGAAGGCAGGAATCAACGTCTTCCACTAGACCATTAGTTAATTAGTATGTCAGGAAATCATTATCATCGCCAATAATTCTTAGAATCTAAAAATATTATCTGGCTTTAAATAACATGAAAAAGACTGATAAGCCGTAAAAAAAATCAATCAGTCGTAATCCACAACTTATTCATTATAAGCATTTTAACATTAAGATTGCCTAGTATTTTGTGAACTTAACTAATAATTAAAACAAAAAATAAACAAACGTTCTGGTGGAACTGAATACACACGAAAAAGAATCATAGAAATGAATAGACGGCTATTACACTTTGTATATTGATATTAAATAGCTTTAAAAGTGCCAAGCTTAAATAAGGAAAAAATAATGTACAAGTATCTATGGCATCATTGCGTGTGGAGAAGGTGTGTCTGCCTAACATGAAAAGGAACATTTGAAATCTTGATTTCAAAAGATGTTCGGGCAACATTAGAAATTACTTTACTACTGTACTGCATTAGTCAGATTTGTATTACGTATGGCTCTCTATGCTGTTAATATTGTTAAATAAGTTTTAACCGATAATGTCCGAATAATACAAAAAATATGCCGCAGTGAAAACGGAAAATTATTATCGATCGGCTGGACTGTAATTATTGTTACAACATATTCTCTCAGAAAAAAATATAAACAGTGGTTTATATTTCTGGACAGCCATTTGGCAAAAGGTCAAAGTAGAAAATAAACAATTTTCTGTGATTGATTATTTAAAAATAGTTGAAGTTTCGATTTTTCGGACTTTGAAGGCAGAGACTTGTCTAAAAGTGAGTTGAATGCTAATGTAGTTATTGAACACGTGTGATTTGATTTTACGTTTAAGAAGAATTGCCTGTCAAAAAAAGATTAAAAAGAAAGAATCATTTACATTTGTACTCACCACAACACGAATAAGTTATATATATATATATATATACATATATATATATATATATATATATATATATATATATATATATATATATATATATATATATATGCATACACGTTTCATTAAATAATATAGACAAGTTTTGTCTATTTATTTTATGTAATTTGTTTTGGTAAAATCTGATAAGTTTAATAACATTATCGTTGAACGAAGAAAGAAATTCACTTGTCTATATTATTTAATGAAACGTGTATGAATGAAAAGATGATGCCTAAATACACAGAATATTGAAGCAATTTAAGAGATGTTTAAATAGAATCTTTTAGAACACGCATACGCATGTCGAAATTCTGACAGTATTTAGTAATTTTAACAATTTGGTCATGATTTACATTGAAATTCGAATGAGCTGATTTGTACGGAAAATAACTTGCCAAAACTCCTACTTCGTGGTTTAATAATGTTTTTAATTTCATTTAATTTTATAGGACATGACGTTAAATGATATTTTGTAAGAAAATTTATTTTTTCCGTTTTTAACAGCGAGAATACATTCCCACGATTTTTTACTCTTGAGCATGCAACATACAACTGACCATGAGGAAATATTTCTTTCTAGAAACAATGAGTAAATATTTCTTTCTGGAGGCAAATATTTATTTTTGTCTACTGGCCTGAATATTCGATAAATCTTAGTAAACGGTGGTATGTGCTCCCCGACAGGAATTAAAACTGCGTCCCCCTTGGCTGATGGAAACCGTCGTTATGTCTGACGTGTTTTATCCGATACGGTCAGGGTGAACATTGTTTAAACGGCACGTTTCCCTTTCTCACCTGTGTCAACTTTAAAGGGAAACGAGTTATACTCAGTTCCTCCTTAATCCAAATATATGTTGATATTAATAATTACTATTTCGTAAAACAACCTCTCGCTTTAGGTGCTTTCCAGCTTCTGTGAAAATTATAATCTTGAATACTTCAAAGAAAGCGTAATAAATTATCACTTTTACTTATCTATTTTCGTCTATTTTCAGCAATTTCACGAATATTACATTTAATTTTTGGCTATACTTTCATCTGGAATGTGATTGTATACTGTTGGGAGTCTAGATAATTCTGAAAGAGTTTGGTGCGATTTGACTGAGAAGATAGCAGAATGTTCGAGAAAATTCGTAGAAAATAGGTGTTCTCTGACAGGAATCGAACCTGTATTCTTATCCGGAAATCGTCATTTAAACCTGACGTGCTATATCATTGATCTACAGAGGAGCGTTTAGTTAGCAAAGCCAAAATTACTGTTTATAAACCCACAATCATATTAGCTCACGAAACGTATCTTAACGTAAAAAATGAAAAGCATATAATAAAATAGATTAAGAGTAATTGACGTAATCTATAAACGCATATTTTCTACGAAATTTCTCGAAAATTCAGGCAGGTAAATGTAATATTAATTAAAACTTAAACAAGTTTTTCTATGAAATATAACGCATAAGAAATATATATATATATATATATATATATATATATATATATATAGAGAGAGAGAGAGAGGCAAATTGAGAACAAATGGAGTATAATTCCGATCTACGTAATGTTTAATGTAAAAGAGGGCTCAATCCAGAATAGAGCAAAATATTATCTATTTTACGATGTTAAAACAAAAACCTGCTAAATATCGTTACACATTTAAAATTATGTTTCTATGCTACAAATGTGTCTCCTCCGGCGATATTAAACTACTGGCGAGTGAACGATTAATTTAATTTCGAAATCAGAATACTTCTTTTTTCGAG
>OZ010573.1:94684688-94712188 GCA_963932145.1 Acanthosepion lycidas | reverse complement strand
GTGTAACAGAAAAATTGTTAACATCGAGTTACAACATAATATTTTATCCCACAAAATGTTTAATATCTAAAATGCTAAATAAGTTTCTCAGAATCACTGAAAAACCCTTTGATATATTCAGCTGGAAAGAATAGTTTAAAATCATTTTGTGTCAAACTCACTGTCTTCCCAACTGAGCAATGGTGAGAGGAAAATGTCATTCAAGCCTAACAACATTTATACTCTTGCTTCCATCTTCAAAGTCCATTCAATAATCACCAGGAGAATGGTGAGTATGTTTTAAAATGAGGCAACAGTAGAGAGGAAAACTGTATCAGGTGATTATCGCAAGCAAAGCGATCATCATTTCAACAAAGAATTAAAGAGATAACTTACAAAACATCCAACTCAACCGCTAAGACGTTTGGCACGTGAGAGAGTAGTTTAAACTATGACAATCTAAATAGCAGTGAAAAAGAATTGAAAATAAAGTCGTAATTGAAATCTGTGCGGCATCTTTTAACTTAAGGACAGTAGGTTAGAAGTTTAGAAGGTGAATATCTTCTTGAACAAGATGAAAAATGATCATGGGATAATATAGATATTTTTTTTAACTTTATATCAATCATTCATGAGATTCCGATCCGTAGCCGATATTAATTAATAATGATTTTCGTTTATGATCGATTTCATCAGAGTCCTTCTGTAAAGTTTCGAGATAAATTATACATTCTTATTGTTCAAATAGAGTCCAATAATATTATAAAAACCTTGTATAATTCCGCTCGATTCCCTTCTGTTAAATTCACTCTTGAAAATGAATGGATATATTTGGTCTATTCTCACAATAAATAGATGGATTAAGAGACAAAGTGCTCTCTGGAATTGGTTGGCAACCCGTGTAGGATAAATATAACTGTATATAGAATTATATGCTATAATTATTTCCTATAGTTATTTCCTTACCCAAACTAGAAACTGCTGGAAGTCCTCCAACAGAGAAAGAGAGCAGAAATAATTATGCATACATTTAACATATACCCAAAATATTGGTTAGCCCATTAAGAGAATCATTGCAAGATGTGAAGTATGAATTAGAGATGCTAAAACTAAATACGTATGAAATTTTAAATATCTGGTAAATGAAATCTAAAGGTGTATTCGAACAGCAAATGATGCATTCTAAAAACGAAACAAAGTATTAAAAACACTTGTATTACCTTAAATGTAAAGAAAAGTGCGTATTTGCTATGGAATATCAGTGAATGCTAGAAAATCACATCAAAGTTGAAAAACAAACTTGAAGCAAGAAAAATATGGTTCTACAGAAGGAAGCCCAGAATAACAAAAACTGAAAATATGAGTAATGAGCAAGGTTTAAGGAAAACGGAAACAGAATTAACGTTTATATTTAGAGTCAGAAAAAAAACATTTGGATTTTCTATGACAATGAGTAAAGACGTCTTAAAAATCTAAGGCGATTTTCGAGGAAAATAATGTATGCTGCAAATAGACTCGCGTGTGCCAATCATATATTAATGTTGACGGTGTTCCCAAGTATCTAGATGTAACTCCCAAGTCATTTTGTCTGCGTTATATTTAAACTTTAAGAAACACACTTGATACAAGAACATCATATTTCCCCACTACTCCCGGTGATATACAACGGTATACAATGTGTATGCCTCCCTGGAATACGGTAAACTTTTAAAATCAATCAACTGGCAAACAAACCTGTACTAGTGAACAGGATATTTACTTCAGCCCAACTTAATTCATAAAACAACTCCAATCGCATTAGATCAAAACATTTATAGTCATGGTTCCTATAGCAACCAGAAAGTATTATTATTATTATTATTATTATTATTATTATTATTATTATTATTATTATTATTATTATTATTATTATTATTATTATTCCACTGATTTCTAGTGTATACTCATTTCTTTGTGGTCCCGATTAGAGACCTAAGGTCAGAAATTGCATCAGACATTTTCCACTGAGCATATTCGAAAATAAATCACACATATTTTACATAGATAAAGCACTTCGTAAGATGTGGGCAGTACTGACATTTATCATTTAGTTATCCTGTCATTTTGTTGAGTTCGATGGTATTTTCTTGACTACGCCAATAAGATTAATGGAAACAACTTTTACCTTCAGTAGATAACTTTTCTGAGAAATACCGATGTTATGCAATTTCTTTCAAGTAAAAAATATAACACCCATTTTAATAAAGAAAATTCTTCGTAATGTGTAGGCTGTCCTCGTGATTAGATTCTTTAATTTGTTTAAGGCATGGGCTACCATGAATCCCTATAATGAGTCTGTCGGAACCTTTTCAAACTACATCTTGAAATCACTGATGTCCTCATGTGCCACATTTTTGTGATTTTCACTTGAGGATCCTTTTGTTTTGATAGGTTTTTGAAGATTTTTAAAGATACACTGCTGTCTGCAGGGACTTCCATATCAATAAGAAATCACATTCTGTTTTTGTCGTCTTTGATGATGATGTTTGTGCCATTACATTTGATCGTTATGTTTGTGTCTTTTGTAAATTCTCATTAAATTGTTACACATCCTATGTCTATAAACGAATCTGGATGATTTTCATAACATTTTTCTTGAAGTTTACTTCTTGTAAATTATGCATATGTTCAAGTGCAGATATTGGTCTACTCTATCACACCGTGTCTTATATTCAGTGGGGCTAAAACTGTGTAACCTGATACAAGATGGTCAATTGTTTCTCGTTATTACTTACAGAATCTGAATTTGGGGCCAAGCCGAGTTCATCTGTGAGATTGTGATTGATTTATTTGATAGATAGTATCTTCCTTAATATGTGAGAGGCGTCAAATAGGACGATCGTCTGAGATTCTTTCAACCTGGTGTTGCTAGTGAGCTTATCTTCCATCGCATTATTGGTCAGGGACGAGAGCACATTTTAGCGCTTGTAAGTTGAGATTTTCAGGACATACATTTTTTCAGTTTCCGGTTCTAAACGTTTATATTTAGAATCTAGTTTCTGCAGCTTTAATGAATGTATTTCTTTGGATGACATTTTTTCCTTCTTCAGTGCTCTATCAATTCTATTAACGCTTTAATTTTTTTTTTCAGTTTCGATTGACATGTTCCAGAGACGATTGACTTCGTCGTCTTCTATTAAAGATGCTGGTTCATTATCATAATATTAGGAGTTCGAAAAATAATGTCCGATTATTTCAAAAATCTTTATTCCTGAGTGAACGTATGTAAACCTTGTTTAAATCAGTCAAAATAACATCTGACGATTTATAACTTTACGATATCGAGTTGCAAGTTTATGTGTCGAAAGCTTTGGACGCTAAGAGTTATTTTAATGTAGATCTTGCATCTTCCCTGCAAAGGAATATCTTTGGTTTTGAAGAAAAATGGAGGTGCTTGAAAAGAGGGTATCCAGCAAACAAGATATCAGGGTAATATGATGGATGTGTCAAAATCTCATATCACAAGTTGATGAGCTTCTGCAGAGTCATCCTGGCAACATGTGGCTGATTATATTCATGTAGCAAAATTGAATATCGTCATTTAACCAGGGTCGATCTTCTTTTGCTTAATTGAATGTGCCTTTCATCCAGTGGGTGGCAGTACATTTTGGCATTGATGACCAGTTTAGATGCAAGGAATCTGTTCTGTTTATCGGAAGTGGTGGACAACCAGAGAGTCACCACAACTTTCGATTGCTAGAATTTATGTTTTGAAAAGTACCTCTTTCGTCATGATCAAGGAACAGAGGTGATTGTCTAATATCACGGTCCATTGCTCATCACTTGCCATTTTTCGATAAGGAATTTCGAATTTCACAGCATCAAAACACATTTCAAAAGATCGAACTTGACGTTCACAGATTTCATGTGGAAACTATTTATTGGGTTTCTTCACTTTGCCAACTTTCGGGAGGTTATCTGATATTGTGTAAATGCAGACACTCATTATCTGAGAACTTTCTCTGTTTATTAGGTTTGTTCTAGTGTTTTCAGATGTTGGTTGACAACTGTAGATTGATATCCTATACCACCTTGATCTTCAAGAGTCGTATCCACAATTCTCAATTTCAGTGACCAGCGACGTATTATCCAAACATAAGTGGATCCTTCACTTCATAATCTGCTAATGTTGGCAGTTGCAGAAGCATTATAACCAAGATTTAACTCATGCAAAAACAGTAAACGCATATCTTATTTTTATGTACAGTATGTGGGGTATATAAATTTTAAATAAAATTCTGAGGGGGATATATAAAAAATAAATAAACGGTCACATTACCCATTAGGAATATATAGAAATATATTTTTTTGTGCATCGATTATAATAATGTATTAAAAAACAAAAGATTTAATCTAAAATCAGATTTATTTTCCGAACAACCTAATATATATATATATATATATATATATATATATATATATATATATTGATTATTGTGTTAAATTGCTTCTCGACTGTTGCTTTATTATGATCTTTATTATGATCTTTTATTCATAATATTATTAGTAGTATAAAGATATCTAAGTTCAAGAATGTTACCATAAACTTTTTTTCTAATATTTTATATAACAGTTGAAGAACACAATCGACCAAAATTGAAAAACATGCAGAAAGCAGACATATACGTAGAAATTTTCATGGGCCTGAGGATAATTTGGAATATTAAAATTACGGTCTTATTATTGTTGCTCCAGGAGACACCTCTCAATAACACCGAAAAACATCCAATACTAGAAGAGTCGTAAAAGAACTGAGATATTGCAAATAATATTAATAATCAAGATGGCTGCAATAATACGGAAGATACAGATTTGACAATTGTGATTATTTGGTTGACTGGGATTGCCAATGGTTACTTGTGAATATACCCGTAACAAAACAGTAATATCCTGAGTTTTGGTTTGCTTGCCATAGAATTTCATACCTGACTATTTTAATCGGAGTACAAGGGAAAATATATATAAAAGATCTATTATTAAATTCATGGAGTACATATAGTTGCTCGCCACTGAGCAGACCCCACATTTGTTCGAAACCTACTTAGAAGCAGCTTCATTTGGACGACTGTACTCACAATAAAGCTTGAACTTTTTTTTAGATTAAAGCTCAATCAAATCTACTTCCGCTAAAGTTGCTGAAAAAGGATCGATTACTTGTATTATTGCAGAAAGTACTTGACACATAATTATATGCTTTATTTTTACAAGAGTCATCTCAGATAAGAAATGGAGTGTTGGGACGACATCCAGACGATGCCCAGTCTTCCCTGTCCAAATTTGTTAGAGTTCGAAAGCGATGACGTAACATTGTTGGTGACGAATTATTTTATACACTGCAGCTACTGACACACACATTTATTATTACGAGCTTCTCGCAACGCTGTCATTATATTCATATCAAATATTTAGACGAACAACATAATTCAACCAGTTCAGACATCCACAGCTTCACCAATTTTGAAATCCTGTAACGGCTAAATTGTCCAATCTTTAGATTAACTTCTAAAACTTTGTATCTTATAAATAATTAAAGATATCTTACTGGAATTCTCTGGGGTTTTTATAACACTATTGAACATTACTTTGAGCAATATGAATGTATAATTACGCTGTAAGTTTAACAGAGGGATCCTGGTGAAATCGATCATAAATCAAAATGACATTTCATTATTAAATAATCAAAGCTAGGGATCGGAAGCTCATGAAGTATTAAAACTTATATATATATATATATATATATATATATATATATATATATATATATATATATATATTAGGTTGCTGCAAAAATAATTTCGTTTTCTCACATAGTAACATATGTTAGAGAACGAAATTATTTTTGCACCAACCTAATATATATATATATATATATATATATATATATATATATATATATATATATATATATATATATATATATATTATTCCAGGGTCATTTTCAGATTAATTTAAGATAATCTTTGACTTCTCTAAACTAACCATCTATCCTGGAGTAACAAGTTGCCACACACATTTCACGTATGATTCCATTTTTAATTCTTTTTTCACTGCCCTTGTGACTGTCATAACTGGAACTCCTTTCTCTAGTTCCAAAACTCTTAGGGATTGAATTGGATCTTTTCTAATTGATCTCTTTAGCTGTAAGTTGAAATGATGATCCCTATTCTTGTCGTGATCTCATGATCTAGTCCTCCTCTCTACCTGTCCCTCTTTTTGAAACAAAAAAATAACTCAAAGGGTTTTACAGCGATTCTTATGAAAAATGATATCAAGATGACTGAACGTCTTATCGGAAAACATGGAAAAAAGAAACTCAGTTAATTTAGTGTTTTTTTTTTTTTTAGATATTAAATATTCTGTGGCTAGATATGCTTTTACACGTTTTGGGCAATTTTGCTGTTATATCCGGTACACAATATTGACGCATCGTCTTCTATAGTTAAGGAAGAATTTCTATACAAACATCTTCTTCCACAGAATTATGACTTTGTACAACGTATTCCTTGAGAGCGTGCTTTCCTCATATTTTAAATTAGTTTTCAACTTATAAAACGCTCAAGAGCTAGTTAAAATATAGGTTTGCAGAAGTTTGTTGTATGATCGGTAAGTGTAATTCTTATGAGATGCCGTTTGCTATTTGTTAACACTTCCGCTGCTTAATACGGAGATCTTCGTTTTTCTTATCTTGCTCCAGTTGGCTAAGTACGGAAACCTACGTTGTTTTGCATACCGCTGGTATGAGTGTCCCGTTGCGCCATCTATCGTAAAATCACAAACGACAATGCTTCAAAAGATATCATGTGTATACCCATTACTGATCTGGTAAGTCATTCCCAGGTATATCCATGAAAATGGAATGCTGTAAAACACACCGGTGCCAGTTTTCTGTGTAATAAAATATGTAGGGTGAAATTTGGCATTTTCTTTAAAAATAGCTGGTCGGATCAGGACAACAAAGGGCAAATCAGTAGCAGTGAAAGTGTTGTCAATCGTTGTTCTCCCTATGAACATAATTTATAGGACCTAATAGTTTCTCCTCTATTTCATGACGCACGTATTTCATCATTACCATTTCCGGTCTAACCAGTTATTTTGAGCAGCTCACAAGCCGTGTATTATATAAAAAAAAATCAGTCAGGGGTCCGGAATTTCTCTCATGTAGATAAATCACATTAAGAATGAATGACTATATAATCCACGTCTCTCTCTCTCTCTCACACACACACACACACACACACACACACATATATATATATATATATATATATATATATATATATATATATATATATATATATATATATATATACCTAACTCTGCTTGCACTATCCCAAATAATCAAAAGTCGGTGGGAAATACTACATCTCAAACCAGACCTAAAAAAATTGTTTGAGGAACCTGGGATTTTAGCATATCGTAGAACTAAGAACCTAAAACAAATCATAGGTAGTAACCACATTTCAGAGGGACAAGGTAATCTGGAATAAATCAACAACAAAAACAACAGGATTTTTTCCAACCATGTAACCACAAAAGAAGCTTATGTTGCAACCACATTAGATACCCGAATGCATTCACAAGCTCAGTTACTAAATCTATTTTCAAAATCTACCACGACTCTATCTGTAGAAGTCTTAACATAATTTACCTCCTAGAATGTACACTATACCAGAAACAATACGTAGAAAATCTGAATTGCCCTTTCACTACACAAATAATAATTATCACAAACGAATTAAGTCGACTCACCATGAAAAATACCTGTAGAACAACATTTCCGCCTAGAAAAACACGATTTCAAAACCCATGCCAAATTCACTATAATTGAGAGAATAGAAAAGTTCATAGCAGATGACATTAGAAAGATTTTAGAGTTTCATGAAAATAAGTGGATACAACGTCTAAAAACAAAATATCCAGCAGGGCTAAACAATAAATTTAACAATATAGATAGTACTAATATATAACTCAACAAATCAAAATCTACCCACATTTCTCACCCACACAAAACAGACATGGTTACGGAGGTGTTGAGGCCTCACAATTATACAACACATCAACACCAATATGCACGCTTACACACATCATACTCACTCAATCTTTAAGAACCAAATAACACACACACACAGACACTTAACAGAGAAACATTCCCTTTCCAAGAACCAATAAAACTCTCTAAATAACCAAGGGAATTCAGAGCAGGATGAATCCATCTAGCTCTTATCTCAAATAACAACTTAAAAAAAATGGTTTACCAACACAAGGTTGACCAATATTCATGTTAAAAAATAAATAAAATAAAAAAAAACAAATAAAAACTACAGACAAATATTCATTTTCTCCATCAAGACATTTATTTCTGTAGTTCTCTGCTACCAGGAAGCACAATTTTATCTCCTCAAGATGACCATGTTTGCCGAAACTAGTCGAGGAATCTAAATGGAATAATAATAAAAACGAAAGAATATTAATATACAACCCATTGTCTATATATATATATATATATATATATATATATATATATATATATATATATATATATATATATATATAGGTACTTTGCGATTTTGTACCGTGTAGCCTATTTCTCACAGACTCAACGTCGCAATCTTAGTGCATCACTATTTTACATGCTCAGGTGACCTCAGTTCTGTAGTTTCACAAGTGCAGACATTTACAAATAGGATACACCGTGCGAGTTTAACCGAATCGAATCACTCTCGTTTCCACTCATTCAGCTTCTTGATGAGGACTGCCACTTCGTGTAACAGACAGACCAGCGGATGATAAGAAACGCATGTGGGATTATTGACGGGTTTTCTAAATAGTAACTTTTTTTGTGTTCATCAGAATAATTTCGGCGATAGAAAGTGAACGAAAATTCAACTTTCTTAGAGCACGACTAGATTTAAACAATATAGGATTATAATGACATTTTGGGATATCTAAAAGCAAAATCACCTAACCAAAGCTAAAGATGGGTATAGGGGCTACATCCAAACCTTTATTTTGTTAAAATAAGATAAAATAAATGGAAAAACGACTGACAGTTGTTTAACCATTAGAAAGACTCTGCGAAATCTATGTTTGACCAAGAGAAACCACCTTCGAGGTCTCATTATGGAATAATATTTTTTCTGAAATTTCCCCTGGCGACCAGTGGCTTAATTTCTCCTAGCAGTGCACCCGTTCCCATAATTTAAATGTGCTGGCTTGATCTATTCTTATATATCCTTCTTATCCTTACTTTCGTCCACACCATGATATATTTATATCACACACCTTGATGATCTTCATTGAATGGCTGCTGAGACGTTTAATGCGTGAGATTTGATATGAAAATATGTCACTAAAGAACCTTCTCCACTAAAATCTGGACATCGTTATCGTGAAATATGAGTTGGGAAAGAACTGATTTCAAATAAGTAAATGACCGTAAAAATAAGAGTCTCTTCTTAAAACCTGTTTCAATAATATCACACTTTTCATCGCTCGGCATTGAATGATTCTCGAGTTTTGTAATGCGTTAAATGTGATATAAAGGTACTTATCCAACGTACCTCCATCCCTGTATTTCTGGCCATCGTTATCGTGAAATACGTGTTGGGACCGAACACATTCTAAATAAGTTAATTTTCATAAAAATAAGAGTCTCTCAAAGCCTGTTTCATTTAAATCACACAAACCAACTGCATTGAATGTCTCTCAAGCCCTTTATTGCGTTAAGTGTGATATAAAGATGCAGACCTTAACTTGATCCATTTTTTTCCTGGCCCTCGTTATCGTGAAATATGTGTTGGGAACTTTACAGTTCAAATAAGTTAATGTTCATAAAAAAGAGTCTCTACTTTAATCTGTTTCGTTAATGTCACACACTTGAACACTGTATATTGAATATTTGATGTATATTCTAATGCGTTACATGTGATGTCAAATACTTCACTAACTTATCTTGACCACTCTGTTTCTGACTGTCGTTAACTGGGGCGTCAAATCTGTTTTTGGAAAGGAGTCAGTTCAAATAAGCTAATAAGGGCCGCTTCCTAACATAGAAAATGTTACTAAATCTATTTAATGCACCAAGCCCTAAGAATATATACCATTTATACACAAGTCGCATAAGGTTTTCTATTCAAGACGTCTGACATATTCACTTAGAAATCGTTTTCTATTAAAGGAGACTGAGATGATTTAATTATCTATGACTTTTAAACATGACAAAACATGTAAAAAGCAAAAATTCAGATCATGTTTTTATTTAAATGCAAAAGCCGATTTGAATTAAAATAAAAATTAACAAAAAAAAAAATAGAAAATAAGAAAAAACAGGTCGATATCAAGAAGCAATCAATTTTTATACATAGGTGAGCGACGGTACGTATTGATCGGCTGCCGACTTTAGAATCAATAGATATGCATTTAGGGGAAACTTTTTGATCATCGTTTTCTTTGATGTTTTCTATTTCTATTTTTGGCCCACATCCAAATATTCGAAATATATGAAATATATACCAGTAAATAAATTCAATGGCTACTGGGCTAATTATTATTAGGTTGGTGCAAAAATAATGACGGTTTTTGACGTATTTTTTAACGTCAAAAACGTCATTATTTTTGCACCAACCTAATACTAAAATTACTACCACTACTCATATTATTATTATTATTATTATTATTATTATTATTATTATTATTATTATTATTATTATTATTATTATTTCTACGACTACTACTACTACAATTATTATTATCATTAGTAGTATTAGTAATGGTATTCATTTCGCTGAAAATTTTCGTTTATAACCGAAATGACGCGTTATAGTCCTTTGTAGGAAATACTTTAATTTTTTATCATTTTATGAAAACCTGTGGAGAAAAGAGGTACTTGATCAGGAAATTCAGGAAATAATTTCTTCTAGGATCGTTTCTTCTTTATAAATTCGAAATCATTCGTTTATAATCAGGTAAGTACTTATTGTTAAGTGGAAGTAAATAAATAATTAGGATTTCAATCGTTAGATCAGGTAAAAGTGTTTTCATTTTTATTTTATATCCTATTCGTTGTTACATTGTACAAATAGGGTCAATATCATACGCCCAAAATTTCCGAAGAGAATTAATTTAAGCACATTATAGACAGTGGCAAACAACGGATCATGTTTGGGACCACGGATAATGTTAAATACGATATGGGAAAGGTTGCTGTTTTTTTTTTTCTTTTGCTTAATAGTATATAAACTTCTTGATTGATTTGTTGAAAGACATTCAGGCATTCATTTTTAACCATAATGCCATATAAAAATGTTTCTAAAATAAAAACACTATATTAATAAAAACACCATATTTGCCCTTTCAAATCCATAACTTTAATAAATTTTATTCAAATAAATTTCGCTTATCAAAATTTTTTTAATATTTTATTTACCAAATTTATTATGGAGAGTAAGTATAAATGGTTTATCGGCAATCCTCCTTAATAAATGTCATATTTACATGAACCTATAATTAATGCGATTATTTTAAAAATCTATAATTATTACCCGATTTTTATTTATTTCCTTTCTAATTACAGTGTAACCCGGATATAAGAGAGTTCTCGGGACCGTAGAAGAAGTATCTTATATCCGAGTTTATCTTATATCCGGGTTTCTCTTATATCCGGGTTTGGTCTATTTTGTTTAGGTAAGTATGGCTCTAATTTTGGACCAGAGACAATCTCTCTTATATCCGAGTTTATCTTATATCAGGGTCTCTTATATCCGGGTTACACTGTAATAGAACGCATTACGGGAAGCTTTTATAGGTTAATGCTTATTGACTGACTTACTGCAGGCCTTTGCAGGTTATGTCTATGGACTAATTTATGAGAGGCATTTATGGGTTAATGTCTATAGACTGATTTACAGGTGTTTTTTTTTGGGGGTTAATGACTGATTTACAGTAGGCCTTTATGTTTGGATTAATTTCCCGGAAGCCTATGTGGATTAATCTCTATAGAATGATTTACGCGAGGCCATTTATGGACTAATATCTATAGACTGATTCATGGGAGGCTTTTATCGGTTAATATGTTTGGACTAATTTACGGAAGGCCTATATAAACTAATGTCTATGGAATGATTTAAGCGAGTCCTTTTATGCGAGGTCTTTTATGGGCTAATGTCTATGAACGGATTTATGGCAAGCCTTTATCGGTTAAAATCTATGGACTAAATTACGGGACGCCTATACAGATTATTGTCTATGGAATGATTTAAGCGAGGGCTTTTATGGTCTAATGTCTATGGACTGATTTAGGCTAAGCTTTCATGGGTTAATATTGATGGAATGATTTAGCGGAAGCTTTTATGTGTTAATGTATATAGTCTGGTTTTTAAAAACGTATATAATACTTCATACGCCTGTAAAGTGAGTAAAATATTTTCTGTATCTACCAATGTCTCATGACTTTGGTGTGCGTGACTAAATCTAAAATGTAAGATTTTGTCTGTTGATTGTGCAGACAAGCAATCATTAATCATTTGAATCTTTACATAACACAACAGACGTAGATTAAGCTAACTTCAGTAAGAAATTTACACAAACATTTTCTTTTATCTGATAAGTCCTGATATTGCAATGTCATAGATGTTATAATATCCAACCAGATACGAACGTTAGATTTTTATATATAGAGAAACATTAAATACGTTCAGGGAGATGTAATTATTTTTCTACACTTATTGCAAACAATGTTTGGCTGATTCGAACAATCTAAGAAAGAAAACTTTGTAGCAAGCAACAAGAAAAATAAAATAAAATAATCATTCGACAATTTCTATTTCGTATTTTATTCATTTATTATATATATATTTCATATTAGCATTAAACGCTGTTCCATTTTCCAAAGTTTCACTTACACACTGTTAGCGTTGTACATATAATTCAAGCCGTTTAATACATGTTCTAAGGCGTATGGATACTATTTTTTATTTATTTTTGTTAGGATCAAGTACCTTTAGATAAGGCTGGTCATGCTTAGATTTCTAAGTGCAAGCTCCATCTCAAGCCTATTTCGTTGTTCAAAATTTCAGTCATTTTCTGTGAGCTATGTCCCAAACAACTGCGTTTCTCACTTTTCACAATTTTACACTAATCTGAAGATAATGCTAGTCAAATAGATAAACTGTATACACTAACGGGAAATTGGGATATACTTTTAAATCATATTACCTCATGCAAGGTAGTAAAGCCATTAAGATACAAGGGGTTAATGAGTGTAAAGGAATAAGAAAAGAGAAACATAATTAAGGAACGAGAACAATAGAATTGTAATCAGTAAGGGAGTACATAAGGATTGGCATCGCTAAAATTTAAAATTTATAAAGTAACGAAGCGTACCTTTGAACAATTAACATTGATCTATTTATAGAAAAGGCAGATAGAAGATACATTACGGCAAGGGGAAAGAGACGGAAGCCGAGATGCCAGCTTAGGACCAATAATATTGCTGATTCTTCTTTACATTTTTATCATGAATCTAGAGATACACAGCAAGAGCATAAAAAAAAAAAAAAAAAAAAAAAAAAAAAAAAAAAAAAAAAAGAAAAGAAAAAAAAAAAAAAAAATAAAAAAAAAAAAAAAAAAAAGCACGACACAGTGAACCAACTTTCATTGCAGCAGAACTAGCAATGGATTCAAAATAACCAGTCAGCCGAGAATGCTAGCCTGAGAAGCTGCAAACAGTGACTCTCGTGGAGGTTAACAATAGCCATACTGATGGGCATGCCAAAGAAAATCTATAAAGTATTTCTGTTATTCGAAATGTTCCATGTTCTCGACTTATTATGTAATGAATATTAAGCTCAAAATATTAAATTCTCCTGGCTATAAACTCCGACATTAGTTGCACTACCTTTAGATTTGTCTCGGAATTGATTGTTGGTAATCTCTTATTGAGTCTTCGTTTATAAAACAAACTTATCTGTGATATCATCTGTTCCTGCACTTTGTCCACGTTTGAAGGTGTTAGATCTTATATGAAATATTTTCAATTGGAAATACTTAATATAAGAACCAATCCCTTGAAAAGTGGACACAGTGCCACGAAACTGCGGTGTTGGAGAGAATTGATATAACGGATAATTTTTGTAATCAAAATTCAAATTTATCTGTACTCTGTTCCAAATCTTGAGCGCTATAGTAAAACTCTATTTATTATAAATTTAAATGTTAATCAAATCATAAACACAGACACGCAAGCGCGCGCTCGCACACACACACACACATATATCATATATATATATATATATATATATATATACATATATATATATATATATATATATATATATATATATATATATATATATATATATATATATATATATATATATATATATATATTATAGGTTATTACATCCGAACATAAATATTTCCGCTAGAAAAATGATTTCATATTTCGATACACCATAGCATCTCATCAGGCAGCTGTATATATATATATATATATATATATATATATATATATATATGTACACCTAGTGAGCCAGAAAAACCTACCTAGGTTTCACCTAAACGTATCGTCAGGGAAAGTATGTATATATATATATATATATATATATATATATATATATATATATATATATATATATATATATATATATAAGAGAGTATGGATAGGAATCCGACATAATGATAGGAAAAATAACAAGTTGAAAACTGATCTTAATCTACCATGTTTAACTTTATTAATGCTTTGTCGGAGATCACGATAGAAATGATAAAATTTTAAAAAAGAAAAGAGACGTAGATTAATGGTATGTTGTTTTTGGCTATTTCTTATTTCTTCGATACGTATAAAGCATATTGCGTGCGTATTCTGTATATATATGTGTTTTTATGTATTCGAAAACGGTAAGTTAGATTAATGAATAATGAATCTGTAGAAAAATGGTGATATAATATAAAATTTTTAAACGTGTGTTAATAGTTGATAATGTCGCTACAAATATATTTTCATATTTTATGTATTCGAAAAAAATAAGTTAGCTTCTTTGATAAGGAACCTGTAGAAAAATGATAATACAATAAAGGTTTCTAACGTGTGTTAATAGTTGGTAATGTTGCTATAAATATATTTTCATAATATTTCCTTAGTGAAGTGTTATTCTCTTTTTATAATGCTGGCATTGGTGAAATTAAAGTTACGTTTTACGTTTTAATGAAAAATTGTTCAAAATATCCCTCTCACTACCCTTTACATACTTTAACATTAAAAAAGTTATTTGAATATTATATTTTACTGTTTTATACGTGACACGTATCCAATCAAAACATCCAACTGCATCTTACTTTTATACACTTTAGCGTCGAGAAAGATTGCTACACATATTTATATATTGTCCGTTACTTCAATGCACTTGACACATATCTAAGCAATGAAATAGCCTAACACGATATACAATTAATCTGCGTCTCTTTGCTTTTAATCATTTTCTATCATGGTCTCTGACAAAGCTTTAATAAAGTGAAACATGTTAGATTCATTATTTACATTATTCAGACTATTGTCCTCATCTTTGTCGCCATATTTATCACAACGTTTTGGCCGTTGTAGGCTCCGGCCTTCTTCACGTGGAATTTCGAACTGAACCCTTTATTTCGCTCACTGGGTGAGATCCACATGCCATGTTTGATGGATGTCAGCTTTCAGTTATCTCCTGTTAATTTTCCACTTCCTTAACCGGGTATAGAACTCAAACTCTTTGGGTCTTGTCACTGGATCTAACCAATACCTTTATCCACTGTGCCATGTGTCCTTGAGGACATCTGGGTATGAATTTCTGGGTATTATAAACCTAATGTCTTCAGCAACCATTTTTACCAGTGCTCGTATTGCAATTTTGCTGTTATCATTGCATGTTTTTACCATAGTTCATATTGCAACTTTGTTGTTATCATTTCTTTACTCTGGCACTCCTTATTACTGGTTCCCATATTGTATTTATTTCTATGCTTGGTCGGCGCAGGAGATTTTTGCGGCCTAGCCTATGTGCTGATTCCTTAAGTTTACGAATTTTCCAATGGTGTTCTTTGTCTATGATCTCAACCTGATCCCACAGAGGGCGGTGATCCCCCTTCTCTCTCCATATGTGGTCAGCCACGCCTGATTTTTCTACTTCCCCTCGAGTTACGGACTTCTGGAGTTCTTGAAGCCTTACCTTGAAGAGGCGGCCAGTCTCTCCTTTATATTCCTTTCCGCAGCTGCACGGGATAGCGTACACACGGAAAATTAATAGGAGATAACTGATAGCTGACATCCATCAAACATGGCACGTGGAACTACAACAGTCG
Organism: Acanthosepion lycidas; assembly: GCA_963932145.1. Lineage (NCBI taxonomy): Eukaryota > Metazoa > Mollusca > Cephalopoda > Sepiida > Sepiidae > Acanthosepion > Acanthosepion lycidas. The sequence continues at coordinate 94,695,835 of OZ010573.1, read as the reverse complement.
AAAAGGGTTCAGTTCGAAATTCCAACCACCTGAAGAAGGCCGGAGCGTACAACGGCCGAAAGGTTGTGATAAATATGGCGACAAAGATGAGGACAATAGTCCGTATAATGTAAATAATGCACATAATACCTCATCTCAGAAATATAGACATATCTATGTTAGATTCAGATCTGTATACGACTTGTTCTTTTTCCTACCATATATATATATATATATATATATATATATATATATATATATATATATATATATATATATATATATATATTGTTCTCGGAATCTTAAGGTAACCATATTTTAAATCAATTAATTTATAATATTAATGCTCTGTAAATTTACATTGAGAACTATTTTGTAAAAATAAAAATATCTATAAGAACACCGGATCATATATCTTACTGTTCTTTCTTTTTATTTACACACACACACACACACACATATATATAGAGATAGATAGATAGATAGATAGATAGATAGATAGATAGATAGATAGATGTATGTATATATGTACTGATAAAGAGTGACATTTAAAATCAATAGACTTTTACTATAGCGCTCAAAATTTGGAATACAGCACAGATTAATTTATATGTTTCGACAACTGACAAGGTACTGCGATTAAGCTTTTTTTTATTATTATTCCTTGTGTTTTTATAAGTGTTATTTTCTGGATATAAAGTAGTATGTAAAACTGCCCAAAATTTCTGCATTACGGAGCGCTTTCGTCTATTCTTTTACGACGATTTTCGTTTTTAATAGAACATTTGGGTTTTTTCATTTATGTGAATGAAATTTGAAGACTGTTTTATTTTCTGAAATTGGTCAACATGTGGTCATGTTCATAGTTAATTGTATTGGTTTTTTTGAGTTTCTTTTCTATTTTCCAGTATTTTTAGCCTTTTTTATATAAAAATGAGGCTATTATACTTGTATTTACTACTAGTATTACCATGGAATCGACTGTCGCATCTGGGTGTTGAATATATATATATATATATATATATATATATATATATATATATATATTAGTATTTCCCATTTCTTTCTCGCGTTTAGGACAAGGCTTAATTTAAATCTAACACATATTCGTGAATTTTCGCGGTTAGGTAAATATAAATAATTTTTTTAGTCTTTTATTTCTTGTCGAAAATTATCATCACGTTATATGCAATAAAATTGTCGGATATTTCTTGTTAATCACTCTTTGATATTGAGCATATAGACATAAGATGTCCTTGCGCAACAAGAAGTATACATAATGAACATTTTACAAAAATGTCATTACAAAAAAGACGTGATTTAAATCAAAATTGACAATACTATACAGGTTACTTTTTTATTTAGAGACTGAGTCTCCAGATTCACTACCAAATCATAAAAAAATCACATCACTTGCAGACTACCAAAAATAGCAAGTGCTGAAATAGACAGCTCAGGAAATACACTCAGAATTCATATATATATATATATATATATATATATATATATATATATATATATATATATATATATATATATGGTTGTTTTTCTGTACGCTACGTTACTATCAAATGTACACAAGTTCTATTGGGTTTAACGCAATACCGTAGAGAAATTGCTGAAGTCCCAAGATGAATTTCTAAGCGTAGATTAGATGTTGTACAAACCCGAAATAATGAAGCTTCCAGTGAGTATCGAACTCACTATTCAGTTGTAATTGATCTAGTGAGACAATTTAGTCTTTACACTACGTCGACGTGCCACACACAAGCCCGCGCGCACACACACACACACACACACACACATGTATTCAATAGAATTAAAACGTATTAAAATGTATTTAGCTTAGTTGAGTATTTCGGTTGGTGCTTCACAAAATAACTGTAGTTTCAAAAAGACTTTTGAATATTTTGATCGCAATCAAAGATTTGGTTGAAAGGAGACTTTTAAATAGTTAATCACCAGAAGAAAAAAAAAAAAAAACGCTATTGTTGTAAAAATACTTATCGTTAGCAAAGATTCACATAGCTTCTTTGCTTTTGTTGTCGGAGATGATTCTTTTGAATACAGCGACTGAGCGGCTTTGCTGTTGTTTTCGCTGATTTATTTAAAGTCACCGACACATGTTTCTTTTAGCACAAGCTGCGAGGGGAGAAATGAAACATCTCTAATGTTCATCTCTGAAGCTGAAGTCGTCTACCATTTGAAAATCACAAATGCGTGGATGTTGGATAATTTTTGAATAGTGTTTTAGTTTTCTCTGGTCAAATATTTCACAAGGAGACATTGTTTTCAAATTGAAAACCGTGTAGGTCAGATTTGAGTTTAGGAAACATGAAGAAGTCAGATGGAGCTAAGTCTGGTGAGAAGGAGGATGGAGTAGCAATGCAAAGAGACAATTGACTGTTTCAGCTACTGCAATCTGAGCACTATGAACGGACGCCTTATCCTGGAGCAGGAGCACATCTGCCCTATGTTTTGTTTTGATTACTTTTCTCAGTAGTCTTAATTTTGGTGCATAGCACCTTCCATTAATATTTTTCCCTTTACGTGGTAGTTTATCATGATTAAGCTTTCAGAATACCCAAAACAGAAACCATCACCTTTCCAACAGACGATGTCTGCATAGACTTCTTCAAGGTGGAGATCCAGAGTGTTTCCTTTTGATTTAGATCTTTCATGCAGGCTCGATATTTTGAACCCAGGTTTCATCTTAAGTTACTAATCTGCGATGAAAGTTCTCAGGGTCAGCCTAGAAGCGTCAGAAGTGCCCGTCAAATGTCAACCCTTTTCAGCTTCTGCTCTGGTGTCTCATCATCCAAACATCTTGCTCATCCGAGAGGTCTCGGTAAAATCTATGGACCGGACCAAAAGTAATGCATATAGACTTAACTGTCCAGTAAGACATCTGACTTACAGTCGTACAGTAAAAGACATCAACTTGTTCAGTTGTTGAGGTTTTGGATTACTGATAATGAATTGCCTATTTCGTAGAACATTGCTTTAATAAGAAGCTTTTATAAACTTAAACCGAAAGTTGCACTCGCTGTTTGCTTATTGAATGCAAATGTGTCCTTATAAGGAAACTGCTAATATTACTGACAAGACATTTACAAAATAACAAGACAAAAATCTTACATTTGCAGACTTCCAAAAGCTGCAACAAGAAAAATAGATGGCACATCAACGAAGAAGATAGCATAATGATATAATTAAGAAATTGACTTCAAACACTAACTTAAACAGGAAATAATCTCCCATCGCTGTTGGAATGAGCGATAACAGTGAAATTAAAATCTTTCTTAAAAGAAGTATTTCTTGAATCTTATTTCATATTTTATCATTTTAAACCGTCGTTAATGTTAAATTTGGTTAGCATCATATCACGTTGAAACACCGTTTCTTCGTACCAGTTCTCGTCCGATTATATAATTTAAGCAACGTTGAGCCTGTTCAGTACACCAATTGGTTACTGGAAATCTGAGGTACTGTAAACAAACTACACGACAGCCCAGCAAACCAGTGAATCATACAATCTCATCTCGCTACTTATACTAACAGAAGACCTCTATATATGGAGGTAATTATGGACAGATAGGTCAGAAGACCTACCTGGTGTTGGGTGAGAGGGTGTGGTCAGATTCGTCCTAACTGTTCAGTCAATGAATGAGGAATGTTAATTGTCTGGAAGCGTTTATTCTCACATTAACTTTATATTATACATAGATTTATCATACATTCTTGTTTGATTGGGGCTGTATTGTGTTTAAAGTTCTGTTAAGACATATAATATACCGTGTTTTTGTCTGTTTTGTGCTTTGCTTTTTTCGAATTAAATTAATATTTAGACCTCCGCCAGTCATCAATGACCATTTGATCTCACTCATCTCAAAGGTAGTATCAAATATGGAGGGCAAGATGATGCCCGTAGAGTTTGTCCACATTCTCCACGTTGCTGCTGGATTCAAAGGAACAGTAGGGCCATACATGAGCTCCCAGAACGAGGCTGAAATCAGCGACGAATTCCGAATTGGCAGCAGTATCGTACGTGTCACACATTGGATTCAGATGTACTTTTTCCTAGACCTTTTTCCACCCAAGGCTATAGAATTCAGTCTGTCCTGTTATTTACCTATAGTTGGAGGGTTAAGAAGATATATACCTTTCTTCAGGGTATTTGGAAAAAGAGAATGTAATGGATCCGATTGGAATTCGAATTGGTTTCTCCAGTTCCTCAATCCGAGCCACTATCCTTTGACCATGTTAAATTTGATTTAAAATATTCAAGTTTAGATTTTTTTTTATGATTTCACCGCAAGCAATGCAATAAAACTACTAAGACGCAAAGGGGTTAGGGAGTGTAGAAGGATCTAGCAAGAAAAAATCATTAAGAAGAGAAGTATAACAGAAAAATTACTAAGTATGCAGAAGATGACGACTGACGAAGGATTTAAAATTTAGATTTTGGAATGGAAAACAGAAATCCAAAAGACATTTCCACGATCGAAAATTGCAAGAAAAAAAACTGTGTACATAGTCGAAATAGACACATCTAGCCATTCAGAATATAAAATTATAAAGTCCTGCCAAAAATCTAGTACTATGCTTAAATTCATAAAGTCTAGGTACCATCGAGGAAAGTTAATCAGAAAAATTACAATTAAAATATTTATAGAAAAGACAGAGGGATGTTAGGTTATGGCAGTGGAAACGTGACTGAAGTAAGTCGATATACCTGCTCAGCACCAGTATCATTAAAATGTCTTCTTTGTATTTCATCTAAAATCACTAAATTCATAGCAGGCATACCGGACCAGACGATTGCCCGAGAAGTTCCAATGAGTCACTCCTGTGGAGGTTTGCATTAGTCATGCTGATCGAGGGCAAACATATTTACATTTTCATATAGAGAATTTTTCTTAAACATTTATAAGTCTACCGTTAAATGGACAATTGCTGCCAAATCTGGTTCTGGTGATTCTGCTATGTATTTAGAGATTATTGAGATACGAATCTGCAATATATTAGGTCCTGATCTGGGATCATGGCTTCATTCACTTTCCATTCATAGCTCTGATGTAACTTCTCTATTCATTTTCTATAAATATTTTCATATTATTCTTTTTCTGATGATCTTTCCTCTTTGGTACGTAAACTAAAAATGTAACCGCAGTACTCGTTTGGCGGAAAGGTCTCAACATTTTACAGTTGAAATGAGTAGACGTAACGGTTAGTTATTTGCCAATAGTTTTTGTTTTTCTCTCGCATATCTCGCATATGGAATTCGGTTCCTTGCTTTCTATTCAACTTTGGTCTCCAAACATTTAAATCTAATGTTAACCTTTATCTTCCGTCATCTTATTTCTGGTCCATTTATTGTTCTCGTTCATTAATAATATTTTTCTTTCCTCATATTCCTTCACATTCCGTAAAAATTTGCGTCCTAGTGGCTTTCTCACCTTTCTTGGTATGAAATGATTAAAGAAACATTTAACTAACTTGACATTAAAACAAAACAGCAGGTTTGTACAGCAGACACTGTGACCAGAAACATGTTTATTTTTACAAAATTATTTTTTCATATTACTATAGATCACAAATATTATCATTTTGCTTTGTGGGTATTGAATGATAAAAGTCATTTCATTGAAATGTTAGAGCTAAGTTGTGAGATATAACATTTCGCTCGTTGCTCAACTTTTACGAACCCATCACACTTGCTAGAAATTTTGTGTGCATAACCGTTGGTAAGTCCTTACGGTCACTGCATAGACCATTAGTAATTCATTTGTTTGGCCTTTTAATACTGATCAAAGTTATTCTCATCAAGAAAAGAAAACAAAGTATTGCAGGCTCTTGATGTTTCACCTTGCTCAACGATTGATTGGCGCGGATCAGAATTATTATGGGGTCCACCCCTTTTTCATATAAGTGGACTCTACCAAGTGTACCTGGACTGCTGCCGTTAAATACCCAAAGTTACAGTCAGTGAGGGTAGTATGGTAGTCGTATGACAGTCGGTAGTTGGAAGTCAGTAGTCGGAGAGTGTGAGAATATACGAACGGAGATTGTGGGAGGTAACCTCTTGTAGAAGTCAGTTACAAACACGTAGACTCTAAGGAAGTCCTACTTCGAGACTGTATATATCTATCTGTATTTGCTACTAACTACGTTCCTGGACTTACTAACAGTATTACTCTTTGTATGATTGTGTAAATACATTTTATTTCATATATTTAATTATTGCGTTTGTCGTTCCTTGCAGACCGAATTCATCCCGGAATCCACAACAACTTGTCGACAAGGATTCGAACTCACGCGGACAACCACAACAAGAATATTATTTTCTGTCTCTGCAGACATGGATTGACCTCTCCGCATCACATAAGACTTGTATCTAAATCTTTGGTTTGTTGTTGATCTGATTGCCTAACGATGTAACCTACATAGTATTTAAAAAAATTCGACTTATTCCTGACACATTTTCTTTCCTGATAATTTTTATTTCAATATATTGTTGCACATAAATAGAATGCAAATTTGCGTAGAATTCTTACATGCCATGTGTAATGGATTCTTTTTAAGAGCAGTAAGAGAGCAGCCAGTTGCTAGATGCAAGCGAATCACCAAAACAATACCCTAAACCCCCAAACCAAGCTAAAACGTTAATGGTTATTGTATGCTGGTCTTTCAAAGGCGTTATTCATTATTAATTCTTGTATAAAGAGAAAGCAATAACAACAACCTCGTATTGTATTGAAATTGAGTGTTTGCACAAAAAACTGTAAAAGCGACATCCTAGATTTACAAATAAGTATGGCCCAATTTTGCTGCACCACGACACAGCTGCACGCTCATGAATCAACTGTACAAATTTTGTATAGCCTTAATTGTGAAGTTCTGCGTCATCCTCCACATTTACCTTTCTTTCCTACTATCACTTATTTAAGAATTTTGAACTTTTCATACGCAATAAAACATCCTTCAATAAGTAAGATAGAATCGAAACATTTCAACTGTTTGTCGCATCAAAGAATGAGATTTTTTTTTAAAAATGGGATGAGAAATTTAGAGTTACGTTAAAGAAAAGTCATTCATCAACATGTTGCCAGTTTCAACTAAATAAATTATTTAATATTCCACATGTGTTTTATTCATTTTCTATGAAGTGTGTCAATTAATGTGTTTCAACCTAATATTTGATCTACATTATTCCTAATTACATACAGGGATGTTCGAAGCGAAGGTTAGATGTGGCACAACGCCAAAAGTAAGAAGCACGCATTGAACTCTAACTCACTACACAGCCGTAATTGATCTAGTGAGGCAAGAGCGCTAATGATTCCACCACAACGTAATACCGTAAGATTTTCTAAGCGTAGCTTACATGTAGAACAAAGCTGAAAGTATGGAGCATAGGATAGTAATCACTAGACAGTCGTAGGTCATCTATTGAAACAGGTTTGATAATCATTACATCACGTCGAGATGTCAACAATAATTTTCTAAGCGTACCATACATGTCGAGAACGGTCGAAATTGTGGAGCACCCAGTTAGGATCGTAATCACTAGCTAGTCGTAAGTCAGCTATTGAAACAAGATTGTTAATCATTACACAACGCCGAGATGTCCACAATGATTTTCTAAGCTTAGCATAGATGTTGAGAATGGTCGAAAGTGTGGAGCACCCAGTTAGGATCGAACTCATTACTCAGTTGTGATGGATTTAACAAGATGCTTCCTAATCTTTACATCTCGTCGATATTGCCAAAATGATTTTCTAAGGGTAGTTTAGATGTTGCACAAGGTCGAATATGTGGAACAAGCAGCAAGTATCGAACTCGTTAGTCAGAGGTAATTGATCTAGCGAGATAAGTTTGCTAACTATTACAACACGCAGAAGTGTGAAAATGATATTCTAAGCGTAGCTTATATGCAGCGATAGATCGAAAGAGAGGATCGAACTAATTAATAATATATATATATATATATATATATATATATATATATATATATATATATATATATATATATAGTTGAATTAAAAAAAAATAGATTGCATAACCGACACATATTCACTGGTTAAGGTGATAATAGGAAAAGAATTTTAAAACAGGTTTATTAAAACGCGTCTACAGGCATGCCGGATAACGTAACAGAAGTTTCCGCTGGTAAGATCAATGTCGGTTATGAAATAATGAAGAATACAATTCTCTTTTGACTGAGGTTCGCAGATAAGCACTTCCGTTCGAGCGGCTCTAATTAAATATTAGTCATTTCTTTTGGTGGCTAAGAGATGTTCGTGTAACAAAACGAATTGTTCAAGATATTAATAACCACAACAGAAGACAAAAATGATAACTGATGCCCTCGGGAGAACATAAAACGATTTCTATTCCCACTATACGGATAACAGTGAAGAAAACGTCGCTCTAAAATTTAACACTAAAAGTTCACACGATCTGACATTTACATATGCTTATTGATAATAAACAGCGAACTCAAAGGAAAAACATATATATATATATACGATATGTGCATCAATTAAGTCACGAGCTATGAAAATCTATCTGGCATGTTATGTAGGGATAAAGATGACGATTACCTCCCTTTGGTGGAGATAAGTCACAAGTTTCACGTGACGGACCGCTTAGTGGTGTCACTTCATACAATGACCAGAGTGGCCAGTCAATTTCTGTCCGTTTACACTATCCAAACTGAGAGGTAGCTTTATTTAGCCCAGACCCCTCATGATCTTGGCAAAGCTAATTCTGTCTCTCCAACAGCTCACAAGTACATGGTTCCGTTTACTTTTGGAAATATATATTTCCCAGATATAGAAAAAAATTCCAGTTCGCAATCATCAATTTTGGAAAACCGAAGACTCGCTGTTTCCTGTATGTCGAATATATCATCGCCTAGGGCATATTAGATGAATCAGGCCCGTTTGACACTGGTCTCCTAAACATGACTTCTCCCGATACAGAAGTATATCGATATTATGTGTAAGACACTTCCTTTATATTCCTATTTACACTGCACTGCCGTGTAGATATATGTGATATAGTATTTTCTGCATCGGTCACATGTATATATGTATGCGGTATTTAATTTTGGGTATATCTTAATAGAATATGAGTTTAACTGAGAATTCCGTTCATTCCGAGAAATATGGAGTTAATATATAACAGATATAATAATGCTCGTAATGGGTAAAATACAAATAGGAGAATAAACCATTATTCCATAGCTCTATCCTAATAGAGATAGATTAGTCTATATTTTCCCCTATCGGAGAACCGAGTTCAAATTCCAGTCGAATCCATTACATTCACTTACGTGCTAATACCCTTGGGAAAGGTATGAATTATCTTCTTCTTTCCCCAACTAAAGGTAAATAGCAGGAGAGACCGGGTTCTCTAGCGTTTGATGGCAACTGCTCAACCGCAGAAAGAAATAGCAACCTACAGCAGAAAAAATATCTGCCTTATAAGTCATGTATCTTTTGATACATGATCGCCTACCCGTGTATCACCCATGGTACCATAACTAACTGATTTCCTCTGAGTGTCAAACTGTCCACCTTCTATTTCATCAATATATGGCACATGAATTTTAACTGTTGCTTTCTGATTCCAAATTCAAGTTTTCCTATTATTTCCTTCTCCCTTAAAACGTCCCTTACATTTTCCGCCGATTGTATTCTTAGCCTTCTCCATTACTACATCGTCCTGGGAATGACGATAAACTACATCCGTCAGCAAGGCCTCTGATCGAGAGGTTTTGAGGAGCGCGGAACCATCTTTTAATTGTTGTTGTACCCAGGTCCACAGGATACGAGGTGGAAACAGCTGTTGGAGCCTCAGCTATGGAAAAATAGTTAATCTCCAAATTGGAGTCAAAACACTATGAAATTAAAAAAATAAATATTTATATTAAAAGTGCCAGCAGTACACTTAAAAAATGTTACCAGTAATACATTTTTGGAAAATATATTAATGCCTATTCTATTAATATTAATCTATTATAAAAAAAATTATCATGTTGGCATTGAATAACAAATTGAGATTGATATGACATAAAACAAAGCAAACCAAACCAAACCAGAACTACTTCTCTGCTGAGGCATGTTTCTTCCTAATCTATGAAAACATTTCCCAGAGTTCAATTTCGTATAGAAGATTCATTTCTTTGTCTCGAACGATATATTTTCTGTTTCTTAATATTTTGCTTAGCTTTTGAATGTCAACTTTCGTTATTCTAATGCACCTTCGTAAATTTGTGTCAATTTTTATGTCGTCATGTATAATGTTTCTGGGAGTTATATTTCTGCACTAGAGTGATTCTGGCATCACCAATATTAACTCGCATCTATGCACTTGCAAATGTTTTTTTTTATATATATAATTCTGTATTCTTACTCTCGATTATATTTTTTAAGCATCAATTTTAAGTTGTATGGTTATGCTCTATACAAAATAAAATTTTCTCCCAAAATGATAGAAGTTATCGCACATGGAATCAAGTGGAACTCTTACATAGGATCCATTGCTAAGGATGTAGGTAAAATGGTAGGCTCACTGTAAGCCCCAGTAAGTACTTGGCGCCTACTGCGGTCCTCTACGTCTACCTTGCCAGATCAGGCGAAAATTGGATTACTGTTGTCATATTTGGGTGGGAGCTGCTCAGAATTCACTCCCCAGCTTTGATAGATTCCAAAAGTGTCTCCGAGACCTTGTGAGCGTTGAAGTATATCCTATCCTCCAAGGTTTCCCTATAGACGAGATGTGAAAGCCTGCCGTTCCTCTATAGCTACTTCAAAAATTGGACTTCCAAAAGTGATTGGGCGAACAGCATTCCCTTGTCCCGCCAATTCAAACATTCACAGCAAGTAAAAGACATGCTACTTACATAGTAGCAAACTACCCACATTCTCTACGTATTCCATCGGTGGAAAGTAATTTCCACTCTAACAGATTCTACAAACCACTGCTCTGTGGAACTGACTCCCAAGAGAATGTTTCTATGGTCGCTTCACACAAATCATTAAGCAAATAACCAGCACTTTCCGTCTGTTTCAATATGCCCTGCGAATATTCCAGAATTTTCAACTACTTCTATTTGATTATAAGTATTCGTTACTTTTTAGTTACTGTCTTCCTAAATG
>OZ010573.1:94622188-94677188 GCA_963932145.1 Acanthosepion lycidas | reverse complement strand
ATCTATCTCCTACTGTTACATCCCCGGGCAACGCCGGGCTCTACTGCTAGTATTTTAATATAATGCCAGATATTAGGGTGAACTTTAGGGGTATAATGGGTCAATTCTTAGTTAATTGAGAATAGCTAGCATGGCATTATATTTAATATACGGTATCTAATCTGCCCCCCCACTAGAACGAGATGTGACACAAGGTCTATTTTTAGGTGGGGACCCGAGCGCTTACGCCCGAGACAGGTACAAAAATTCCACTCAGCCCGCGCAACCGTCGGTTACGCTGGCTTAGGTGCGAGCACCGATCCCTCCCGCTGGTGCAATGAGAGGGCGCGGTATCGGGCAGCTGTTCCCCAGGGCTGGACACCTCTTCAGTATAATTTTCTCAATTGCCCCTCTGTCCTTTGACAGAGAAGTCCATGAGCGCACTCTGTCCAAGGACAGAGACTCAACTGAGAGATGATAAATAGATTTCTACCTACTCAAAAACAGTAAGGTACATTTTATTCAATATACGACGACATCCGTGGATTGAATATTGCCGTCATACCTTGTCTAGTGATGCAGCTACATTCTTCAAGCTTCTCGACAAAATCCAATAAGTGTGTTCAATGTTATCAGTCCTGGTCTGGGATCTCGACATTTTTCTCTTTCCCACAGCCAGGACGTGACTTCCTTATATCGTTTTCTTTTAGTATTCCCATCACAAATTTTCCAATGAATTACCGTCCATCATAGCTCGACCGCATGAAGGTAAGCCTACTACCTGATTGAGAACTAGCTTTCATAGTTTTACTCTTGAAATAGTTGATGTAACTGTAAGTTCTATTTTAATAGATTTTTCTCGTATTTCCCAACCGTGGAATACACGTCCGATTTCTTGCTTCCCTGCCACTTGCAACCATCAAAAATTTAAATACATCCACAATCACCACAAAATCATCTTCCTGAGATCTGTTATTTTATTAGTGTTCCTCGTCGGTAATGTATTCAATCCTACTCTTTCATTAAGTAATCACTTTGATTCTTAATGGTCTTATCGTATTCCTTGCAGTGAAATGATTTAAAAAAAAAAATGTGTTATACATATAAATTTTCGCATGTCATTGTATTGAAAAATGTAATTTTCGACCAATGTCATTCTTAAATAGGTTCACTATGTATTTCGGTTAAAATTTTGTCTGTAACAAATTATAAATAGAACTTAAATGTCTATATTTCCGACATGAGGGATTCTAATTATTAGGTTGGTGCAAAAATAATGTCGTTTTCTCACATAGTAACATATGTGAGAAAACGATATTTTTGCACCAACCTAATATTTACATATTTCGGACTACTGTCCTCATTTTCGTTGCCATATTCACGACGTTTTGACCGTTGTACGCTCCGACTTTCTTCGGGCGGATAGAAATTTCGAACCTAACACCGGGGTAGGTGACTCTAGATCCACATGCTATGCATCTTCCAGATGTCTCAGTATCAGCTACCTTCCTTTAACTCAACTCTCCATGAATTTTTTTTAGTTTTTTTGTTTGTTTTTTTTTCTGATGGAGCCAGGTATTGAACTCATAACTCTTTAGGTGAATCCGCTGGATTCAGCCAACACTTCCACTGGGCCATATCACCTAAATTTTCAATCAGCTTAAGAAGGCTGGAGCGTATAATAGCCTGAAACGTCGTGAATATAGCAACGAAGATGAGGATAACAGATTAAGATTTGGATCTGATATCTTTTCAAGTTACATCATTTTTTCCCTTCTATTTTATTATCAGAATTTTTATATTACCTATTTAGAATTTTCAACACATTAAGCTCATGTGGTAAAATACACATGAATGTATTAATAGTTAATATTAAAAATGTTATTAAAATAAACAAATGTTCATTATAGTTCTTTTGCGTTGTGGATAACTGCTACTAGTATACCCCTGTATACCAAATACAGGTGCCGGCACGATTAAATTGTCTTCAGCCTAGTACGATGCTTACTTGAAAAAAAAATACTAATATAAAAACTCTACAACTCACAGGAAATTATTAACGAATTTTCACTTCTATACAGGTCTAGTGAGCACAGTTTACCTGCTGTTTAATCCATAGGTAGAGGGGAGCGTCATATCGGTCCCAAGCTTATTCATGCGAAATTGAACGTAATTAACTCGATCAGAATGCGAAATCGCCACGACAATTTCTATTTATGAATCGCTACAAGGTGCAACTGCCTATTTGCTACGACATATTGATTATTTACAAATATTTTTTTTCTCGTTGAGGTTGGGTCCAACTTTATTTGAGAACACACGCTGATCTTATTCATCAGTGTTTATTTGTTCGAAGGCACTTTCAAAAAGACGTGATAACTTTTCAAGTAGTGAAAATGTTACTGTTTTATAAATTTAAATACTTTCTTGTATATTACAAACGTTTGATGTTTAGAAACATATATTTAAATCATTTTTTTATACACAGCACTTTGTACTTTTTTCGATTTTCTTTTTATTCATGTTTTTCGATTCATAAATTTCTGAAAAAAGTAGCGTATATTTCTTCTTTTCTGCACTGAAACATTGAAAGATGTTGGCGATCATTAACAATTCATACACATACTGCGTCCTGGGTATGACGATAAACTACAGCCAGGCCTCTTATCAACTTGACCAGGTGTCGTAGCACCAGTTATGATCCCATCTGTGGGAAAATAGTTACCCCCCAAATTATGAAAATAGAATTTTATAGTAAAAATAGTAGTAATATATTATTGAAAAAAAGAATTACCAGAAATAGATTTAATTCTCAACAAAACCCCTCTTTGGAAAAGTATGTCAATCAAACATAATCTGCAAACTGAAATTTCTAACAAAGTATACACATTCTATCCTGAAAATCTTGTCAGTAAAAAATAACTTATTGAGATTGATAAGCCGTAAAACAAAATAAAGCATACCAAAGCAAATCATACATACATTGGAATGCAGTGGAATAAAACAAATGCTTATCTCTTAGTAAAGCATGTGAAAATTAAAACAAACAAAAAAAAAAGTTATGGAAAATAAGCCTTGCTTTCGATCGTTAATTGAATCTGCTTAGGCCTGACGATTGCGTCTAGAATGAAACAGACTGCCACATCTAAGTGTTGACTTCTATGTTCACTTATAATATATATATATATATATATATATATATATATATATATATATATATATATATATATATATATATTATTTGCGTAATATCATTTTGCTCTTTTATTCTCTCTTCTGTTCTTATTGTTAATTGTGAACTTTGTCGGTTCTGCTTGTTGAGAATTTGGTTAATTAGACAAAACCGGTGTCGATTACTCCACAAAACCGGTGTTGATTACTCTACAAAACCGGTGTCGATTACTCCACAAAACCGGTGTTGATTACTCCACAAAACCGGTGTTAGCATTATTTGTTAATATGCGTGTCTGTATCTTTCTTGATCGTATACTTATGACAGATTTTTAAAATTTTTATGCCTCATTTTAAATTTTAGTTTTTGTAATTATTTGATCATATTCTTGAATATATTTATGTATAATTCTAAAGATGGTTGTACTTTCAAAACGCCATTATTGATCTGATATCTTTTCCTCGCGATATCTGGTTTGTTATTATTTTTTCTGTTTCTCATTCGGAAAGATAATGTACCAAAATAATGATTTCTTGGCTTTCTGTGACCGATTCAGCGTGGTTCCCTTGCCATTTGACTGTAGCCAACGCAATACAATAATAAAATTGTTATTATTATTATTATCATTATTATTATTATTATTATTATTATTATTATTATTATGAACATTACAATATCGTGCTTTTAAAATATTTCTTCCTTTCTGGGGCGACAGAGTTACAAAAAGTTTTAATCTGATATTGACTTTGAACAAACTTTAGCAATCAATTCAGGTCAGAGCCTATTTTCTACACCATGAACATTACAAAAAGATTTAAATCACAATAGCTATTTTCAAGCGAACGTATTTTTTTATTCATAGATACACATACTGATCGTCGTTTGGCAAGCAACGTATGAAGGTACGAAGATTGGAATCACCTGCCTGGCTTGTCGTATGAAATTAACTAATCAAAGACACATAATAATATGACGCATCTACTCTAGAAAAGAGCGGTCATACGCATACAGAAAGAATAGAGAATGACAAGCAAAAGCGTATAATTAACGGGAAATGAGAGTTGCTAAAACAACCTTTAAAGAACCCGAGGATAACTACTATAATTTCAGAAGCAAAATCCATTTCCTGAGATGATCAGATATTGTTTGTAAATCTGTGAAAAAAAAAATGAAGAAATTTTATTCCCCAACGAGGTTAGTTACAATGAATTATAAAAAAAAAAAAAAAAAGAAGAACATATTCTAGAACGAACATTAATTTGTTCTTTATTTCGTATTTTTATCTTACTTTTTATTCTTATTATTTAAAATTTTTGTTGGTCAAGTATATTTTTATCCCTTTCACTGCCGTTTCAAATTTTACGTGATTTAATTATTGTTGAAAGAAAAGTAAAAAGAAAAAAATTGTGGGTGTCGGGGTGTGTGTTAAACCGAATGTAAATAGGAACAAAAGTTGAAAGTCAGCTTCGAATTAACTTTAGCTCTTGAATCTTGCGTACAGAATGATTGGCTCACACACCAACGTCTGGTTGCTTCTCGGAACAAACACAATAAAAGAGAAAACAATTTTAAAAAATGAATTTACAAATGTGGGATTATAAAAAAAATCAGAGACTCTAATCACAAATTACACAAATTAAATATAGTGTGAAAAGAAGTAAAAAATGATTAAAAAAAATAAGAAAGATGATTAATTACTACGTGGAATTTAAACCTCGGGTATAAAATAATAAGGGTGGCTGGCGCTAAGGACTGTTTAAAATGAACAAAGTTGTCAAGACCATGTTTCAGAAAGAATGGAAAAAACACAAGAACACAAGAGAAAAAAAAACAAGAGATTGGAAGTAGAAGATTACAAAAGTTAAATAAAGAGAATGCAGGAAATTATTTGAAAAAAGCGAATGTTAAATGGCTGAAATAATTGAGGTAAATGTGTGAGCAAGTGTAGATAATAATGTGATATAGAAAATGTAATGAAATTAAAGTTACATATATATATATATATATATATATATATATATATATATATATATATATATATATATATATAATTGAACATTGAAATCAACACTCAGAATCGACAGATTGTTTCATGCTAGACGCAACCATCAGATGGCCTGATGACCGCGTCTAGCATGAAACACTGTCGCTTGTGATTGTTGGCATTAATGTTTACTTTTATATTTAGATAGGCCCTACCCATGATAGTGGGTTGGAAATTCCATTAATATAGCACACACACACACGCAAACACACACACACACATATGTATATATATTAAAATAATGAGAAAGAACTGTAATATTTATAATCCTGAGATCTTATTAATTATTTTTATTACTAAAAATCAGTGCTCAATACAATTCTGTAAAGCCAAAATATTATAAGTTTACTAATATAAAAGTATGGTTCCATCGCTACACACTAAAAAAAAGACAGAAATATCTTTAAATTTATTTATGAATTAAATTTAAAATCATTATCTCAGATTCATTTTCAAGCGACTTTTGGAATATATACATATATATATATACCAAAGTATATGATTGGTGTATACGGAATAAATTCCAATAACCAACAATTACTATTCTTAAATTCGTGATGATGAACCTTGATAAGACACCGGAGGTGTTGAAACAAAATGTCTATTTTTTGAGATTTTATAAGATATTTATGTTATAACTTTTAAATAAATAATTATATATATATATATATATATATATATATATATATATATATATATATATATATTGTTGTGACTAAGTAAGACCAAGTAAATGGTTAAGTAATAACAGAAACCAGATATTTCGTATTTTAAACAGTACCAGAAGAGAATTACACGACTAGTGAGAGTGTATCGAATTAACTAGCACTCAATCTATTCAGAGTTGCTCGAAGCCTTCTGTTCTTCTAATTTTATAGTAGGCTGAAGAGAACTAACATAGACTCTTTAGAGGGAGGACACCAAAACATATATATATGTAAGCATGCATTCATAGGAAAAAAAATATCTCCTAAAATATTTTGATTCTGGTTAGATCAATTAATACATCATCTACTGTTTTGATACTTTCACGTCTCCATAATATTTTGTTACACATTGACACTTCACTTACACCTTTACTGCGTTTACTGATAACGTACTGGATAAAACGGCGTTGTTTTCTCTTTAACTTTTGATCTATATCTCCCTGCCAACACTCTATATTTTGAATTTATACCACAACAGTGGGTTAAGTTTATTATAACTTTGAGTATGCATACAATTTAGCGTTTTTCCCATGAGACCTCGTATGAAAAAAAATACTATATTAAGTGGTTCATTTACCATTTGTGCCTGACGACTTGGGAGACCATGAAACTATGAGTTGCACGATAAATTTGGGTATATGTTTCTTTGTTAATATTCTTTATAGCTCTGTTTATCTATATTGGGAGCTGTTTTGTTTACGCCATGAATTAAATTATATAAATACTTATTTGTTTACCTGTATACGCACGCTATCGCTTGCATATACATTTGCTAATATTTCGGTATTGTGCTTATATCAACATATAAATGGACACATTAAATGGACTGCTCAATCGTAGCATTTGCAGAATTCTTCTCTACAGAGTAAAAGTAACACTGGGAAATTTTGTGGGAGAGTCAATGAAAAGAGACGGGTATGCAATTCTTGTTTATTATTTTGTTTTGTAGGATTTGGGGCCGTTAACTGATATAATCTGTTGTATCTTATTTTAGAAATACGATACAGTTCCAAAAGTCTGTTTGGCTGTTTATGCTTCGTTATCTTCCTGTTGATGGTTTTGGTCATTTGTAGTGGGGACAACGTATTAGAAATACTTGTCTATTGTATAAGTAACGCCAGGGTTATAATGAATATATCAATTTCGAATATTAAAGAAGAATGTATTAATACAGATTTAAGAAGCATTAATAGAAACCTATAAAAAATGATATGATATAAAGAATACCACTTAACTACTTTTCCAAGAACGGATGGGTAACCAAGTAAATATTTGGGGGCAGAGAAGGAATTTATGATTATTCGGTCTTACTCCTTAATAGATATATTTTTGTATAAAACTAGAGATTTCTGTCATATTTTAAACATCATTCCTGAGTTATTATCTTTTATTCATGGTATCTGGCCTGGTTAGCAGGCTCACTTTCAATAAAAGCGAAAATGAAAACTTATCTTAACTGAAGATGTGGACACCAAATTTATCCAAATCGTGTAAAATAAAAATTGTACAATTCTTAGATTAAGTTTCGAAACTTTGTAACTTAGAAATGATTAAACAGATATTACTGGAATTATACGAGGTTATTATAAAAGTATTGAACTCTACTTTGAGTAACACGAATGTATAATTACACTCCAAGATTAACAGAAGAATCGTTATGAAATTAGCCATAAACGACAATGCCATGTTCAATATTAATTAATGGTAGCTAAGGATCTGAAGCTCAAAAATCTTGAAATAAAGTTCATATATATATATATATATATATATATATATATATATATATATATATATATATATATATATATATATATACTTATTGAAGTTGATCTTCGCTCACTCTAAACTCATAACTTCCTATTCTATATTAACAATATGTCAACATGTTTCACTTAGGATTCCATTTTCAAGAGATTTTTTTTCCAGTTCTCTTTTGATTTTCATAGCTGAAACTGCGTTCTCATGTGTCAGGCATCTTATGGATTGGGTTAGATATTTTCTAATTCACCTCTTTAACTCCAAGTTTAAATGGTGATCGCTCTTCATTTTTGTGATTTCCTGGTCTCGTTTTACTCTCTACTGTTCTCTCTTTTTTATAACTTATTCACCGTTCTCTTGATCATTCCTGAATGGGCTTTGAAGATGGAAGCCAGATTATCAATGCTGTTACCATTACTGAAGGCCTGAATGATCGTTTTCCGCTAACCATTGCTCAGTTAGGAAGAGAGTGGGTCTGACACAAAACGACTTTAACTTGTTATCTTTCTAGCTGAATAAATGATACAATTTTTAAGGGATTCGTACGTCAAATGGTGTCAAGATGACTAAATGTCTTATCTAAAAGCCTGGAAAAAAAGAAACTGAAATAGTTTAGTAGGTTTTTTGAAATTAAACTTTATGTATGATGGTCAATTATGTTAATAAACTATTTGGCCATTTTTTTTTGGTCACACACAGTAAATATATAATAATATATTTATAATTATAATAATTTATATTATTATTTATATTATATAATAATATAATGATATATATATATATATATATATATATATATATATATATATATATATATATATATATATATATAAAGAAAAACAGACCAGTTTAAGGTACCATTATAATAATTTATTTCACCAGAGCCCTTTTAAAGGACGCCGGATCATCAGATAGCACTTCCAAAAATGAAATGAAACGAAAAATAAAATTAAAATTGATGGGTAGTGTAAGTTTTTGTAATTTAACAGAGAGTGTAAAAGGAGTAGTTAAAGAGACATGGTAGAGTATAGGGAGGGATTAATTTCATATCTCTCTCAATCATACTTAGCATTGAGGGAGGAGGAGTGACCAGACCTTGACATATTTAGACGGTTAACTTAACGGAAGTGATATATTGAAATGGGAGGGGAGAAGGGAGAAAAGAAAAAAAGAAAAAGAAAGAAGAGGGAGAGGGAAGTAAAGACAAAGAGGCTGTAATTGGGTTTTAGCAATTTATGTAAAGAATAGATTTTAATGCTTGATAGTAATTTAGATGTCTAAAATAAAACCGAATAAATTAATTTGATGTTTGCTATCATTTTAAATATTTAATTTTTTTAAAACAAATAATTTAAGGATTTAATATAAGTTAAATACTATATTTATTAACACATTTATAGAGGATATTTTAAAAAATATTTTAAATTATAACAGTTTGTTTACCCGACCAATCGTACTTTTTTAATATTGTAAAAATAGTTACGGTAACATCTTTAAATCGAATTTATGAATGCAATTTGTAATTATTTTTATATAGGTAATCTGTCTTACTTAAAGTTTAGGTTTAATTAAAATATGTGAGGGTAATATTAAAGATTTTGCTTTCTTCTTATATATATATCACATACATATTCATGCAAATCCAATATATACATACGTTTATTTACAAGCGCAATTACACAGACAGACACACATGTAGCGATATACACAGGTACCTATACATATTCATACATAAATTACATACACATACATTTATAAATAATTACATATATTTATATATTTGAATTTATTTAGAGTTTTGTTTAATTTCATAGTTAATGTTTAACGTTAGGTGACATCTGAAGTGTTTAAATATCCCCCCCAAAATTTAATTTAATATTTTACTATCAATATTGATAGTTAAAGATTGGTATATTTAAATTTAAGTTAAATTATCATTTTAAAATGAAAATATCTCCAGATAAATATCCAATCCCTTAATTCTATTTATAGAATATTAAAAGAGAGAGTTAGATTAAATATTAATAAGAGTAATTTTAAAACTACAATAAAATGAGAGAGATGTGAAATTAATCAGGTTTATAAATGATTTGGCACGCCCAAATCACCGTGCTGATAACAAATATGGCGCCTGTTTCTTTACATTGTGCAGATCAGTACAAAAATTGCAGCGATTGCACAGGTCAGTATTGCCAACATTGTGCGAAAATTTTGTGTGAATTGATTGGGCGGTTTTTGAAATATTAGAAAAAAAGTTATCTCGATAATAATTTGGCATGCAGTGTAGTTTCTAGCTGAGGTGAACAACAACAGTCAAACCTGCATCGAAGCCTCCCGAAATGTAAACAGAAATATTTTAATTTTTTGTTTTTTTATCCGACATTATTATGATTTAATGTGAATGTTATTTTTTTTTTAGTTAGCAATGTTGTTTTATTAGACAGTAAAATGAATAAAAACCGGCCGAAAATGAGAAGTCCTACTAAAGTAAAAAAAACCCCTACCTCCAGCAGGAATCAAACCTGCATCTCTTTTTCATTTCGGGGAAAAATCTCATCAAGCCTAAGCGTGATTCTACCCGTTAGTCCCCATAGACGAGCTTTATACAAATAAGTAATAATTAGTTAATGCGAATGTGTGATCTTATGAGTGTTGTTGTATGTGAGTTTGTTGATTGCCCCTTCACTCTACACTCCGTGCCAAATTATTATCGAGATAACTTTTTTTCTAATATTTAAAAAACCCTTCAATCAATTCATACAAGGTTTTCACACAATGTTGGCAACTCTAACCTGTGCAATCACTGAAATTTTCGTACTGATCTGCACAATGTAAAGAAACTGGCACCATATTTGTTATCAGCACGGTGATTTGGGCGTGCCAAATCATTAGAAAAGTGTAAGAATTTAGTGAAAAGATGGGCCGTAAAAGCACTTTAAGTGATGCTAAGAAGAAAACTATCACCTCAGAACTCTCAAAATGTAAATCTACCGTAGAAATTTCTAAAATGATAGGGAGATGTCATCAAACAGTGAAAAAGTTCACCGCCGAACATACACAGGCACGCAAAAGTGCAGATAATGGCAAGCCGAGGATTATTTCACGTCGTCTCATGTCAAGACTTAAACGAGAAGCCACGAATAACCCTGGACTTGCCAGTCAAGAGCTTTTCAGTCGCATTGGTGATCCTACTGTGTCTGAAAGTACTCAGTGTCTGTATCTGAGGGAAATAGCAACAACAGTCAAACCTGCATCGAAGCCTCCGTTGACGAGAAATCATATTCAAAATCGATTGAAATGGACCGAGGACAATATGGAGATTGACTTCTCTAAAGTTTTGTTCACAGACGAAACTCAAGCAACACTTGATGGGCCAGATAGATGGTGCAAAGGCTGGGTAATGAACGGACAGAATCGCCATCAGCGTTTGAGACGCCAACAAGGCGGTGGAGGCATAATGATCTGGAGTGGTATTATCGGAAACACATTAGTAGGCCCACGGAGAGTACCAGATGGCGTCAATATGACTGCTGATCATACATAGCGTTTATGAACGAGCATCTTGAACTGTGGATAAAAAGGCAAATAGTTGCCTTCAGAAGGGCCATTGTTTTTTATGCAAGATCCATGCTCCCTCACATGCTGCTCACAAGACTACTGAATATTTGAAACAGTTAGGCTTCGATGGACCTCGAAAAATGAAGTGGCTAGCAAATTCTCCGGATTTGAACCCAATCGAAACCTTTAGAGCACCATGAAGCGAAGAGTGTACGCCAACGGACGACAATTCAGGAGCAACGCTGAGTTGTGGGAAGCAATTCTTGACATATCACGCGATATTACAGCAGATGACATCCTACAATTAACAAATTCTATGGATCGTCGACTTCTTCAAGTAATTTCCAAACAGGGAAAGCACATTCCCTATTAATTTGTTTAAAACTATTCCTTTGTTTGTATCTGTTATTATTTGTTTGATTATCTTATTTATTAGCTTCTTTTGATCATTAACATTCACGTGCAGCATTAATAAACGTTTTGCTTGCTCAATTTTGGGAATTTTACTAAACCTTTCTAATAATTTGGTACGCTCAAATCTCCGTGCTGATAACAAATATGGCGCCAGTTTGTTTACCTTGCGTAGATCAGTACGAAAATTTCAGTAATTGCACAGATCAGTGTTGCCAACATTGTGCGAAAATTTTGTGTGAATTGATTGGGCGGTTTTTGAAATATTAGAAAAAAAGTTACCTCGATAATAATTTGGCATGCAGTGTAGTTTCTAGCTGAGGTGAGCCGATGTGACAGTGTCGTACAACAGATGATCGGATTAACATTATTTTTATTTTTTTCTTGCTGAGGTGTAGGTTTTACCAAATATACGTCGAGATAATCCTTTAAACTGTCGGGAAGATGGGAAATATCCCTTACACTCTTGTGAAAGGCAGTGTCATAATTTCATTCTCACGAACAAATAAACGCAGTGACTAACAAAAATATTGATTTTGATGTGATAATAAAAAAAAATCGATAATTATTTGTTTCACATTTATAATGCTGCGGTAAAATTGAGGCATGGAGGAGTAAATGATAGCGGCTCAGATTGAGGAATTGGAGAACCAAGTTCGAATTTCAGTCAAATCGGTTACATTCAATTACGTTCTAATAACCTTCAGAAAGGTATTATCCCCTTCTTTTTCTTCCTGCTTCTGTGGTAGGATTCAGTCTACCGCAGAAAGAAGTGGTAGAAACTGCGGGAAAAAAATCTGCCTCTCCAGTTATATATCGAATGATACATGATCGCCTAAGCGTGTATCTAGAATGGCACATAACTGACTGAGTAGAATTGAAATTCTTCCTTTCTATCAGTCACCGACATTGAAAGAAAAAGAAGACCAAACTTAGGAATCAACTTGTGGTGGTAAAATCAATTGGAGTTAACTCCCTTATCTATTGTAACTCTTCAACAATTGTGACTAAAAAGGTGTCTACACAACGGCCATATTGTAGCTCAATAAACCTTCAGTAAACGCTAATATCACGAGGCCTGTGCAAGGGTCTCATGGCTCTGGAAAGTATTATACAGGTTAGCTCATCCCTTCAAATCTATTATATGGGGCACCCTGTCTTTTACATCTCAATTTTCATAAGATAATATTCCAATACAATACTAATTTTATAGTAACCTTATTATGCACAATAATGGATCAAATGCAACATAGGCGGACTATTCGATAACAATATTTGAAAATAAATACAATGTATCTAAATAGAATTCAGAAAAATGTCATAATAGATCATTCCATCTTAAATAAATC
This sequence comes from Acanthosepion lycidas, assembly GCA_963932145.1. Taxonomy (NCBI): domain Eukaryota; kingdom Metazoa; phylum Mollusca; class Cephalopoda; order Sepiida; family Sepiidae; genus Acanthosepion; species Acanthosepion lycidas. Next base: position 94,664,210 of record OZ010573.1, on the reverse strand, counting down.
AACAATGATTTGCAGCAATTTTACTATCAACTTTAGAATTTTCTTGTTTCAAATTTTAAGTAGTTCTTTTTCAAGAATTAACATGAGCAAATCATTTTCTCAGAAAATGTGGACAGGCACCCAAGAATGAAATCAAAATCCTCGAAAGTGTTTTATCCTTTAGTAGTCAGTTGTGCTTAATTTAATTTGTAAATTTGTAAATCTACACAGAAAAAAAAGTCAAACGTTGATAAGATAGCGAGAGTCACAAAGAGCTTCTCGGGCCGCAAGTAGGCGTGCCCCTCCCATCCATTCAGGGGTTTAGGAGGTTGTACCTACCTACGGTGGGTGTTCATTCCACACCCGAAAACAATCGGCTTATATGGAAAGAAGTTTTATTGAATTTTGTGAAAGCTATTAATATATACAAGAAATTGTATAATATGAAAATTCAGAATCTATGTAAATTTAGATGAATAATTTTTCAATAATTAATAAAACAAAGACACCACAATCATTCCTTCCATATTCCATCAGTGTGAAGTTCTAATCGAGCAGCTTCTTCCAGCGAACGACTGTACTGTGGAATCGACTGTCAACAGGGTGTTTCCCCGGTCGCTACAATCTTAATTTATTGAAGGCTAAGAGTAATCCTTATCTTCTTCATCTATGCACATAAGTGGCAACCCTCTAACCCGAGACCCCATCAACATTATAAACAGTGACCCTCACTGTAAAAAAGAAAATGCCTTATTTCGACCGTATTAACTTGTCCCTTTAATATTCCCACACACACGAGAGGTCCGGGTGCTTATTTCACACAACTCGATTATTATTTTTCTAACATTCAATGCGGTACGATAATTTTGTTCCAGGAATAAACAGATGCTCGACGAAATGCTTATTTGAACTGGCAGGTTTATTTTATAAGCTGAAATGTTCCCACCGACAAGATCAGTCTATTCGTAACGTATATTCTTTTACGAGAGTGTATCCATGAAATAAATGAAAAATATATTTTTATTAACAGATATGGCTTGATGTCAGCTCATATCTTGTTTTGTAAAAGGGACTTCACTTTCTTGATGACTAACGTGTATTCGTTATAAACATTTATGAATCTATTAATTGTAAAAAACGCAAATTAATCGTACTCAATACAAATTGCGAGCAAGTAATATGGTAAAGAAAGCGATATAATCTTTCACACAGACACACACGAGATGGTACCACAGAATTTGGGTTTACCGCCATTCAGAGTTGAAACATCGGTTAAAACCTCGTCAGTACCTATATTGATAACCGTTTTGGAATATCAGTTTCTGCAAGCTTGGATGTGCGAGTGGTATAATGGATAATAATTCAGATCTCTTAATCGGATATCCGAGTTCCAATTCCAGTTGGGATCATTATATTCACTGACGCGCAAATAACCTTTGAGAAAGGTATGAATCGACCTCATCTTCCCACCAGCAATTAGTAAGACTTGTATAACTAAATCATTATCTCAAAAACATTCTTACGATATATAAAAAAAAAAATTCTATGGCTTTGAATAATCTGCAATAGTTTGATAAACCGTAGAAAATGAATCGATAAATCAATATACCACAGAATTTGGGGAATTATAACTGCGCCTGAAACTGAATGTTTACTCGGGGTTTAATGCCACTTTTTTGTGACTAAGCTAGCGATTGTATCAAAGGCGCCTGTGCAGATTAAGAGAATCATAATCCTTTCATAATCAATATTGAAATATTAGGTTGCTGCAAAAAATAATGTCGTTTTCTCACATAGTAACATATGTGAAAAAAACGACATTATTTTTGCACCAACCTAATGGTTGGATGTACTTTTTTGGTGTAACCTAGAAACGGTTACCGAAGGAGGAATAACCAAAACGGAGGTAGGAAATGAATTGGTAATCTTTATAACATCAAAAAATACGATACTCGCCAGCGGCGTGAAGTAAACGACTGCTACAGGTGAACTACTTAGACAACATATTACTCTCCCGCCACCCCAACTTCTAACAATAACGTCCAACGTATTTATGAGGATTGGGACATACCTATTCGTGTTCATAGGTACGGTATATAACATTTTTCTATATCTATATCAATCAACGTTATAGGTGAGATTTTCGGTTGATATGTAGCTGTTATCGCTATTACCAGTTTTAATGGGGGTTTCCTTCATAAACATTTCTCTTTCAAGTAGTGTTGAATTAGTATTTTAAATTTCTCGACTTAGACGTGATATCTTGTGGAATGCTCTGAAATGATGTGTTTTCTGTTATGTAATACACTCCATAGCATGACGGTAGTGGCCGCCCACGAAGTTTGAAAGAGACTGTCTGCGCTAAGATGTACACGCTTCACAAATTGAAGCCATTTTAACCCCTGACCAGACAAAGCAGCCGTATACGGTTGAAATATAAGATACTTCTGAATTAGACTGTTGACATGGAATATATTCATATAAAAGTCTTGATCCGACAAGTCATTTTAGTGGACAAAATTATGCGTTAGTACTTTAAGAAATTTCGGCTTACAGCCACATCGCGTTGAGAAACAGATACCCGTAAGATCACAGAAGTAAAACAAAATCGAGCCTGGTCAGTACCTAGATGGGTTACTGCTCGGGAATATCGGGTGCTAAGAGCTTGGACTTGCGGGTAGTTTAATGTACAATGGTTTGGAATTGTAAATCAGTGAGTAGTCTTCTAATTTCAGTTGTGTTCGTTATATTCACTCACACGTAAATACTTTTGGAAAACGTATGAATCCACATCTTCTCCTCCAGCTATAGGTTAATTAGTATGACTTGAATCAGTAAATCATTATTATCTCTAAATAAATCTTAAAATCGAAATATATCTCTGGCTTTAAATAACCTACAAAGATTTGGTAAGACAGATAACGAATGAATAAAAATATCTGAATTTTCACTAGTACTATAGAACAAAATTTTCAGATGATTTATATATGATTTTTGATTAAACATACTTAGGCTTTTATGTATCTTTATTTTCTGTATAAGCATGGCATGAATCTGTGGTTTATTTGTGAAATGTTCTTTCAAAACCGCTGTTGATATACTAGAGACGTCCGTATGATTTTCTGTGCTTCTCGTTTTGAATAGAAAATATTATTTCCTCGGTTGTTAACTCTGAATTATCATTGATGGTAACTTTAATTTTGAATTATGGAGATGTCCATAGACATCATCCTATAGTTTCCATATCGTTTCAAGGCATGGGTGATCCTGACTTTCCAGGATTTCCTAAATCTTGAAGCCCTGAACAAAATTTATTTCTCACTGCACTTCACCCGATTTCATTATGTAAGATGCTCGCTGTTTTCTTATATAACTTCGTCTATCTAAACGCCTTTTTAGTAATAACTTTTCCGATGAGACCTTCCTCATAATATGTCCCAAGAAATTTCAACTATATCTTTCTGATTTTATGCGTGAATGTCATTTTAATGCTCAATTTTAAAACATCCACGTTGATTTGGTTTTCTGTCTAGAGCCACGTCTCCGCCATTTCAAGTTTCTTTTTCACCTATAAGAAAATTGTTCAACATTTAGTGACTTACAGAAAGATAGAAGTGACAATAGATGTTCAGTTGCCTTTTCTTTGTTCAGGCGAATTATATTCCGATGCCATAACACTTTAGATTCTTCCGCTATTCTGACGTGCTTTCCGATCTTTGCGTCAAACCATGCGTGGTCTTTTACTTCACTAACCAGATAATTCAATTTCTGTACGTGCTTGAGTTTGATGTGCTTACCACTGGCTCTCTGTCTTAAGATTAATATTTTCTAATGTCCACCCTATAAAAGGCCCCAAATCTGTAAGATCCACTCCGGATAGTTGCAGTATAAAAAAAAATAGTTGTTGAACAAAAGACGGATGCGATGCTGCCAGACATCAATTATATAATTTTATATATATATATATATATATATATATATATATATATATATATATATATATATATATATATATATGTGTGTGTGTGTGTGAGAAATATTTTGCAGAGACTGTTGATACAAATAAAAAAGTGCTCGGTCTATAAGTGAGCTATAATTTATTATAATAACAAATATTTATCCACAGACACACACGCGCGTGCGCATATATATATATATATATATATATATATATATATATATATATATATATATATATATATATATATATATAGAACCATATTGGGACAATAAACTGAATCCCTTTTTCGTCTGACGCGTTCCATACTTTAGGAATTTAACATTATAACTTTTTTTGGTGTGACTACGCATATGTACGAACGAGGCATGCTGGGAATTTTAAATCGATTTATTTTTATATAATCTTGCCGATTTCATTTAGTCTTTTCCTTTTTTTCTCAATTTGTCATAAAATTTCTCCCGTCGTTCTCGTCGTCGTCATTTGCGGAACTCATTGCCGATTTTTGGGGTGCTCATCGACATTTTCTTCTGGGTGAAATAATTACTATGTTGGATCTGTATGGCAGGTTAGGAAAGTCCAGAGAATGGAGAGTAATGCTGTTTTTTTTCTTTTCCCCTCTTCTATTTGTCTTCTGGTGTTTTTGAAGGATTTTTTTTCGTAGACTCCTCTTCTGCAATCTATTTTTTCGGCAGTTTCCGTCTCCCAATTGACCGGTTAGATTTCTGTCCTTAACAAAGTGTTTTTGAGCTGATCCTTGAATAGACGATGTGGGGATCCACGTGGTTTCTTGCTATTTGCGAGATATGTGAAGAGGATTTGTTTGGGTAGGTGGATGTCTGATGTTCAGACACGGTGTCACAGCTATCGAAGTTGGAGGTTGTTTTCTAGGCTCTCCATCTTTGCGAAGAGGAGAACTTCGTTGTTAGTGGTCCTGCCACGTGATTTTCAGATATTTCAATTATGGAATCTTTCGAGTTTGCAGATGCCATTTTGGTAGTTTACCCATGTCTCTACAGTTGTTCAGTAGAGTTAAGATTACAACAACTTGATAAACCATGCATATGTTCGTTTGTGTTAGCCCAGGATTTGAATAGCTACTTGTATGCTGCGTGGGCGGCCTTGATTCGTTTATCGATGTCTTTTTCAGCGGATGCATTTAATGCTATTACATTACAAATCTATAGAACTGGTTCAATATTCTCCAGGCTCAGTCCGTTGATGGTGAGTTTCAGTCTTTGTTGGTGATTGATGTCCCGCTCGTGCTTGAAGCAGGACCTTGGTCATTTCCACTTTGATGGTTAGTCCGTAACGGATTTACGCTCGAGAGAAGTTGTCCGCTGAGTTGTGGAGTTATGAGACATGGCTGAGTTATCATCGGTGTATTGGCGCTCAGTGACTTGTATTTTTTTTTTCTGTTTTTTTTTTTTTGGTCGAGTCCTGAACCGGAGGCGAGCTATGTTGAACAGACTGCTATCGGTGCGCTATCGAACGTCGATTCCAGAGTTGCCGTCTGGAATTTCCTGAAACATTGTCTTCAAGCTGGTGGATAACAAGTTAGGGAGAACTCAGCCTTGTTTCAATCCCTCTGTGAAGAAGGAAAGTGATTCAAAAGGCTAGTTTGATGCTGGACAAGACCCCATCATTACCTCGTGTAGACTCCGGATGAGCGATGTGAAATTCACGAGACATCCATAGCGTCTTATTATTGGAGCAATTTCAAAATCTTTTTCGCCTTCCTAAAAATTAATTCACAGAGGATTTTGCTGCTCTCTGGCAATATCCTGAATTTGCCCCAAAACACACTGATTTTCAGAGAGTATTCCCTCTGATAAGATCGGGGGGGGGCGGTTGAGAAGAATAATGGAGACGTTCTTATCTGAAGATAGAAATTCCACTGTCGTTCCACAAGCGCTTCTATCTCCGTTTTTGAAGATAGTGACAACATTCGCATCCGTCAAATCATCAAAGTTCCTCCATTTCCCAGATCCGTAAGAGAAGGAGGAGGAAGATTCTTGTTTTGAGAAATAATCTGCTATGCTTGATCAGTTCCAGCGGGGAGGTCATCAGCACTCGGGGATTGAAAGAATCGGATGGACTTGAGCGCAGCTTTGAAATCATGGGCGGCAGATATCTATTGTCACACCGCGTGCTGTGAACACGTCTGAGGAAGTCTGATACAACAGTGGAGTCAAGATTGAGAAGGGTAAAGTTGTGAATAAACTGTCCGACTTTCATATTGTGTTAATAATATGGAGTCCGTTTAACATTCCAGTCATTATAAAGAATCGATAATCGTTTTTAAAGGAGGTAAAAGTACCACAGAGTCACCGCATCGTTTCTTTATAATGACGACGAGAATCGAAAGTACTTGAACAAAAATAACAAAATTAGAATGTTGTATATTTTATCCACAAAATCGATCATCATACACATCTTATCTGAAGTTAGAAAAGTTTAATAAAAATTAAACAAGAAGACTTTGCCAGTTTTTTTCAGTCACAACTTGTTTGGATGAATGTTTGCTGCCAAAATATACCTCATTCATATATATATATATATATATATATATATAAGTGTGGGTTTGTATACAATGACTATTGTGACTAATAATTCAATACACTTGGGTAAATCGAATCGTGTTCTCTCAGTCACTGTATGTTTATCTAAAAATAAATCCACTTATATTCCCCATCATTTCTGCCGTGTGCTTAGTGGTAGAATCACCCGACTGACGCCAATTCAGTCGGGTTTTGATCATAGCAATAGGCAACCGGACCTCTAGCCACACTGATGAGCTGTGATACAACGAAACAGTGTGTCTGTGGATGACAATATATATATATATATATATATATATATATATATATATATATATATATATATACACACTGGGAGACCCCACCCAAAAATGAAACTTTTTAACAATCCAATAAAACCAAGAGTGATGGAAGAAACATATTTTATTCATAGTAATTGAAACATACCATTTAGGAAACAATGATGGAATTTTTATTTTTTTTTAAATTACGACCTGTAGATGGCGTCCTCATGCATGACTGCATTCTTGAAATCTGCTGTTGAGATTCCTCATTGACTGCTGCATCATCTCGGCTGGGATACTGTGAATTTCATCTTGAATGCTAAATGGCGAAATGTTTACTTGCTCAAGGTCACTGTCTCGCAGTGTTGCCACTTGCTCATGTCTGGCAATACGCACTTCAAAATTCACATTTTTGGGGGTCGCACTATATATATATATATATATATATATATATATATATATATATATATATATATATATATATGTATGTGTGCGTGTGTGTGTTGCGCAGACGTATCTCTTTCATACCCGGTTGCCGAGTTTAATTTATATGAAGAATCAAGTGACACATATAGGTAAGCTATAAAATCAGTCAAAGCTACAAAGAATGTTTTTATTGTCATTTCCTGGCATATAATTGTCTTTAAATGCCACTTCAACTCCTTTGTGATCTTCGCTTAACCCTCTTTTATCTCTTAACAAATATTTGCCGGGAATCAATTTGAGTTCTGTCGAATATTAACAGACATAGTGAGCAACGGGTGGTTATCAGGGGAATGAAGTCATCGAAATAGAATCAAAGCCTATTAACTCGTTTTATTTATTCAGTGCATCTCGCATCACAAACTCTTTTTAAAGATCAGCTTCTGACTCATTGATTTCTGTGCAAGTACACAGATGAACTTCATTGAATTATTTCTATTTACCACAACTGTGCTTATCATAATGCGTTTCTGCGTTATGTCACTTTCATTTGCATTCATTTACTTTTCTTTCAGCATAATCATTTTGCAGTCGTTTTCCTGATTACCCAGATTGGCTTATGCATTCAACCTACATTGGTGTCAGCAAGCTGATAAAGGAAGGAAAGAAGGAAGGACTAATCGATAAAATTCAAAATACTATCATCTGAACTTTCAAGATCGAAAGAACGGTGACAAACAGCGTAAATTTTATCGAATTCAGTCAGGAATCGACGAGCGTAAAGATACCGCTTTCTCGTCACGAAAGTAAATTCGACCTAAATCGTTAAAGGGAATCCCCTGTGTTATATAGGAATAAAGTGTCGTTGCTGACACTTGTGTTTGAACATAGATAGCCAGTGAGCAAACACAGGCGATCTTATTGTTGAAGTAAGTTGATCACGTGACCATAGTGGAAACGCATATATAGAGGGTATTGTGTGACGTGAGAGTGGTCGTTATCTCTAGTCTATCCTCTATACTATACAGATCTCCATTTCTTCTATACTACTATTAAGACCATTCTTCGCTATTCGGAACTCTACTCTATTCACTTTACGAAATACTATTAGTACGAGTATTATTTGAAGGCGTCTGACACCAGTATTGTTCAACGATGTATTATAGTGGTAGCTACGATTACAAAATCTCTACTACGTTGGAATTGACGAAGTATCAAGCAACGTTGGCACCATAAAAGTGGCAAAGAGGGTCGTTTTGGGATTAAAAAAATATGAAAACGAATTTTAGTTATAAACGTATTTGTCCGATATTCCGCTTTTCAGTACAAAAATACCTATGGCCGATGTTAGCTTTCTTGTTTTGTACGCGATTATTAAATAATTTATGAAAGGAAACTTGGTTAATTTTATTTTTCAGTAAGAAATACCTCGATGTCAGTTATAAAAATAACAACAATATTTTTATAACATACTATAAGGATTTTTATTGAGGATGACAGTGACCTTTGGAAATGACTATTGTTTTTCCTGTCCCCAGCAGCTCCAATATGTACCATGGCTCTGGAAAAATCCCCCCACCGGAAAACAGAAATATCAGATACTTCTTCTTTATATGCCGCAATCCCACAGAACGTAAGTGATCATGGCAATCTACAACTTCCTATCCCTTGTAGCTCTTAATGCCTTTTGTATTTTTGCTACTTCTCCTAAACCCTGTTCCGCCATCCACCACTGAATGTCATGCTTTGTTTTCGTCCGTCACTCGTACCTCCAGTCTGTCTTGTTAGTATCCAAATTTTCAAGACTTCTTTCCTTATATTTCCCAAAAATATCTGGTATTATGTATAAGTTACTTTTTTGTTTCAATTTTCTATAAATCTTAACATTTTCTCACATATTCGGTTCATGGCATCCTTATCATCCTTCGGTAGAACAACTTTTCTGTTGCTTCAAGTATTTTCTTCATCTCTGAGGAGATCGATAGCAGCAACAACTGAAGTGCATAGCGCGTGTAAATCGATGAGAAAATAATGACATAATCAAGATGTTGACATTCCACACTACTTCAAACATAAGGTTAGGAAAGAATATCCCATAAATACTGTCAATGATAATAACAGTGGAATTGAGAAACTAATTTTGATAAATTAAAACCCACAGTAGCAGTGACTTCTCGGTTAATGAATGACTAAATTTCCCGCCTGTGGTAACGACTGATGAGGAGAACAAATATTGCACTTTGATCGTAGCACGCTAAAAGTAGAGTGTCCTTCATATGTCACTTGAAAATTCAAAAGTTCGTATTCTGTGTTATACAGAACTTTTACCAAACTTGGTCTTACACCGAAAGCAATTTCTGATTAAATATAAAACAGTGACGCTAAGAAGATATCAATCAAATAGGCTCTAGAGTATGACAACAGTATACAATTTATTAATGTTATATATATATATATATATATATATATATATATATATATATATATATATATATATATATATACATATTCCCTAAATAATGAAATTACATTTCATGCCACGAGATCACGTATTTTTATAACGCTTGATGCGTAATTTCAGCACGACGATAGCGAAATAGCGACAGTTTAAATTTGGTGCTGGAAATTGAATTGGTTATCTAAGTATTCTTACTAATATAACCGATCTACATTTCAGTACTAAAATTTAAAGTATTCATTTTAGTTGTATAAATCTTTAATAGTACTAGTATAAGAAACTAGCCGAAATAAGCATACACATACATGTACAATATTTCTCTCATATTATCAATCATTGGCGAATACAGAGAGAATCACAGTGAAACAGACTACAACTGAATATTACTAGAAGTATGATTGTTACAATATTAAAGGTCGTATCACTGGAAAAAACGGCACTGTATTTCTCTAGTATGAATCAAATAATTCACGTTGACTTGAGGGAGTTCTTAATTTATTCTCATCTACACTGAATACAATTCCACTGGTTGTATTCGATTGTTGGGTTGTTGTTTTTTTGTTTAAGTTAAAGAAATACAAGACTCAAAAGACTTTCACGGAAGAGGCTTACTGAATAAAATTTCGTATATAATTGGAGCAATATGAGTCACCTGAGGTCTTGTTAAATTGAAAACAGCTACACCTGCCGCAAAAATCTATATGGAACATTTATTTTCGAGCAATGATTATCAGTAAGTGAAGTCAAGTTCAAAATAAAGAGCAAGAGCCTCAGACAGAGAGAAAGTCACAGAAGGAAGATTAATTACTATTTATACAAATATGACAAGATAAAGAAAAGTGTTACCTATAAAACTGACCATCCAGCGAGAAGGTACACAGCAGAGACGAAATGGGTATCGAAGAACGGACAAGATAGACAGCCGCTGGACTCTGCACCACTCCCCTCATCGCTCGCTTATAGCAGTAGGTTACAACCCAAGAATAATATCTGTTTTAATGCTAGAAATTGTTTTTTTTTTCACTCGTGGGTAACGATCTGAACGAAGGATAATTTTTAAGCCACAAGCGTTTGACTGGAAGAAACTTCACCCTATCAACAATCCTTGTGCCTGGTCTTAGCTGCAACGCAAAATAATCATATGAGGTGAAAGCAGGAAGTTAAAAGCAAGAGGATAGAATGTTATATAACAGATTGCCCCGAAACGTGAAGTTGTTAAGTTTGTAGTTTTGAGACAACTATGCATCAACAAGAGCAGCGTAGGTTGGGAAGTGACTGCTGGATGGAAAATACATATTCCCACTCAAAGCCGTATAAATCGTTTTTCATTCAGTTTGAGTGAGGTAATGGGCGTCGTCTGCTGCATTTGACCGTTTGACGTAATTATTGATATATCGTAGCACTCTCGGGCGCCAGAGGTTTAATTACTTAATTTCGGAGCAGTTCTTTGATAAGGACCTAAACTGATCTAATTTTAAATGGGTCTAATTTAATGTGAATCGCGATTTAATGTGATCTATAATTGATTATATCGATTTAAGCAGCCAAATATCAGTTTGCTATTATATATGTATATATATATATGTGTGTGTGTGTATGTGTATGTGTGTGCGCGCGCGTAAACGTACAATCAAGCAGAAATAATGAATTCAAACGATATTTGTTAAATTCGATAGGCATTATATTTTTTAAGGTTGAATTTAAACAAAATCTCCCTCTGTCTCTCTCTCTCCCTTAATGAAGAGCGGTGCGTTAAATGCAGCGCCGGCTACTGCTTTGAAATTAGCCTTTTCTCCATACTGCTCGATCGAATAACGAGAGTGTAACATAGTCATCCACATACAAGCCTGTTTTGATGTATCCCTTCTCATCCCTGACTAGACATCCGATTACTTCAAGATATCTATCTATCTATCTATCTATCTATCTATCTTTGTGTGTATAGGCGTGGGTATTAAGGTCAGCACAGAGTGGAAACAGTCTGTTTCATGTGTAAAGCACAATGTTCGGGCCAATCTTATGGTATTAGTAATTAAAAATAAAAAAATAACTCAATCATATTTGTGACAGAAACATCATTTAAGTAGACGAAATTAATGCAGGATTTAATAATATAAAATACTCATTCAGCTTACCACTCACCCAAAGTCACACTCATTCAAACACAACAGAAATCCAAAAATCACATTCGAAAAGGGAAACCGGTCCGAGTCAAGCAGAGAACTGATATCTTTGGTCACTTAATGGAGGGAAAATTAAGCCAAAGAAAATTGCGTCATAAATGAAAGAGGCCAATGAACTTGCATCCCTTAAGTTAGTAAACATTGAAAGAAGAAACTAAAGACAATAAACAACTCTAAACTGTCTATATTTCTGAGATGAGGTATGTACAGTATTTACATTGTTCGAACTATCATCCTCATCTTTGTTGCCATATTTATCACAACGTTTCGGCCGTTGTACGCACGGGCCTTCTTCATTGGAATGTCGAACTGAACCCTTTATTTCGTAGACTGCTCTAGTTCCACGTGCCATGTCTAATAGATGTCAGTTACCGGTTCAAAAGTGTATCAGTTCAATAACTGGTTAAGACGTTGGAGAAATTTGAGATGTGAATTAACAAGAGATAGTTAATAACTGGCATCCATTAAACATGGCAGAGCGGAACTAGAACAGTCTACCCCAGCGAGAGAAATACAGATTTAGTTCGACATTCTAATCACAAGAAGAAGGCCGGAGCGTACAACGGCCGAAAAGATTTGATAAATATGGCAACAAAGATGATGATAATTGTCTGAACAACGTAAATAGTGTCCCCTAAACTAACTTTGGACTGTGTTGGCAAAGTTCAATGCAGTTAGAACAATATCCTAATGCCTATCCACGTATCAAATTGCCGCAATAAATCGTCCTGTCTTTGATCGACACAAACGCGCAAGTCTCACCCACCTTTAGCAAAATTCTGATAGAGGAATCCACCGCCTTTTCACCGTAATGCTTAAAGAACAAGGACAGTTGGGAAGAGGTAAACGACTCGCCCCCTTTTATTTATCTTGACTCTTATGGCGTCAAGCAGTCGCAAGAAAACAAACTTTTCTGCGTTCGTCAACGAAGGTACCACATTGCAACAGACAGAACTTGTCCGAGGACGCAAATCTTAACAGGCAACATGACAACAATGATATCTTAAGTAAATTCGCAAAACGGGACTACGACCCTGCAATTAAAAGTGTGATCCAGGGTCTCCATCTCGCCATCTCAGCGAGTGCAGTTTGGAGGATTTTCCAAGCCCAGAGGGCCCTTCGAATCACCAGACACTTATATAGAGAAAAAATAACTTGGTATTCTCTATGGAGGATATCTTTAAGATTTTAAGATTTTTCACATCATTTCCTCATAGGAAGTTCATACGCATGATATTTTATTTTATATTTATCATAGAACTATTCCTGATTTATAGGTAATCTAAGTACGGATTGTTTTAAATCTTTTTCTTGATATACTACGTTCAAAATAACTGAAGACTAACAATTGACAATTCATAAAACCTGAAAATTTTTACGGGAAATGAAACATAATTGGAAAATAGATGAAATGAAAAAAAAACAAAAAAAAACTGGCAGTCAGAATTGAAATAATCTCACGTATTTCACAAAATACTTAGCATTACATATTAATAAATAATTATTTAAAAGAAAGATGCCACGCTTCTATATCTTTTTTAACTTCAAATACCGTGATGAAAAGCACTTAACACTGAACAAATATATACATTTTAAGTTATGCTATGATTATCAGAGATAGATTGTAGATAAATATAAATTAGAACGTTGAATTCAACACTCAAAAGCGACAGACTCTTTAATACTAAACGCAATCATCAAGACATGTGGTCTGATGATTGCGTTTAATATGAAACATTCTGTGGCCTCTGAGTGGTGATTTTCAGTGTTCACTTACACACACACACACACATATATATATATATATATGTACATATACATATATAATATATATATATATATATATATATATATATGTACATATACATATATAATATATATATATATGTACATATACATATATAATATATATATATATATATATATGTACATATATATATATGTACATATACATATATATATATATATATGTACATATACATATATATATATGTACATATATATATATATATGTACATATACATTTATATATATATATATATATACATATATATATATATATATATATATATATATATATGTACATATATATATATATATATATATATATATATATATATATATATATATATATATATATATATAATTCAAATAAATTTCTCGGACATTCAGGCCGGTAAATGTTGGTTGTTTAATACAGTTTAATATAAAGAGAGTATTTACTTAAATATTTGTATCTATATAAAGAATGTATAAACATAAAAATGTCTTTATATATATATATATATATATATATATATATAATTAAAACTGGAGAGATTATGGTATCCTGACACTCTGAAGACATTCGCTGAAAGACATATGACATATGATTAAAGAAAATCATATAATTCCGTTTTCCTTCGTTGTTTGCCTAGTTAGCATATACGTTACATTCTGCCAATACATAACAAATACTAGACGATAACGTTTTATCGCGTGATAAGACGGTAATCACATAAAAAAGACGCTGTTTGGTTTCAGCAAAAGAAAGAAAGGAAGGAAGAAAGAAAAAGAGAAGATCCAGAGGCCGATAACACTGATGTTATCTAAGTATTTTATGAAACTAATTTACACCCATCTGTCATTATCGCGTAAAGTTGTCTATATTTCAAGCTATCTTTCTCTATGTTGAAACTATTCTAGGATGCATATGTATGACCTTGTCGTTTTTACATAAGGAAAAATCTTCTTATGACTAAATTATCTTCTCTTGGATCTCCGTATGATTCATTCATGTGCTTTTATCTTGCTTTATTGCACTCTTTTATCTATCTCTTGTTCATTATTTGCCTCACATCTTCTCAGGACTCTAACATATTAGATAAAATATTTGATTGTATAGAAACGGCGTTTTATCTATACTAAGCTTCGAACATCTTTGAGCTTGATGATGTTAATGTTCATCACGTCAATTAATCATTGTAATATGTTTGATTTTGCTAGACTTCAGACATTCAATGTTATCATTGCTCCGACTCCCAGTCGTATAGTAGATTTAACTACTCGTTTACTTCTTGCTTCAGATCAACTTGTTTATTTATATTTGTTTCATTTCTTCCTTATCTTATCGCCTCTTTTTTGACAATTCAGTTCCCGCTATATCTGACTGGTTTAATAGATATGAAAAATCTATTCACATGATTAATTGATTGTTATTTTTCGCGACGACGTTTTGAGTGAAATGCTTAAGCATCTTATTGAAAATTGTGCAACTGAAGTTTCTTCATGGGGAAAAGCCTGCATCAAAACCTTAGTGCTCTCTAGGAACCGCCAGGTGCAATCACAGTCTGCGTGTTCAGTCGCAATAACCCACAGTAATCACTTGTTCCAGCTCAGGAAATGTGATAGTTTTGATCCAAACAGACGCTTCTTAGTATCCATTCGTAATTATTGTAAACGTGTAAACGTGTCCGGAGTGCGGTTAAGAGTCACCCTATTGTATCTAATAAGTTTAGTTCTCGTAACTACTAGCCGCTCTTAAATATCTATTCTAAATACGTGTCAGTTCTCTATCGTAACTTTCTTTCTTCGCCTATTTTTATGTGCTATCATCTTCAAAAAAAATAAATGCGTTGCTAGTAAATTCCATCCAAAATATTTTTTTGACTAATCTGGAGTATCTTTGCCTGAATTTCCACTGATGGATCTTTATTTGTGGTATTCATATAACTGATATCTTCTCTAATCTCGATCACAAATCATACGATCAGAATGGTCTCCCTGCAATTATCCTAAAAAATGTGTGCCAGAAATGACACCTGTTATCTGTAAACCATACAATAAACACCTTGCTTTTTCTTTGATGTAAATCCTCTACTGCACTTCCTATTTTTAAGAACTCAAGGGAACCTTCTGATCATTATAATTATCGACGTATAATAATTATTGTACCTCTTTTTGACAAAGTCCTGTAATTGGTTAAGCATCTAAACTCGCAAGATTTTGTAACAGCAAAAACAATACGCCTTTCGCTTCTCTAAGGGACCTATCTCTAGAGTATTTGCTGAAAGAGTCTGTCAAGTTTTAGAAACAAATTGGTGAATATCAAGCTTTAAATATCTAGAAGGATTTTGACATGATTTGGTATGGCGGTTATCTTCATAATTTGAAGAATTATAATATTTTCGGCTGAATTTATTATATGATTCAATATATCTGAAGAAATCGAGAAATAAATGCTACCTTCAACAGCCATGCTTCTATATCTCTTTACATTAAATTTGCTGCTTCCTGGGCTCTATCATTAGACCTATTTTTTCCCCTAATTTTCAATTCCTAGCTTCTCGATGTCATCAGTCGTCGACTCAGTACTC
This sequence comes from Acanthosepion lycidas, assembly GCA_963932145.1. Taxonomy (NCBI): domain Eukaryota; kingdom Metazoa; phylum Mollusca; class Cephalopoda; order Sepiida; family Sepiidae; genus Acanthosepion; species Acanthosepion lycidas. The sequence continues at coordinate 94,648,030 of OZ010573.1, read as the reverse complement.
CTACGGATATTAAAACTACTTCCTCTGGTTTGAATGATAAATCTTTTAGGCCCGCTGCTAATGTACTGTTATCAGTCAGTACATTATATAATCAGTGAAACGCTCGATAAGAAAATTATTTCTAGTGTAAACGCCTTATATATCTTGAAGATTTTACAAGGTGTGTCGTCAACCAAAGTCTCTCTTCACGGTCATTTTTATTAAGTATCTTCAGAAGAACACTCTCAGAATCGTTGTAAATATATATGCAGACTAGAAGCATGGCCCGGCGTTGCACGTGCTTGATTAAAAAATTGTACGACACATACAGCAATCGCTATCACTTGACTTAAAATATTTTTTCCCTTCCTTGCCTTTAAAGGAGTGCCTTTTGCAGTGCTGATGTTGCTACATGCCTTACTTCTTGCCTATCTCACACTGCGAATTTTTTCTAAGATTTATACTAAACATTAAATCTGTTACGAAAAAAGAACTAAACAAAATGAACACAAAACGATCAGCTTTAAAAAAGGACTCGTAAGTGGAAAAACCGAATGAAAAAAGAATGTTAACAACAAATACTTTTTCACACCCGACCCAGTTCTGCGGAATCGGAATCAACGTTGAGTTTAAGCGAGCGAATGAGCCAATTGGAGTAAAGTGCCATGCAGATTTAAATTTTTCCCACTTGTGACGAATGCAGCAATCGATTTTTTTTCATACTAGAATACTAGTTAACATTCGTGTCAGTCAGCTGTTGGCTCTCACGCTGGTCAATAGAATCTTCCTGCCTATTCGTGGCAGCCAGCTATAGGCTCTCACTCTGGCCAGTAGAAAATGGCCACAAACTACATGAAAACTACCGAATATCATAAAAATTCGATTATTTCCACTATCGATGAGAGTTGGGAAATGTAAAGTTGGTCTTGGCCTTCTCACTAACTTGGAGCATGTGCATGTAAATTTTGGTGCAAATCCGTCGAAAACTGCGGCCGTGCATTCGTTACACATACACACACATCCTGCCTTTTATAGATAGAGATGATACCACAGTGTATGGGTGTAATACCAAATAACTTGAAAACAAGTGTCTGGCAGCTTATAACTCCTCTGATCTATCTCACACAACTCAATGGGGAAAATGCTTGCGGATATCATTCAATACATCCCAAACCAAATTAGTAACATTTCATCATCATCAGCGAGCAGATCCTGAATCTGCACCCATCCTGATGGGTATCCAAACCCTCAAAGAGGCTCCTTGACGCGAACGCTCGATGGGTCTAATGATCCCTGCCGATCACAAGGGAAAGCATATATTCGTGCCACCACAGAAAAGAGAAAGTTTCGTTCCTTGTATGGCTCCAAAAATACCTAACTATTGCTACCATACTGTGTTTACAAGAATGGAATATTGCTACAATATGTGGGCTGATGCTGGACAATCCCCACTGTTCCGCCTAGACAGAGTTCAAAAGCGCTTATGCAACGGGTGGGTGTGCTAGAACATATATCACCAATTTATAAGACGACCATTCGTCACTGCATTTAATATTGCTGCCACATCCAGTCTGGTGTTTCTGATATAAATCTCTAGATTTTTGACAATCCAAAAAGAACCTGTAATTTTATCGGTCCTGACCTTGCATCTAATCTTCAGTCATTTTGGCACGGCTGTACGGTAGCTTGCCTTTACATTTTCAAAAAAATATTTTAAAGCTACTTGTTTTATGAGCTTTCCTCTATGATGCCTCCACTTTAAACGCAGTACTAGGGCTCATCATTTTCTTGATGAAACTGCTAGATATACCACAAGTTCTATGCTAATAGCTTCTTCTACGCATTTCCAGTTTGTGTCACTCTCTCCCAGCTCGTTGGCTCACTTCAAACTGAAACCTAAAAAGAATTAAATGCAACGTAATTTGCCAATATTCTGTTTGTTCTTTTGATTGCCTTTCTACTCAATAAAGTTTTCTTAGTTTCTGATATAATGGGATATAAATACACCTGTGTTCCTCTCACTGGAATATGATTGTGTGGTGTCCGTCATAAATACAGACGGATGCGTAGGTACGACAGAGTTGAAGTCTATGACGACGCCCATTGGACTACGCTTATTACCTGCGACTACGATGAGTACCGGTCGATTACTTCTACCGTGTACTATTAGGTTGGTGCAAAAATAAGGATGTAATAATGTCGTTTTTTGACGTATTTTTAACGTTTTTTTAACGTCAAAAAACGACATTATTACATCATTATTTTTGCACCAACCTAATACTTGGTTACAGTAGCCAAAAATACTTAGCTACTTCCATCAAATGTATCCCTTTCCGGGACATATCCGATTCTTTCAGTCTCAGTAATCCGGTGAATCTAGGTGGCTTTATTACCTTCGTTGGGCGGATAAGTTGAAGAAAATTGTCTTAACAGGAGTTAACACTAAAACGTAAACGAAACAGAATTATGTTACTGTGGGCTCCAGAAAGATAAGCCATGAAGTGGACATGATTGGATGAAAAGAATATTCAGTGGCGAAACATGAATTTGTATTTTTAGTGTGTTGAAGCTGTTGCATTTTTCACATGCTTTTCCAACTAAACATAAATGTTATGACCTGATGAAAATTCATTTGTTTGTGTCATATAGGAATAAAGCGTTGCTGCCGACACTTGAATTTGAACAGAGATCGCCAGTGAGCAAACACAGACGATCCCATTATTGAATTAAGTAGACCAAGTGACCATAGTGGAAACGCATATATGTAAGAAGTAGCTGGCATCTAATTGATCCCATTTTTAGTCTGTCCTCTATTACTATTCTTATCGCATTTCTACTCGTTCCTTTATTATTATACGGAACGCTATTCTCTACTCTGTTAACTATACTATTTCTCTATTCGGACCACTAAACGATTTACTAGTCAAGCGAGTATTATCGAGTAAGTACTATTATTGCGAGTGTTATTCGAAGGCGTCTGACACCAGCATTGTTCAAGACGTACTATCAATTGTATCTGCTATTACAAAGTGTCTACTACTCAAGCATTTACAAAAATGATAACAAGTATTCGTTGACATCCTAAAAGTGGCAACGAGTGTTCGTTGACATCACAAAAAATTGTTTAGCAGCATATCAACTTGATTTAGTTAAAGCCGTAATTTAATTTTCTTGGCGGCATTAGTAAATTCTTTTACAAAAATGCTTCGCAATTAATGTTTTTTTTTTTAATTTCTTGATGGTATTATTTATTTGTTACAAAAATGGATTGCTGCCAATGTTTTAGGAAAATATATTGATGGTATTTTTTTTACTATAAAAATATATTTTTATACTTTCGTAATGTTGTGACCCCAGTTTGGGGGTTCACTATTTGCCCATAGCAGGGACCCTAACAGATGCTACCGCCCCGGATCAGAGTAGACCAGGGAACAACAGTAATTAAAAGTTGGTTCCACGCTCCTGAAAACATCCCGAACAGACGCCTTAGTGCCGGATGTAGCTTATCGTCATACCGAGGACGGGAAAAATTCATATATTTAGCCGTTCAATTATGAGATGGGCTTTCATATAAGATAATGGATGTGTAGATATAAATCAATGTTTCAATAGTTAACATGCAGTTGAATATTCATATTTTGAGCATTTTTTTAACATTCCCCTGAAAGAAAATATGTTTAGTGAAAATTATGTCTTTTTCAGCTTAATAATGCATCTTTCAAATGAACGAAGCATAATAAAGCATTTTTTTTTCATCCAGAAAAGGCGAATCAACACAAATACATGGCCGGCAAACAGACCGGATATTAATCCGATTCAAAATTTATGGGCTGGGAAATTTAAAAAATATAGTCACTGACAAAGATCTATGATACAAAGCTGATCTGTCAGTCGCTATTCAAGAAATTTGGAATCAGATTGTTAGTTTTTCGTTAGCGATGACGATGTGTCATAGAATACAATCCATCACAGATTCCCTTAGAACAATAAGAAGATAAAAATTACCAATTATTCTGTTGATAATTCCGTAACTTTTGTTTCCATGTCAGCGGGATCTCCGATACAGCAACTGCGTATCCTGCACTAAAAGGCCACCTACAATTAGTTGCTTGCGGACTCGACAAGAGACGACTATTTGCCTAGTAATTCAAGAATAAACATGACTGAATTGTATCTCCATATTCAATGTTTACCCATAGACGCATAAACACGAACCATATTTACTTGCAGCTTTAAGTATAAACACGAATAAAATTTACCTCCAGACTGGACTCTACACGTGACCAATGTTTTCCTGTCGGTTGGCTGATTGCGGGTGACCCAGGTACGAGCTATAATTGAAATTAGATTAAAATGTAAACACGGTAAATATTTACATATTGCTTTTGTTATAAAAAAAATTAAAACATATTTTGCAATTAAATGAGCTACATAGTGTGGATATATCGTAAAAGAAAAAAGAAATCAATGGTGGTTTCAGGTTGGTATATGAACAATACACCGATGCATATATATTCAACCGCAAATAAGGCTTATTTTTTAAGCGCGATCAATGTTTACCTGTAGATAAACCTAACACATGCTTACAAATAGACCCAAGTGTGAACGTAGTCAATGATTACCTATAAACTCAACTATAGACACGACCAATTACCATAATAATAAGTATTAAAAACGATTTCAACTTCAAATAACCGGACAAAAGTGTTTGTGGTAAACTAGGAAGGGTTTCTGAATGAGGATAACCAAAACGGAGGTTAGAAATGAAATGGTAATTTTTATACCATCAACAAAATGGAATACTCGTCATACCTTCTTTGGGATGAACTTGATTAACACACACACACACATACACACACACAAAGAGTGACAGAGAGAGAGAGAGAGAGAGAGAGAGACGTGTGTGGGATGTATATTATTCAACTTCATCGCATGCAAGACAGTAACGCCACTAAGAGACAAGGGTTATTGGGTGTGGAAGAATTCTATTCGAAAACAGCAACATTAGTAATATATATAACATTACTAATATATATATATATATATATATATATATATATATATATATATATATATATATATATAGATTAGTAATGTTTCTAAATTAGGTCAACAAATTTCTTCTGTTTTACCTCCCCCTGTGAATGATTTCTTCATCTTCCTTTCACCAGTCTCTCATACGCTTTTTTCCCTGTCTTTATTTCTATGTTTTACCTCCCCCTCTCTCTCTTTCTTTCTCTTTCTCTCTATTATTCTAACTTACGCGTCTTTTTATAAAACTTTTCTCCCATTCTCACGTATACACATTTGAATAAATTTTGTTATTTAAATTTGGATAAATATCTCGTTTCCTTTTGAATTCGAAGGTCTGATGAATTTGGGCCTTTTTTACGACTCCAGTTAAATTATTGCCTATGAAGTTTTAGTGTTTGTACCTTTTATAACAAGAATTATTGCTCTCTTTCTAACATAGAGCTCTCATTGGATTTATATCCTTTTGGAAATATCCAATGATCACTAATATTATCATTATATATATATATATATATATATATATATATATATATATATATATATATATATATATATATATATATATATATATTGTGTGAGTGTGTGTGTGAGTATTCAGTGTAAACACAGTAAAAGTATTCATAATTAGATTTAACTCATTCATAGCTCTTTCCAAATGATGTCCCAATATTGATTTATTTTTAATGTTCTGTCAAAATACAACCCTTCAATCGAACCATTCAATATCCTTTTGAGATATATAATAAGTAATGGAAAATAGAAATCTTATCTCGGGCCAGACAATGATTACGGATCTTCATTCGTCTCACATCGAGAGAAAAATTTAATTCGATGTCATTTTCTCTAATGATGTCTCCCAAAATGCCCAGTTCCACAATTTTTGCCGCGGACATAATTTATACTTTCTGATTCAGTTTGGGGTCCAAGTGTAATCAGGAAGATTTATCTGGGATGACACAGAATATTTTTTCAACCTGTTTCGTACCTGACAGAAAAAAAATTCTATTTTAAAATGCTACGAAGAAATTTTATAACCCCTGTAACAAAAGATACATTTAAAGCGTATACGTGGGGATGAAAACCGACAAGGTTTTATTTGCACAGAAGTTCTCCAGATTTCATTCTTCCTACTAGAAAGGTTCCCATATTTATTATTTGGTCATCTTCAGAGTTAGAGTTCAGAGTTGTGTGGAAAATGAACCTCTCTAATTCTTTTAGAATTCTGCATTCTGTAAATCAAAGAACTCTTGAAAACAATAAGTATGTTAAAATTATATATATATATATATATATATATATATATATATATATATATATATATATATATATACATACATATATATATATATATATATATATATATATATATATATATATATTTGTGTGTGTATATCTTTAACTATGTTGTGAATATTTTCTATATTTGTTGGAATGTTCTTAGGCTATCTCTATTTTTTAATATCAATTATAATAGATTTTTTTAAAGTTGAATACATATGTGACAAAATCATAACGAAAGAATGATCCAGACAGATTTTCGAATTTACAATTAAAATCATTTTTTTTTTAATTTATTCCCAATTGACACTTTAATGTAACAAATTTTGTCTACAATACGAATGTCATTTTAGGTCATCATGTGTGTTAATACAACTAAAACCGTTTTCTATATATCCTGCCTACCCGAGAATAACTTAATATCTTCCTTTCCCCTATTCCCTATATGAAATCACAATTCTTAATTCTTAAACCTGATGTAAATATTTCCATCTTCCTTTAGTGTACAGGTCTGAGGATCTGAAGCCATGTTTTATCGGTCGGCTTCAATTTAATATATTATCACCTATGATTATTAAGTGTCTGTTTTTCATTTTATATATATATATATATATATATCCGTTTAGGTGAAACCTAGGTAGGTTTGCCTGGCTCACTAGGTGTATATATATATATATATATATATATATATATATATATATATATATATATATATATACACCAGGTTATAATGTGCAAATCAAGTGACAAAAAATTGTCCAGTTGTCATTTTCGAGCCGTTGTATCTTAGAAATAATTAATGACATGTTACTGGCATTCTCCGAATGTTTTACAACACAATTGAACTCTACTTTAAACAATAATGGATTTAAACTGAAGTGATGATCCCTCTTGCTGTTATGAACTCCTTAGCCAGTTTTTCTCTCAACTGTTCCCTCAGTTTTAAACTTATTCACCGTTCTCTTAATGGTATTTGAATGGACTTTGAAGATGGATGCCAGAGTATGAATTTTCGTATTATTACTGAAGGACTGAATGATATTTCTCCTCTCACCATTGCTTAATTGGGAAGATACAATGGAGGTGACAGAAAACGATTTTAACCTGTACTATTTCTAGCTTAGTAACTTAATGACGTTTTCATTTAGTCTTACGACAAATGCGGTCAAGATGAAAACATGTAAAAAGAAACACAGTTAGTTTAGAGTCTTTTTAGATATTCAATATTTTGTGGTGAGGACACTTATCCTATTCTGTTACATTATTTGGATAATTTTGCTGGTACACCCGCTATATATATGATGAAATATAATTTTATGGTGTGGCATATATATGGGTTAAACTGTTCAATATCAGGGATCGAAAGTATGTAAATATAAAGATGGGGATTGCAATGTCCATCGTCATACCATGTCTCTTGCTCTCTCCCTTTCTCTCTCTGTCTCATATATATATATATATATATATATATATATATATATATATATATATATATATATATATAACAGCAAAAATCCAAAATTACCATATGTACTTATAGTCTAGTTCATGTGTGTTTGTGTTATTTGTTTAAGGGCATATCAACTATTTCTGGGTAAAACATGCCGAAAATGGATTTTCTAGGGGGTTTGAGTTAATAAAATATATATGTTATTCTGATTTCACGATTAAATACATTGTAGATTATACTCAGCTTTTGTCCATATATACATATATAAAATGAAGTGAGTTCTTACAGCCTATGGCTTACTTCGTATAAAAAAAAAAAAAAAAAAAAAAATATAAAATCACCTTCCTATGTCGATGGTCTAGTGGTAAGATATCTGGCTGTTATCAAATCTGTCGGGTTTCGATCCCAGCTTGAAGCAATGAGACGTCTAGTCACAGTGATACAGAGAATCAGTCTGTCTGAAGATGACCGTACATATGGCTTTAACCCAACAGGGTTATATATATTTGCGTGGAAGCAGTTACTAGCAGGTGGTGATATGTATGATTTATATTGTGTTACGCAGAGTATTTTCCCTTTGTCATTTATTTACCGAAAATTATTCGACCGCGATGTTGTCTTTCTTGACGTCTGGTCATCTGGCAGCGGGAGTATTTTCCAGCTTTCTCTACGACACTCATCGGCTCTGATCTTGGCAGTTCTAGCATTTCATCGAGCGTCGCAATTTCACTGTTAGGACAACCTCAGTACAACATACACCCCACCACCTTGCCCGATTGTTTCTTTGACATTTTTCTTTAAAGAAAAAAAAGACAAAACATGTCAATCTAGAGGGAATTGTCTTCATCTACTTCTCAACCCGCCAAGAAGGAAAGAAAAGGCCATTGGTCTCGAACGGAAAAAATGTTGGTTATTAAACAGTACAAATGAGGAAAGATAGTGAATGTGATAACACGTGACCAGAAGTTGTAAGAGGCTACAGAATCAACGATTTTAAAAGACAGAGAAATTATTAGTAAAACTGTGCGGCACTTATACGAGGGACAGCAGCAGCTGACAAAGCCCATGCACGAAATTAAGAAATTGCAGCATATGTGGATGGATGATCAGATCCTAAATAAAAAGGCACCATGTAGCATTTTGCAGTGCAGAATAAATCAGATATTAAACCAACTGTACGATAGTGTGTGGTGTTTGATATAAAGAAGACGAAGATAATATTAAGTATTAAAACAATTTGAAGAGAGATAATTCAAATAGAGATCAAAGGTAAAGAGAGCATGACAATTATTAAAAATATACAATATTGCCTAAAGAAAGATAAAGAAGTAATAGGCCGACATAAGAACAAATCTTTTTGCGACTTGTTGGCTTTAACCAAACGGGGTTATATATATATATATATATATATATATATATATATATATATATATATATATATATATATATATATATAACTAGACTAATTTCGAAAAACCCTCGAATTTTTGATTTGCAAATAATCAAATCAATCTCGAGGGAAAAAAAGGTTTTTAAAAAAGAAAGTGCTACAAACATGAACTAGTGCCGAAAAAAATCGCACAGATGCAGGTCTGAAGCCCAAAGAAAAAAACCCGATACGAGTAGACAACTAACTAACAAAAGAGCTCAATACAATCGTAGAGCAGACCTAGATACACCTAGTGAGCCAGACAAACCTACCTAGGTTTCACCTAAACGGATCGTCAGGGAAAGTATGGCTCTAGTAAGCCATACTTTCCGTTTAGGTGAAACCTAGGTAGGTTTGTCTGGCTCACTAGGTGCATCTATATATATATATATATATATATATATATATATATTATAAATTATTAGGTTGGTGCAAAAATAATGACGTAATAATGTCGATTTTTGACGTACATTATTACGTCATTATTTTTGCACCAACCTACTATTAAAATAAATGATGCGATTGAAATTTATACGATGTTAAGGCTCCTCTGATTCATTTTAGAATGATTATAACATTGATATATAATAATAAAACAACAACAACAACAATAATAATAATAATAATTAATAATAATGATAATAATAATAATAATAATTTATCTCATTCAATGTTAGGACACATAAGGAAGATCATTTTCGGAACGAATCAATGTCCCAATGATTAATCTTTTTATTTTCATTAAAGACAAAAGTTGCTGCTGTCAAAAAGCCCTGGAGCTTAATAAAATCCGGAGCTTACGAGAGGCAATTATTAAAACATTCTAACAATTGTCACCATTTTTGATGACAAGGCTACTCTACAATAAAATATTAATAAATGAAAACAATCCTTAGACGATTAACTCCATGAATAAGTTATGTAAATTTACATCATTTTTTTTTTGCGCGTCTTACTGCCATTATCATTGTTAGATGAGAAATGATTAAAAAAGTCCCTGCGCGATAGTAAGTGTTAAGAAGGGAAAATAATTTTACTGGAGTTTTAATAGAAAAATAAATATGCATTTACATTTTCCGTTGACATTAAATTCCACCATTTTCTGCTATATATACTATTAAATGGATAAAGACCGACAATTATTCTTTAAGTCATTCTTATGTTTATATGTTCTTTTTATAGATACAAATATTTAAGTAAATGCTTTGTTTATAATAAATAGTATTAACTACAATTTCGAGCTTGAATGACCGAGAAATTGCCATAGAAAATATGCGTCCTTCGAGACGAATCGAACCTGTACCTTGTACGGAACCGTCATATAGAATAACATGCCTTTACGGATGGGCCACACAGGAACGTTCAGTTAGCAAGGTCGATTGTGTTTAAATACAGTAAAATCGACCTTGCTAACCGAAGTTAAATTTAAGTTTTGGAGCCCTTAAAATTGATAAAGCAACTTTCGCCCCAGTTAACGACGGTCCTGTGGCCGTTTTGTAAATCAGCGGCCATTTTGAAGTTGTCTGACCAGCTTTACTATCGAGGCATGTGTAAATGGCTGAATCATCAGCCTAGAAGACAAATTGAAAGCTGATATCCCCAGGAACTTCGATAATGAAGTCTAAAAACAGCGTAGGACTAATCGTGTAGTCCTGAGGTACAGCGCGTTAGTACGAAAGGATGTAGACGATTGGCCGTTCAGGAAAAATTCGCTTGAGAATGAAATGGAACTAATGTCTTTAATTTAATTACAAAATTAAATTCGTAGCTTTTAGCTTCCATTTTTGAAACAGGGTTTGTATTGTGTAGCGAGAAAACATATTTTAAATAAATCAATTTATTATATATATATATATATATATATATATATATATATATATATATATATATATATATATATAATTTTAAGGTATGATATATTTCTGGGCTAAAGTGCTCAATATGAGAGGCAGAACATATGTAAATATAAAAATGGACATTGAAATGAACACCCAGAGGAGACAGTCGGTTTAATGCAAAACGCAATCGTCAGGCTATATTCGGTTTATTCTTTGCTCGAATATTTATATACACAGACCAAAGATGCATTTTAGGAAGTCAATTTTATTTTTCTAACGGTTATTTTGGTCGGCGATAATTTTATGTTAGAATGAGAATAATTTTGTTAAGATTGCAGATTGTTGTTTATTTATAGTGTTGATTGTGAATTTTTGTATTTATTTTATTGGTGTTTCTTATCATAACGTTTAATTGTGTCTGTGGGTGAGTTTGTTGTTTATTAATTTGATTATAGTTTACTTAGTTTATTTACTTATTTATTGCCTTCGATTAATTTTTAAAATATTTCTGTTTATTTGAAATTTTTATTTATTTACTTTTATTTTTACATTTATTTCTTTTTTTATTTATGTTTATTCTTGTTCATTCTCAGCTCTGGATTTTAAGTAACGTAGGGAAAATTTCATTATGTGTCTGCATTTGTAGACGAGTTGTGGTCGTTTATTTAGTTGTCCGTCCTTGTCCTGCGGAAAACATAACCATTACCTTCCAGAGTGAGTTTACAGATTTTGTGATATAGCCTTGGTTTTTAATCTCCAATATATATATATATATATATATATATATATATATATATATATAAGAAATTGAGATTCTTGCCATTTTTAGATCAGTCTCCAGCCCAACAACCGAACATCACCTTGACATGGAATTTTCAGTCGTTGATAAGGAGGGAAAATTTATTGTCGCACACAAGCGCTCGTGCGCGCACACACAAACATACACACACACACACACACACACACATATATATATATATATATATATATATATATATATATATATATATATATGTGTGTGTGTGTGTGTTCCCAGAAATCCGATTGAGCTCTCTAGTGAATGGTGGTTTTAAAACAGTGTCCCTCCTGCTATTAATCATTACCTTTCAAGTAGGAAGTGAGTTCTTACAGCCTATGGCTTACTTCGTATGAAAAAAAAAAAAAAAAACTTAAAATCCCCTTCCTATGTCGATGGCCTAGTGGTAAGATATCTGGCTGTTATCAAATCTGTCGGGTTCCCGGCTTGGAGCAATGCGACGTCTACTCTACAGTGATACAGAAAATCAGCCTGTCTGAAGATGACCGTACATATATACATATATATATATATATATATATATATATATATATATATATATATGATACTGAAATGAAAATGGACAATTTATTCTATAGCAATATAGTATTGACCCAAATATTAATGTTAACACAAAAGAATTTTAAATCGAACTGAGCTGATTACGCAAGAAGAACAAAAAGCAATTATGACTGAATTTAAAAATGTCTCTAGGCAAAGATGAAATGATTATCAAGTAAATAGTCGATTCAGTATTGTCGTCTCTAGTGGCGTCTTCGAATAACCTTAAACATTGGCCGCGCATAAAGAATGGGGAAAATCCTAATGAATGTCGTCTACTATTGCCTAACAAGGAAGAGCCAAAACGTCTTTTGTTTGTCAGAGAGCATTTTCTAGCTAAATAGATATTAGCCGCCCGTCACCCACATATCTGTACGACGTGGAAAATTTAATAAATATTCAATTTCTGTCTGCTGCTTATGTACGAACCGTTTCTAACACGTGAGCTTTTATGATTATTAAGCTACTGAATGGAAACAAAGCAAAACATACTTTTGTCTCAATCACAATAGACAGACACACACGCCCGCGCATACACACACACACACACATATATATATTAGAGATAAAATGTTACAAACCTGAGACAGGACGATATCTATCTCGTATACCTCTCTGGCTGTATACCTATTTTTGATGTCCCTGTGCACACACACACACACACACACACACACATATATATGTATATAAATATAAATATAAATATATATAAATATATATATATATATATATATAATTATTTATTTAAAAAAAATTATAACATAAATATGTTATAAAATCAAGTGATGACGTTTCAACGTCATCACTTGATAAGACACCGAGGGTGTTGAAACAAAATGGCTACTTTTGTAGTGATTTTATAACATATTTATGTTATATTTTTTTTTTTAAATAAATAATTATATCTGCTCTACTTTGTATTGAGCACTCTTTTAAGAATAGTAATTGTTGGTTATTGGAATTCATTACATATACACCAACCATATACTTGGGTATATATATATATATATATATATATATATATATATATATATATATATATATATATATATATATATGTATATATATATGTATATATATATATATATGTATATATATATAAGTGTGTGGCTGTGTTTGTGTGTGTGTGTGAATGCTGTTTATATGAGACAACAATGAGGCAGCAATATTTGTTTAACAACGAATATCACTCGGCAAGATAGAAAATCTCATATCGAAAAATAGTAACATAGTAGATGAGTAACAAAAATTGTTTATTTACCTCTTTTACCGGGAGTTATCCAATATATACACATCACAAAATTTAGATATCTTTCCAGCAAATCCTGCAAATTTCAGGTTTTTGTATTTGTATTATCTGTTGAATTATAATTCTTGATATAATATCGGAATAAGATCCTTTGAGAGGTTCATGTCAAGAAAATCACGTAGAAATGATAATATTGCATCGTTACATGTTTGAAATTTACAACTTTAATAATAAACTTTCGTATTAACATTAATTAACATGAAAGCAAGTCATTATATAAAGAAGTAAGAGGGTACAAATAAAACGATTATAAAGGTTTTTTATTTCATTTAATTGGCATTAAATACACGAGAGCTATATAACATATTATTTCTTTCTTTCGTTTATTTTTACTTTCTTTCATTCTTTGAACAATAGATGTTTCCTTACCCAAAGAAACAGCCTCAGTCTCTTATATATATATATATATATATATATATATATATATATATATATATGAAACAGAAGACGTATTACAAATTTACTAAAAAGCTCAAGACAATCTACAAAACCCAACCCACATGGTTTGGCAGAATAATTGATGAAATTGAAGTTGGGGACACCCTTTTGTGAAAATCAAGTCAGAGTTACACGAGAAGAAACTTTTTAGTGGAACAGCTGATCTTCTTTGCACTTAATTCAAAACATAGCTCATGTTATGATGTTTATGTGGAGTCCTTGATAGCACACACAAAATTGTAAAAGGCTGTACAGAAATATTTTTTGTACTACTTTAAATAAAACTTGAATAACTTCTTAACTTTTTATTAGATCTTCTACAAAAATGTCGCAAAAATTTGCCATCATAAAAAGAAATAAGATAGTGTTGTCTTATTCCTGCTCGCTTCCTCGCGTACAACGAAAATGTACTAAAAACCGTTCAAAAAGAACGTTTTTCAGCCATAACTCCATGGTTTTTCATCCGATGCTTTTAAAATTTGTCAAGTAAAGTGCATATGATACACACATTATCTTGCATGCATGTCTGGTTTAGATTATTTCAGTTAAGTCGACGGAACCTGCGACATACTATGTCTAAAATCGGCTTTTGCCGTTTAGCTAAACGTTTCATCATATGATTCGAACAACCTTTGAGGCAAAGACTGTTTGAGAAAGATTACTGAAGCGTGATAAGGGGAAAATTCTCGAAGAATCTCTTATTAACCCCAGCTTTACAGTTAACGTGTAAATAAGGAAGGCGGCGTTCATGCGTTTGCACTTGCAGTTGAATCAAGCTCTGACGCCTCACCTCTTTTTTTATTTGACTATTAGATTTGTATTCTAAGCCAGAGAAGGTTACTAAATAGAGTTTAAACACACGTAGGTTGGAAATGAACGATGGTACTTAGGACAAGCACAACATATATAAGATTCGACAGCGGCGTGTAGATTTATTAGTCAACTGTTAGAAATGACTCAAGGGAATTCAACCATGGATTTTCAACTGCAGAACAAATTTCAATATTTAATACTGTATTTATATGAATGGTAAAATACCGATTATCATGCGTAGGTTTGCTACAATAAATTGTGAACAATGCCTTACTATTTGAAAAATGGCTATAGGAAATTTACTGAATGTCTAAAACATTGAAACAATTTAACCTCGAGCAACGACCACAATGAAGAATTTATCGATAGCATACATTGATTAAGAACAAGCAAACACTTGCGAATGACATACCGTAAAATAGATGTGAAGTCGGATAACTTAGTATACCAATGGATGATGTATGCAAGCGGGGACGTAGGCAGACATTTCTAGACAGGAGATGCGGGTAAACTTTGGGGTTACGGTTATACAATTGCATCCACGCGCACCCTATATGTGTGTGTACATGTGTGTGCGTGGGCACGCGTTCGCGCGTGCGCGTGGGTGTGTGCGTGTGCGCGCGCCCGTGTATGTGTGTGTGTATTCTACCTTTTCTACACTCAAACAAACAGGAATATTCCACTATATATTTGAGGAGTAGTATTGATTCCGTACTAGAGAAACAACCGGAACAAGAATATATTCGTCAATCATAGTATATTAGTAAATCAAAGGAATGTGTTAGTTCCAAATGTCGTCACAAATGTTGTTCAAACTGATAGAGAATATTTTTGACCTCGCAATATTTGTTATCACTTAACACTTACACTGTTATTTTTACACCTTATCAATCCTTTCAAAGAACTTTCCTCTTGCATAGGTTTATTTCTCTTCTTCTTCTTCTTCTTCCTCTTCTTCTTCTTCTTCTTCTTCTTCTTCTTCTTCTTCTTCTTCTTATTATTATTATTATTATTATTATTAATAATAATAATAATAATAATATTACTTAATCTTGTCCATACTACATATATTGTGTTATTTCCTATAATTTAAGTTCAAGTTATGTCAAGTTGAAACTCGTCATATGACTATGAATATTACGTTCTGTAAGCTTGGATATATGAACTGTGTAATCGATAGCGAAATTGAAAATCGGGGAGTCAGGACCGTTATATTCTCTTATACACACAGATTATTTAGAAAACTATCCAAATCTTCTACCAATTATTAGCTAATTAATTGGACTTGAGCCAATAACTCATTAACTCCAAAAATTATTCTCGGAAAAATTCCTACAATCTAAAATTATTTTCTAGCTTTAAATAATCTACAAAAGTTATATAACCTGAAAAATATCAAAGTTGTGGTCAATTTTATCCTATGTATTAACAATGACTTTAAATGGTTGTCTAAACATAAATCCCGTTTATGTTCGTAGAAGCGGTGATATAGTTTTCGATATTTCTTGCCCATATAAGGTCTATTACATTGTAATATTACCTGCATCTGATTTTTTGTCGGACTTATTTTTTATTCACGTTTTATTTTGGATAACATTTTAAACTCGCTCGTAAGATACACGAACAAAATTGGCCATAAATTTGTTTTTACATATGTCATCATAATTACAAATAACATGATTCTTTACTTCTGAACGAACCCGAGGGATTAATCACAAATATATTTTATTATAAACACACGTCAAAAATATTATATACTATTAACCAACTTTATTGAATCCATCTTCAGAGAACCAAATATATGTTTAATTGAACCAAATGCATTGTACGTAAAAATGTTCCCAGAACAACATGCGAAAAACCAAGAAACCTATGGTCGACTAGACATACACATAAACAAACTTAGTTGCGAATATACATTATCATCAGAATCCCAGAGACAAAATAAAATTTGTTGCACTTGTAGTTATAAAGATTGTTTACGGTTTTTAAGTTAGGCTTGGGATCCGTTAATTTCTTGGAAATTCAAAAGAACGCGTTGTCTGTTTTTGAATCTGGAACGCCATAAATTATAGTAACTTTCATTTAGCAAGTCTAACGCACGCGAAAGCTAAATGATTAAAGTCAAAAAATAGAAAACTACAAAATCCTAGACGTTCTTTCGTCTTTCTCTCACAATCTCATTCTTTGCTGAAGCTTTAATAAAAGTGAAAAAAGTTAGATAGATTAACGCTTACTATCTGTTCTTTAACACACAAATGAAACCCAACCGTCGGCCCGTGGTCAACTCCCAGTCGCGGCGCGAAACTGTAATGCTTCTTCTACCGACTCTTTGGGGCTAACTCTTTGTCGTCGCCATCAGCCTGTGTCCCGGTCGATTCGTGGTCGTTGACACTCGGCGAAATCCGCTGGTCGGTATACCAATATGTGACACTGGCCCGTCCAGGGTCTAATTCCGGTTGTCGATGTTAACGGCTTCACCAGCTGTACCGGTTCAATACCAGCTCTATCTTTCTCAGCTCACTTGCAACGTCTGGTTACGGGGTTAACTGTTTCGATCTCAAGTCTAACTTACCCACGCTGTTACTTTAATCTTAGGTAGACGAGATCAATCAGGCGTCGGGCCGCAGCGTTGGCTGAGTCAGGACTGAAGCTGGTATCGCACAAGCGCAAAGGAAAAAAACTAAATAAAAGTGTTTCAAGCACGCCAAGAATAACAAATTAAGTTTATCCTTCTATTATATACAGGAGTGTGTTTTTCTCCCAGCCCATTTTCTACAAAATGTGACACTTCTACATTTCAAGCAAATTTTGGTATCTTAAGTCAACTGATTTAGTTCTTAGGTGCTGGCTTGGCTTCAGTCGTCAGTATAACTTGATGTTGGGAGGATGGTCGAAATCGGAGGTTGTATAATCTCTCGGTCAGCTTCTGCGAGGCAACACACTGGTTCCAGATACTCGAACTGACTCGACTCTCCCTCTCTCTCTCTGACTGTCTCGACACAGAACTCTAACTGCCCGAGGACGTTCGTTTATATGGGTACTGACCAAAACCCGGCGCGGGGCCAAACGCGGCCTGGGGATCTCGGTAAATCTCGATTCCCAACAAGAAATCTCTTTGTTGTCAGGCCAGGAAAATTGATTACTTCTCATTTTTGGAAAATTAATCACTTTGTATTTGGGGGGTGGGGTCTCCCTCGTCCGTGTGGGAAGGTCGGAGGAGAGCTATCTTCCTAGACTCATCCTCTCTCACATTGATATCTGATACCAATCCTTTCAGTGGGCGTTAATAACTTCTCCGTTCTTCTCATCCATTCAGCTCCGCCCATCACCATTGCTACCACTCGACCAATGGCATCCCAGCCGTGTGAGTGTGGCTAAGCTGGCCTTCTTAAAATTATAATCCAGCATTTTTGTTTAAAAAAATTATATTTTTTCCCCATCGGCCAAAATTTTTACGAATTCCACATTGCTACTTAAATTTCTATCATATCTTTTGGCCACCCAGAATTTACTTAGCCAACACTCTCTACCGACTCCATAAATCACTGTCAAAGTTTGCCATCTGGTCCCTTCGTGAAGTTAGATTTATAATGGAATCCTCAGCTTGTTGAGAAATTAAATTCTTTTATCTCGCCAAATCGCAATTCTCCAGTCTATTTTTTGTCTCATGCCAAAATTTTACAAACGCCATATTGCTATTCAACTTTTCAGCGTCTGAAGCGACACGTTGATAAGGTAAATAATAGCAATTCTCACACCTATGTAGAGACAATGTCAAAATTTTATAATTCCCACATTGCTTTTCCTCTCTGGTGGCCAAGAAAAAAAAACGATATCTTGGAAAGATAATTAACATTGATTCTCCCTGCCTGTATCGGCGATGGTGTCAAGTCGAAATTTATATGACCTCCATGGTCTGGCCGATATCTTAATATTTGCCTTTCTTCCCATCTCACTCGGCAAGACATTAATCAACCTGACAAAAACTCACATATGGATTTTCCCACGGGTTTACCGTCTTTTGTTAAAAGTATCTTTTTCGTAAATAAAATAAAATCTTTTTTATTTTTTTTTTAACATCGATCAGTACATCTTTCGGGATAGCTCTTTTTTCGCCTTAATTATTTCCTGTTTTAATACCTATGGTTAATTAGTTAGCCAATTACCATAGCTAAATACTGTCACACACAGACACACAACACAACAGACATATACATACATACATACATACACACACACACACACACACATATATATATATATATATATATATATATATATATATATATATATATATATATATATATATATGAAGAAATATAATTTTAAGGTAAGGTATTTATGGTATAAAGTGCTCAATATCAGAGATAGAGCGTATGCAAATATAAATATAAAAGTGTACATTGAATTCAACACTCAGGGGAGACAGCCTTTTTCATGCTGGACGTAATCATCAGACTGCGAATGCTGGATATTTCCCCGGCTACTTATATATATGGGTCAATGGTGCATTGAGGGTAATTACCCACAATGCACCAGGATTGCGTCCAGTATGAAACAGCCTGTCGCCTCTGAGTTCTGACTTCAATTTTCACTTATATTATAAATCATTAAAACTAATGAAGAAATTGAAATTTATATGATGTTAAGGCTCCTCTGATTCATTTGAGAATGATTATAACATTGATATATAATAATAATAAAACAACAAAAACAACAACAACAGCAACAACAATAATAATAATAATGACAACAACAATAATAATAATGATAATTTATCTCATTCAATGTTAGGACCCCTCAGAAAGATCATTTTCGGAGCGAATCAATGTCCCAATGATTAAGCTTTTTTATTTTCATTGAAGAAAAAAAGTTGCTGCTGTCAAAAAGCTCTGTAGCTTAATAAAATCCGGACCTTACCAGAGGCAATTATTAAAACATTCTAACAATTGTCACCATTTTTGATGACAAGGCTACTCTACAATAAAATATTAATAAATGAAAACAATCCTTAGACGATTAACTCCATGAATAAGTTATGTAAATTTACTTCATTTTTTTTGCGCGTCTTACTGCCAATATCATTGTTAGAGGAGAAATGATTAAAATAGTCCCTGCGCGATAGTAAATGTTAAGAAGGGAAAATAATTTTACTGGTGTTAAATAGAAAAATAAATATGGATTTACATTTTCCGTTGGCATTAAATTCCAACATTTTTTACTTCTGTTAAACATTTTTAAAAATTTAAACCTTCTACCGTAAGGTACATTTAGACACCTAAATATTGAGAAGGCAGCACATTCTCTCCCTATATTCGAGCAATAAACGCGGGTGTAGTTATAGATTCCTCTAAGTACTCACGCGTATTTTTCTAGTTATAACTCTCAAAATAAAGCCTGTTCTAAAGCAGAAAATCAGGCGCAATTATGAGCTGTAAACCTAGATGAGAATACACTACAGCCTTTAGAAAATATATTCTAGATATTAAATTAAGTAATAAGAGAGGAATATGTAATTAGAAACAAATAAATGAATTCTGGATTTCTACGTAATGTGAAATTTATATCGGAGTGCAAACCTCATAGATTCACAGACGCACATGTGAGCAACGAGGAAGATTTAAGGAGAATACGAACCATAAGAAAATTCATCGTTACAATAAAAATTAGAGAGCTGAAATTTATGGGAGACATAATGAGAAAACTTATATCAAGAATTTAACACTCACATGACATACTGATATCAAGAGATTCACGCTGGAACACTGAGCAAATTATTTGAGAAGTGATTGCAGAATCAGGACAAAGAAATATGGTAAACTTCACAACATTGTTAGAGTAAAAAAAAAAAAAATCTTAGAAATTTTGTTGAGCCGGTTTGACCTGCGTTTTGATCTGACATTTTGTTCAATATACTAATGCTCACCTAATAACACTAACGTAATAACCCTACCCCTAATCTGCGTTCTGATATGACATTTTGTTTGATATACTAATATTCACCTAATAACCCAAACCTATTAACCCTAACCCAAATCTGCGCTCTGATATGATATTTTGTTTAATATAATAATGTTACCTAATAACCCTAACCCAATAAACTTAACCCTAACCTGCGTTATGATATGGCATTTTCTTTAATATATTAATGTTCAAATAATAACCCTAACCTAATGACATTATCCCTAACCTGCATTATCCCTAATCTGCGTGCCATTTTGTTGAATATACTCATGTTCACCTAAAACGATTCTCTAGATTCACTCGTGGATATATATCGATTCAATCGAGTCTTGATGAAAATATGGTTGTAGAATCGCTCATGCATGATTCAAATCAACAGTGTAACGCAACTCGGGTTGAGGCATTCTAAGTAGAGCATCCTATTCATCAATAGAATACGGAAATAAAGAGGCTGATTCACACTGTGGATATAACAATGCCGGTCTGAAGTCGTAGCACTAGAGAAAGAACTTTTATGGACCTTTGGAAATAACTATATAATATAGATAGGCTTGCAACTTTTCACCTGTGTGAATGTGGCTGAAGAGTAGAATATATGTAACCAACCACAGTACCTCGTAAACTACGTTGAATCTCTTCAAACTGGAAAGTGTAGCTCCAGCATAATTATGGCAGCAATATTGAAATTTTGATCTGACCAGACACTTTTACAAATAAATAATAGCAGAATAAGTTGGGTAATAAATTAAATTATATTATAGCCTGTTTTCTCTAGTATATTTCCATCTGGAGTGACAGCTCCATCTTGGAGCAACGATAAAAACTAAAACGGTTAATATTTTAACATTTATATTAATTATATTTAGGCAGACTGTCAAGTCCTATTTAAATAATTAGATGAACCTCCCAAGTACCTTACGCTTTTTATGGCGTTTTAGTTTATGCACCGCTAAACTCAATGTATTACCCTCTAAATTTACGCTATGACGTTGTTTATTTTCCACAGAATTAAGTGCTTATTTTATAGACAGCTGAACGAGTAGAAGTGGTTTCAATATGGCAGCACTCATTTTCACATACACTGAACAATTTTAAAGCAATATAGAATCATGATTACACATAATCAGGGCCTCGCGACACAAGAAATAGAGGTAGGAAGTTGGGTATATACATACATTGCTGGCAGGAAGTTGCGTTTAGAATACGTCAAGTGAGACGTAAAGGAAATATTGCACAATAATCTTGGGCAAATATTTGCAAAACGTTCAGGTGTTATTATTGGATAGCGGTCAGATCAGAGCTAAAAACATAGAGAGATGTTGCGTTATTTGGTACAAGTGATGTTTAGTTGTCTACTCTATCGACAAATAATAATATTATTATTGAACTCAAAACTTTTAAAATATCGAAATGGCCCAATTACTTTTAGGGTATATATTCATATATATATATATATATATATATATATATATATATATATATATATATATATATATATATATGTATATACCAAAGTATATGATTGGTGTATACGGATATATATATATATATATATATATATATATATATATGTATATATATATATATATATATATATATATATATATATATGATTAAGGTATGATATATTTCTGGGCTAAAGTGCTCAATATGAGAGGCAGAACATATGAATATATTTGTGCGTGTGTGTGCGTGTGTGAAGGCAAAGGGCATTTTATCGTTTCATCCTATGATGGTTATTATCAAGAAAATGTAAGGATTTTATGTCACAAATATTTATAGACAAATTCAAAAATGTTACTTTTTCAATTTTTTCTTAAATTAAATATTAATGAACGTCTCGTTCATTAATATTCATGTGTTTAAGTGAAAAGTCGAAGAAAAGTATGAAGGATGTTAAGAGACGTAAGTTATTACATTACTTATATTAGGTTGGTGCAAAAATAATGTCGTTTTCTCACATATGTTACTATGTGAGAAAACAACATTATTTTTGCACCAACCTAATATTTTAATAATGATAATATCCATGTGTATATATTACATTTGTTAACAAAAATCTGTGGCGCCTTCTTTGATGAATTTCATCTTACCATCAAGAAACTGACTGGACAAATGAAAAGGTTCAGTATAAAAAATAAATAGACGCAATACATGCATATTATGCAATAAAACATATTTGAATGAAGATATGATGCTAACTATATATTAGGTTGGTGCAAAAATAATGTCGTTTCTCACACATGTTATTAGGTTGGTGCAAAAATAATTTCGTTTTCTCACATAGTAACATATGTTAGAAGACGAAATTATTTTTGCACCAACCTAATATTATCTGAGAAAACGACATTATTTTTGCAACCTTATATATATATATATATATATATATATATATATATATATATATATATATATATATATTCATGAATTATTCATACAAAAAACAAATACAAAGGTTAATGATTTAATTGGCGAGAATTCCATCTACGCGAACAATTCAAATAATATACAAAAACCCCGAACCTGTTTATGAATGAAAAGATCCTTGTTTTATAAATTTGATCCAAGTGCAACTTTCGGATAATAAATGCGACATTAATGTAATTATTGAACAATATAGTTCAAGCCACCTTGACGGAAAATCTACCAGAAAAAAGAATTCTCTTACCACTATATTTGTACAAAAACGCACAATCTTAAAATTTAAATTCAAACTTAGCGTTGCGACTGCACGTTCCAAAACAATAACACGTATCTCATAGCATTTTCCGGATTCCATCTCTATTTTCGTTGTCCACTTATTACTAAGAGTAAAAACAAGAAGACAATCTATTCCATACCTGAGGATGTATGTAGGAAAGACGAAAGCTTGTAAAAATAATACGACCTTATGCAACTGAAATTTATAAAACAAGGATCTTTTCATTCATAAACAGGTTCGGGGTTTTTGTATATTATTTGAATTGTTCGTGAAGATGGATTTCTCGCCAATTAAATCATTAACCTTTGTATTTGTTTTTTGTATGAATAATTCATGAATTTGTAAATTAATTGCACCTTTATTGAAATATATATATATATATATATATATATATATATATATATATATATATATATATATATATATATATATATACTCATAATAATTTTATTTTTAGCATAATGTGCATTTCCCTGCGTAATGAGGCCATAAGTGCTTATGAATTAATGTACAAGTCAAGTTTTGTTGGCGGTCATTTTTCTGTTCAATCTGATGTAGCTGCCTATTTTACGTAATCTGACCTATCATTACTGCTCCAGTCACACATAATTTACAAACCATTGAGTCGCTGCTGCCTCAATAGAACATTACGTTCTAGCCGCGCATATGTTGGTCGACATGTGCAGGTAGCGTAGTGTTTATCGCAGTGGGAATTGAATTCACCAAAACCCAGTTCAAATTCTGGCCTAGTTTGTGATGTAAGGTTATTGAGGAAAGGCCTGAAACCGTTCTATTTATATCCCCGACGGCATCTTGTTGAGAGTATGATTGCTCAGAATTAAAAACAATGGTGATACGAATGCATAATATCATATATTTTTCAAATTATAATAGAATTTTAGAATTATTAAAGAAAAGAAATATATAGATATTTTTTAAGCTTTTCACCCCAAGCAAAGCGGGAAGCCACGAGGACGCAAGGGGTTACAGTAGATTTGGAGCAAGATCAGTTAGGAGTGATAGAGGAAAGGATGAGGTGAAGGATAGTGGATAGATCAAGGCAACTGGAGATGACGATTGACATTACATTTGAATAGTTGGAGATTATAGCTCTCAGGGAAACTGGAATAGGGAAGGGATTTCCACAGGCGAGAGGTGCGAGCCATGAAGCTATTGGAATAGAAGTGATGGCTACATTTAGTAGTTTCGACAGTGAAAGCTTGAGAGCGGGATGACACCATCGTAGGGCGCTTGAATTCATGAGGTGTGGGAACCAGCGAATGCACCTCCTCGGACCAATTACCATGAAAGTATTTGTAAAACAGACAGAGAGATGGCGACGGCGCGTCTGTGAGAGAGTGACTTTAGACGAGATGCCAGAACAGGGCCTATTATATTGCATATTGGCCTCTGGATCTTATCGAGAACACCGAGGCAAACAAGGGGCTCCAGACCATATATGGCAGCAATACTCCATGCAAGGGTGAATTGTTTGTTTGTAGATCTGAAGGATCGATTCCGGGGAGAAAAATTTCCTGGCGCCGGACAGGGAGCCAACATTCCTTGCGGTGGACGAAGCAATTGACTCAATGTATTTGTTCCATCCCAGGTCAGCAGTCAACGTGAGACCTCTCAGCTGCAGAGAGGTGTCTCGTGAAGTTGAGTCAGACATTCTAAAATAGGGCAGGGAATGATCTCTGTGGTGATTAATAGAGAGCAGTTTTGTTTTTATAGGCATTAAAGTTGACCATCCAATTCCTGCCCCAGTTCACAACCGATTGGACCTCCTTTGCGAGACGCACGGCCAGGTGAGTTTTGTCAGCGACACTATATTTGTTTTTGAGGCAGGAGTAAATTGTGGTGTCATCCGCGTAGATGCCAACTTGTGAATTTATGGGGTCAGGAAGGTCATTTATGTAGATAAGGAAGAGAGTGGGGCCTTGGATGGAGCCTTGAGGAGCACCTGCGTTCGTGGGATAGGAACTGGAGGAGAATCCGTTGAGAGCGACATTCAATTCGCGGTTTGACAGGAATTATTGAATTAGGTCAAACAATCGACCGGTAATGCCATAAACCTGGAGCTTGAGAAGAAGGCCAGCATGCCAAACCCTATCAAACGCTTTGGAGATGTCTAGGGTCGCGGCACGAGCTTCCCCGTTATTTTGAAGAGCTTGGTAGACAGTTTCAGTGATGGCCGTAAGCACATCAGCTGTAGATCGAGCAAAGCGGAAGCCATATTGCTTGTCTGA
>OZ010573.1:94584688-94617188 GCA_963932145.1 Acanthosepion lycidas | reverse complement strand
AGGATTTATATAAAGAAAAAGGAGAAAAGATAAGAATTCAATTAAAGAAGGAAAGAGTAAAGAAAAAAGTAAGAAAAAGAAAAATAGTCACGAGAAAGCATAGGAAATTCACCCTACGACCAAGAGAAAAGGAAAGCAAGATAAATAGAGAAGTATATTAAAAATTACCCAGATTCGTAAGAAGTGGAACTTATTAGGTTGGTGCAAAAATAATGACGTAATAATGTCGTTTTTTGACTTTAAAAAATACGTCACAAAACGACATTATTACGTCATTATTTTTGCATCAACCTAATAATAAGATAAGAAATAGAAAGATGTTGATACGAATTAAACCAATGAAATTCTGTTGAATCAGAGAATTCATATTCGAACAGAAACGCAGCAGGAATGGATAAATTGTATCGACATGTCGCGTTTACAGTTCTATATGTAGTCATATATTCTAACAAAATTATCCACAGAATGTAAAAAGAAAACTTTTGGAAGCAATAAAATACATAAAAAAAAAACTAATTTACAATATAAATTCGAATACATAAAGTTTAAAGTTTTATATTATTATATTAATTCTAAACTATTTTTAAAACAGCCAGAGAAAATAATTAATAAATAAAAATAAAAATAAAATGAAATAAAAGGAAAAATAATTAAAATATAAAATTAATATTAAAATTAAAATCATATATATATATATATATATATATATATATATATATATATATATATATATATATATATATATAATTATATAATTCTGTACTTCTGTTTGTATGTCTGTTTGCTTTTGTTTTATAGGCTCTTCAGTATTTGGACATTATAATATGTAACGGCATATGGCTTCCTTTGATACATGGGAAGATTTTAGACTGCGTATGTCGCATATACTAAGAATGATTGTGCCGAATTTGCGACTCAAATGAAGATTTTATTTGCACAATAACCGGAGATTTGATCAGGTCGTGTGCCAGTAATGTGTAAAATCAAAAACAAACTCCTTATTTGTCGGACATTTTACGCAATTTGTTTGCGCCATGTTCATAAACCACACTTCTTTGGGATTTCTTCATTGCAGCAGGGACATATTACGTTAGGAGGCTCCAAAAACAGCCAAGACCTGAAGCGTGTGTTCACCTGAATCAATAAGGGTGATGCTGGAATTAGGCCAACTTTCTATCTTGCCATCCAGTTTTATGGAAAGCAAACGATAAGAAAAGAACTCGAGATGCAATGACCAAACAGATTTATTCATAAACTTCACCTGCAAACTAAAATCGAAAGAAATTCAAAATGAACAGTTGCATATTCATAGCCATGTTCTTACAGCCAAAAGTTATATAGTTAAATCTGAAAAGATATCAAAATGTTAGATTTACTCACAAAAATATGGTATGGTCCAGTTAGATGTCATATGCACACTATAGAGGAGCAAAAATTTGGGCTACCTTATGCTCTCATTTTTAATGTAGTTCATGCTGTAATTTCATTCCAATCAAATTGATAACATAATTTCTACTGAATTATCAAATCCAATTAAGGACAGATCACTCTATGAAATGGTGAAAGCACTGATGGACCATAGTCCATGTTCTATGTCGCACAATGAATAGAAATTATCCATGTATGACTGACGACATGTGTTCTAAGAAATATCGCGGAGGCTTTTTGCAAGGGATAGACTGGTGAACATGGATAGCCATCATTCAGAAGAACAAAACCTGAAGATATTGGATTTAAACTATGGTTCAGCCAGGTTGAAGTTGATAATAGGTGGATTGTCTCTTACTCTCCTTTCTTTCGGAAAATATTTACTGCTCACATCAACGCTGAATTTTGCAATTCTGTGGAATCCATCAAGTATGGATGCACATATGTAAACAAAGGATCAGATGCTGCTATGTTTGATCTCCATCACCAGAATAACTCAGATGAAATCATTAATTGCCATAAAGGTCGATACACCAGTATCAATGGATCTTTCTGGAGGATATTCAGTTTCCCCTTTCGTGAAAAATATCCAGCAGTCCAACAATTAGTATTAGATCTAGAAAAAAGTTCAAAAAGTTTGAATTAGCTGCATCTTCAGCACAGACAACGAATGCACAAGAAACAACCATGACAGGTTTCTTCAAACTCTGTTCAAAGGATCCATTTTCCAGAATATTATAAAGGAACAAAAGCTGGTGAGATTCGAACATGCCTGAAATCCTCGAGACTTCGGCAACATACCAAAACCATAAATATGAAAACAAATATTAGAGCTCTTCGAATGCCTGAAGAATTTAAATAAAAAAAGTGTGTCTTCCTCGAGAGAGGCTAGGGTAGTGGATGCAATAAAGCACAATCTATTGAATTATGTAGTTGTGGATATATTAACCGCAAATTTCCTATAGGTGAATAATTGACTTAAATCAAATTTATACTATATATAATGTAAGCTAAAATTCCCACACATTTGTTTAATTGTAAAATCTACCTTAAAATGTAAGGAAATGATCTACAAAGTATTAGGTTGGTGCAAAAATAATGACGTAATAATGTCGTTTTTTGACGTTAAAAAATACGTCAAAAAACGACATTACTACGACATTATTTTTGCACCAACCTAATAGAAGCAGAGTCTAAAACATTGTCGAGCAGCTTTTCTTCGCAATGACGACTCCCGCTCACTTCCCGTACATAGATGTTCGCTTCGAATGTCCTTTTGCTTATATTTTGGACAACACTACATGTAACACATCTCATCCAACTTCTGCCTGTTTTCCAATGGGAGACGAGAGGCGGCGTCGCTCTGGTTCAAGGCAATATTATTTCAATTGGTTAATTACTCACATATTGCATCGATTGCGACTGTTAATGGGTTCAACTTAGAACAGTATTTACGTGAATAAAACGTCTGATTTCTGCGGAAAGATTTCGCTATAATCAATAGACTTCCGATCTCACCATAATCACACCATCCCTTTTTTTTCGGTTGCCTCTCGGCTTTTGGAATGGTGTAGTGTGATTAATTTCGTTTTCTCCGGGACTTTTTCCGCTATACATTATAAGAAAAATCCATTACTTTT
This sequence comes from Acanthosepion lycidas, assembly GCA_963932145.1. Taxonomy (NCBI): domain Eukaryota; kingdom Metazoa; phylum Mollusca; class Cephalopoda; order Sepiida; family Sepiidae; genus Acanthosepion; species Acanthosepion lycidas. The sequence continues at coordinate 94,614,120 of OZ010573.1, read as the reverse complement.
CGTCTGGAATCCTACGTTTCAGTAATGGATCGATTTTTTTGGCGTTTGAACAGGAAATTGAAAATAGAAACGCGTCCAATATTTTTCACGTTAAATCATAAGACATCCAAATGCACCGATTCACGTGTATATACGTATCTAAATGCTCTATAAAGGCCATATAAAATATGTGAAATAACTCTGGGATGTCTTGTGACGCGGGGACTTTCTTTCCGGAATCTTACTAGAAGAGTGGCAGATGAGCAGAAGGGTTGTTTTTAACATTTAATTATAAATGCTGCAGTTGTAGTATCTGTTCTGTACCGGATGCCTTCTCTCCTTCCTTGCGTCCCCCACCACACAGTTGCGTAACAGCTGTTATGTAGCGATAGTATGACCGGTTATGACTAGTTTAGACAAGATATGACCAGCTAAGACCAGCTTAGACAAGCTAAGACCAGTTTAGAACAGAAGCTCGAGTGGAAACCCTCGGGTCTCTACTTTAAAAACCGAGTTTCTGTCACAACTTGACTCAGTGGGGAGGGGTGTTAATATAAATCCCAGGATGGCCTGTGACGTGTGGTTTTAAGTTATTTTACACAGCCTTTCTGTTGTTTCATCATCAACCATTGCATGTCTACCGGAATATTTTCTTTTTTATTCATATCTATGTTGTCACATCGAAACCTAAAACTAATTTATTGTACATATTATGATCTAGTGCAGAGCACTTAAACATGTGTTGTATTTATTAACCTTGTAATCGAATGGATAGACCCCACCACTCTCCATATATATGGCGCAAGAATAATTCTAAACAGTTTGTTTTAAATATAATCGATCCGACAACCTGTGTTTTTTTGTTTTTTTTATTTTATTTCATTATCATTCAATTTTCTAGTGAGGTGTACTTCGGAAAAACAAATCCTTATAAACTCTCCAAATTCCATAATTTGTTCGGTTTTTTGTTAAATAATGTTTGCAGTATAGTAGACAAATGTATCGGGTTGGGGTGGACGCTAGAGTTCAAATGAATATAATGTGGCATTATGTGTAATTCATACAGTGAGTTACTTCACATCGGAAATTATTATTATTATTGTTGTTGTTGGGTTGACCCAAGCCTTTTGAGTGTAATTGTGTAGACAGAACCCTTGGGAGTCTCGATAGCTTGTTAGCACAAAGTTACAAGTCACCGTGGCCGAGGGATTGAGCGTTTCCCAGAAACTATAACTAAGGTCTGCTCAGCATAGTTGCCGTATAAACCACAAGTGAGCTCCGTGGATGATGAATAAACACGAATGCGCATGAGAAAGTGTCTGCAATAGGGATTTGCTAGCCACACTAGCAGACGGGTATCCTCGAATACTAGTGCCAAGTTATACCTAGATTATTATTATTATTATTATTATTATTATTATTATTATTATTATTACGATATTATAACAATCTACTGTGCAAAATATTATATTCACAAATCATATTATGCAATTGATTATTCATATAGATTTAGGTTTTAGAATCGTATAAAATTTGATACGATTCAGATTTTTATAGTCTTAGACAAATTTGTTTTGTATATCATAAAATATGCCGATAAATCTTTAAAGGATTCCGTCGACCATCGAAAGAGAATTCTTATCAATAGCATTCAAAGATGATTCTTTTACTGCAAGCCCCAGTCTTTATTGTTATTCAATAAGCACGACATTTATTTGTTCGCGTAGTCAGTATTCGCTAACAGAAACAATAAAGTCAAATATGTCCAACTGATTATTGTCAGACACTCCTGAACAAATATCAGAAGAATGATTTTTGTTCTTCTTTATATTCCATTTTCTTTGACCGGAATTGAGTCGTACATATATCTGTGTACTTCGCCATTTATCAAGTGATTTTTTGAATTGATATGAAATGATCTTTACTTATCATTTTTATGACCATTGGGTTATGTATTTACGTATCTATATTGTTTGTTAAATAACACCTATAATATCAAATTTCCTCTCTAAATAGAATAAATTCCAAAACAAATGTTTACCGGTGTCGATTTCCTTCTTCTGCTATCTGCCATGTACCTTCAGAATGATGGCGAGGACTCACCAGAATTTCTGTTTTTTGTAGCTCTTAATATTTTTTATTTTATTTTAGCTATCTCTCTTAAACTCTGTTCTGCCATTCATTTACTCAAGTTCACTAGGCAGATTATGTGGTTTTCGTCAGTACCTCTTAACTTCAATGTGTCCTGTGAGTATTAATTTTGTTAATGTGTCCTGTGAGTATTAAATTTGTCTTTCCTCATTATGTGCCCTAGAAATGTCAACTGTCTCTTCCTGATATTAAGAATCACTATCATTTTATTGTCATTGTCTCTAGAACTTCGTCGTTGCTCACATGGTCTGTCCATGATATTCACATTACACTTCTGTATAAACAATTTTCTGTTGCTTCCAAAATATCTGTCTAATCTGGGTAAAACTTAATTCTTCTAGCAAATACAAATTTAGGAATTAGATACAAATTGAATCGTTTTTTTTTCATTGAATATTTTTGCTCCCGTATAAATCTGAGATGAGGATCTTTAAAATTTCACGTTATAATAGTTTGATATTTTAAAAAAAGCTCAGATTCAATAACGAATTTCCGGCTGACTATACGAAATTTTTGCCTCATATTTCACTCTAATCTGAAAAAGATATATTCAAGAAAATTATCCAACAGACGATATTTACATTTTCATGATTTCCTACCTTATTTCAAGAGCATATCTTATGTTATTAGTTATATATATATATATATATATATATATATATATATATATATATATATATATATATATATATATATATATATAACATTCATATATGCATGTAATTTAAAATAAAATCATCGGTTGTCTCCGAAAAAATCGGCCAAAAAGCCTGCAATATACATTTAAGTATAACATCCTGATCAAATCGGATTATTGAAAAATATCAATAAATATTTATATTTTTAAACGAAATATTCGTCTCCTAACAGAATTTTATTTTTTTTCATCTCCATTATTGCTGAGTGACTTCCGGTGTAAAACTATTTCTGCGTCCTTTGTGAAAAAAAAAGCAACGTATATTTCCATATCACATATGCAACTGACAAAATAAAACCAAAAATGAGTTTTATGTAATTTTGCCTGATTCTATATATTCTTTGATTATTCAAGAACACTTAAATTATAAAATAACATTACACACACACGCATATATATATATATATATATATATATATATATATATATATATATATATGATATTAGTGGTAAATATACACATACATATACAATCATATACCTAAAATATAACTAAAATATTAATTATTAATATATTAGTGTTTAAGACTCTTTATTATATATATATATATATATATATATATATATATATATATATATATATATATATAGTATTTCCTCATCGGGAGCACGGTTCGGAGTTTCATGCCCAACGCAAACTTCAGCCGCTGATTAGAAAATGACCGTGACATCATTATATTTTAATAACGATATCTGGTTAGCAATGTTGGAACAGTCTATGTATTATACGGTAATTACTGGTTTTAAAAACTTATATATATATATATATATATATATATATATATATATATATATATATATATATATATATATATATATATGTGTGTGTGTGTACTTAATGACTAGAGCTGAATTAGACGAGAAAACAGGATTATTAAAAATTCTTAATGCGCATATAAAAAGATAAAAAATTAACATGTGGACCCTTTAAATCTAGAGAATTAAGAAATGAACCGATCTCGCTACCTTGGTTTCAATCTTTCGGTGTCTCCAGATGATTCAAGTTATTTTCTAACGCTTTATTAAAAAAAAGATGAACGCTATATTGTTTTAAAATAAATAAATGAATAAGCGCATGACGTGAAGTGTGGAAGAAGGATAGGAGGGGGGGAATCAAGTGTATTGGAAATGTGTTCATTGAGGATTAAACGAAACATACATACGTTCTTTTTATTCCACGTCAAATTGACTGAAAGAAACTTTTAGTGTGAATAGAAGGGGGCATAATTTCCGATGTCTGGTTTAAAAATATATTTTGGTCTGAAAATGTTATAATAGCTAACTTCTCTTGTTGACAAAGTTTGCAGATGTTGGTATGATTGTTGTTAGGTTTAGCCATTTTTAAAATTTTACATATAATCTACATAATCACAAACGAAAACCGTTGCAAATAAGAGAAATGACATCATTTAAGAATTTTCCGCTACATTATCATTTATAATGGATAGTACATATAACTCAAAGAGAAAATAATGACATCATGAAGATGTTGATATTCCACACTACTTCAGATAAGACATTAATATGGAAGCACACGTCAATACAGGAAAGAGAAATAACAGCTACTGGACTTGAAAAAACTATTTATTCTTTAATAATTTTTTTAAGATAATGATTTTATAAATTCCACTCGCCACTGGCCACACAATAAATGAATGCCAAATATCTCGTTTAAAAGAAAAGGTTAAGACAGGCTGCAACAGAAATACCTCTCTCATTTACGATATTATTGGTAATGATGTCTAGCTACTTTCTTACTGTCTTAATGTGCGAGGTATTTATGCCTCAAGCTGTATTACTTTTATCATGATCATACTTGTTATCCTACAAGACGCGTTTATCAGTTAACATATCTATATTTAGAATACAATCTTAAATGGTTGGACGATTGTTTTAGAAGTAAGCAAATATTTTCAAACAAAACAAAAAACTGCTCTCATTTAACAACTGTAGAGAAACCTTTCTGCCTGGCATAAGTATGGCGGACGCTAGACTCCTGGAGAGCAACACACTGTGCCTTCTTGGCCTCACATTTTCAACTGACTCAAAATGTCGCAACTACATTGAATCTATAGCCGCATCTTCTTTCATGCCAGAGATCTAACATTCGTCCGTGCATTGAATACTGCGGCAATATCTAGTCTAGTGCGCCTGCTATTAAGCTATTAGATTGGCAGCTACGTACCACCCTATTGCTGTTGAAATAGCTAAATGAAACCGCCGCTTCTACTCCAATAGTTACTTTTCTTGCACTGTGGAACTGCCTTCGTAGTAAATAAATCTGTTTTCATTTAACCACCATAGAGAACCTTTTCTCTGTGCTATCAGCATAGCTGACTATCGACTTCTGAAAAGCTACACATTGCGTTTTGTTGGCCTGACATATTCAACTGGCTTGAAGTGGAGCGAACATGTCGAATCAATAGCTGCATCTATTGCAAGGACTGTAGTGCCAGAGACCTTGCTGCAGTCAATGGTTAACTGGACAAGAAATAGCTTGTAAATTTGAATGTCTCTAAAAAAAAACTCCTTCCATTTAACCACCATAGAGGACCTTTTCTGTCTGACTTCACACCGCGCCTTCTTGACCTCACATGTTTTGCTGACTTGAAGTGGAGCTATTTTATCGAATCAATATCTGCATCTACTGCAAAGTTTTTTCTCGTCAGAATCCATGTAGCACATTTATAAATTCTCCATTTGACCGTGCATTGAATATCTGTTCTGGTGCTGTAAATCTCGAGATTCTTGACAGATTACAAAGAAGAATCCGTAATATAATCGATGCTAACCAGGCATCTCGGCTGCAGTTCCTTTCTCGTCGACATGACATGGATTCCATTTGTCTTTTCTGCAATACAACCAAATCAATACCTGCAATTACTGCAAAGAAAGTTGGGTCAATGCCTCGTGTCAGAAAGATTTTCTCGTCAGATTCCATCTTGCACATTTAAATATCTACCATTCGTCCGTGTGCTGAATTTTGGTGCTTCTGCTATTCATCTCGAGGTGTTTGACAGAATCCAAAGAAGGATCTGTCATGTAATCGGTCCTGATTAACATCTCGACTTCATTCACATTCTTAGAGGTTTTCCGTGGTTTTCCACTCTCTTCTAAAATATTTTCATGGTTACTTCTCTGATAATTGTTTTCCTTGGTACTCCGCCTACATGAATTTAAGCGTGTTATTAGTTTGACATCTAGGTTCCAGTCGTTTACTGCAAAAGTAGCTAAATGCAATCGTCACTGCTACACCAACCGTTTTTTTTTCTCTTGCACTTCCCGCCTCTGGAACTCATTCTCATTTACTTGCTTCCCTAATAACTACAGCCTTCAAAAATGTTAATGCAACATCAATCGCCATCTATATTCTTGAATCCCGTTCATTTTTGTCTTTACGTCAATCCTCCCTATACTCTGTCTTTTCTCTCACTTTCACTCCCTGTAATCCCCTGAGTGATGTCGCACACGTCGACATCCAGTGACCACTTGTGTCTCAGTTGGCTTACTGCCTTGTTTGTGGTAAAGTCGATTAAAAATAACAAAATAAAAACAGTTATATTTTCTAATTAAAAGTTGATTGCAGTAAAAATCAATTGTAATCTTACAAAAATTTGAGCATCGTAATACCCCGCAAATGATTAAAGAACCCCGCCCCTCATTCCGCCCCAAAAAGACCTTTACTGAGGGCTGATGCATGCGAACTCATCTATAAAATTTATAATTTTCCATCTTAATATATGATTATAACAGCACAATAAGTTTTGAAAGTTTTATTAACAACACTAGAATTACATAATTAATTGGTAAGAAAGAATCATATTTTTCAGATTATATTAACATTAAGTTCTCTCTCTCTCTCTCTGAAAATTTCATGTGTACCAAATTGCACTGAATTTCTACATTCTTTCATTTATGGCCTCTTTTCTAGCGAACTTCATTAGATAATTTGACAAATGTAATTAAAATAAAATGTGCGGTATACATCAATTTTACGATTAATAGGAACTTCGCTATTTACAGAAATTTGATCATTCTAACGGAAACGCACATAGTGCTGCTTTTGTTTTAATCTTCTCAACCCAAACAAGGTGATAATGCCAGTAAGGGGAAAGGGGCTACTTAAAGTGAAAGTGGAAAAAATAATTTATGTGAAGGAACCTGAAAGCCAATCCTAAATAGGAAACAAGTGATAAACCCATACTAGTGTTCAAAAGACGGTGAAGGATCGTGAATTGGGTGATAGACAAATCTTTCTACTTCTATTGAACTTAGCAATAAAAAGTAATTTGATTCAGTAATTTCAAAATGATAAATATCACAGCTTTCGTTAATCCAATACAAATAAATAATGGCAATTTATCAATGTAAAACTTTCAATGTCAGTGACTATTTGATGGAATATATCTCAAAATATGCTAGTTACAATTCATAATTATAAGCGTGTGAATTATAGTCAATATTTAATTTTTAGTTTATGATCTTTCAAATCTAATAAATCCTATCCCCATGGACATTACTGAATATAGAATATGTGTTATTAAATGAAATCACCAGTTTCTACTCATCTCACTGATCTCAAATCTCTTATGATTTGGACAATAACGACAATATCTTTCATATACAATTCTACAATTAACGTCTCTGTATATTTTCTTGAAATTATTATAAACAGGATCACGATTACCATAACACACTATTCTTTGAGTTCATGGTCGATATTGTGGTATTTCCTACATTTTCTTTTCAATCGTTTCATATATATATAATTTCGAATAAGAGGCATGTCCAGAAATTGATAGATTTATTGATTGTATTGTAATGTATTTGAAGGTAAAATGTCGGAATTTATATATAATCTTCCTAATTTACAAAACTTCCGATCATTTTCTAGACGACTAAAGCAGTGAATTAATTTTAATGTAAGAGTAATAATTCAAGGAACGTTACACACGAAAGAGGTTATAACATAACTAGAAACAGCGAATAAAGTAATACAAATGCCGTCTTTCAAATAAATGTAAATGGTTATCATTTTACTTTTTTATTACAGAGCTTTAAAAGAAACTAAGTTAATAACGATGAATTCAAAATTTTAGAAATATTTCTATTTTTTTCTAGTTATTTCCAGGTTCTTATAACATTTATATTATTTATGCAATTTCTATGATGCCAAACTTGATTTATACTGTCTGTAGAGCTGTCCCCAGACATGATTTGCAATTTTAATTTTTCTTCGTTCAGACGGATATCTTAAATTTAATTTGTTTTGATACAATTATTCTAAAGTGCAGTACACTGCTCTGGACATCATCTGCCTAACACATTCGCTGGTACTGCTGCTGCTGCTATTATTATTATTATTATTATTATTATTATTATTATTATTATTATTATTATTATTATGTTGTGACAAAGTAAATGGTTAAGTAATAACCAAAACCAGGTTTACAGATATATCGTATATTAAACAGTAAGTACACCAGAAGTATATTACACGACTAGTGAGAGTGTATCAAATGAACTGTCCTATCTATTCACTGTTCCCCGAACATTCTCTCCTACTAATCATATAGTAGGTGGAAGAGTCTAAAACAGACTCTTAGAGGTAGAACACTACAGCTTATTATTATTATTATTATTATTATTATTATTATTATTATTATTATTATTTCTTTCTTGGGTTTCCGTTGCATACACATTTCCTTCCCGCTGCCAACCAGAGAGCTATGGTCAGAAAAGGCCTCAGGACAACTTCCACTCATAAAAATAAACAAAAAAATACACAAAAAAATCCCTAAGATCACAGATATTTTACATAGATAAAGCTTTTCTTAATCTGTTGGCTGTATTTGTGAGAACAATTTCTGTATTTCTTTAAGGCATGGATATATGGAATCCCTTTAATGGGTCTATCGGAACATTTTCCAATCTATTCGAGGTCTTCAACAGGAATTATTTATGTCCTCATATCCAATGTTTCTGATATTTCCATTTCAAGATCATTGTATTTTGATATTTTTTATAAAGATCTTCAAAGATACACTACAATCTGCAGGGACGTCATATCAATAAAAAAGCAAATTTTGAGTTTGTGATTTTGATCACGATATCTCGGCGATTAGCTTTGATTTTTCTGTTAGTGTGTATTGCAAAATCCCATGAAATTGTTACCAGTCCTATCTCTGCAACCGGGTTTCGTTGATGTTCATACCAGTTTCTTTCCCGTAAAATTTGCATATTTTCCAGTGCAGAGAGTGGAACACTGTATCACGCCGAGCTTTTATATTCAGTTAGTTCTAACGCGGTGCAAGCTGATACTAGATGGTAAGTTCTTTCTGCATATTTATCATATAATCTGCATTTATTATTATTATTATTATTATTATTATTATTATTATTATTATTATTATTATAACGCAGTTTCTTTCGTTCCTTTCCTAAATTAGTTACATAGTAAGTACATTAAATAATGCAATCCTTCGTCTGTCCAGTAAGTCCCTGACCCTTTTTATAAATTCTGGCAAGCCTCATTTTGAGGTCTGGAATGCGATGAATGTGTATATATGTGTTTCTAGAAATAAAGAAAGAAAGAACGAACGAAAAAAAGGGGAATATAAAAGGAACGATAATGCTCTCGTTCGGTTGATATGTTTCAGTAATAAAATCTTAGCAAAGTCCATGCAATTTCTACAAGTCCCTCTCTAAATGATTGAAATAAATAGATGTAATGAAAAACTATTGGATAAATTATTATAACGTAATAGACAGTAGATGACTGTATGATTCATAAATAGATACTGCAATTGAAAGCTATTGTTGTTGTTATTATTATCATTATTATTATTATTATTATTTTGTTGTTGTTGTCGTTGTTGAGTGGGATGTACGGATGGTGTAAGGATATTCTGGTAATGTAATGGAGGGCGGGACTATATAGATACTCGGCAAGGTCAAATTCCACTGTAGCTCGTTATATTCATTTACGTGCAAATACACTTGGGAAAGGTATGAATCCGTCTCTTCTCCCACTAGCTATGGGTTAAACAACAGTGCAGATTGTATTTTCTAACCGGGATTTACACCTAGGCTAGAAGAACAACAACTCTGATTCTGCGACAGAGATAATTAAAAAAATACCTGTATTAAGTTTTGACCAAAATAATTCACTAAAAAAGAAGTCATTGAACGATGTAAGAATTCATGGCATCGATTATGCATTTATTAATCCATTATTGAAAGACAGTAGAACGAAATCAAAACGAATCTGAGGTGCAAATATTCCCAATATAATATATCCATGATTATATCCAGACAGATCAAAGCAGATAAAGATATTCTAGATAAATGCTTCACAGTCAAAAGGAATAGGGTGGAACATTCTGCTAAAATCAGCGGAATACCTTGCTGGCGACAATTTATAAATAGCTTAAGATCGAAGAAATCCTTCCATTCAGACACCCGTCATTTGTGGGAGTACTGAAGTAACGAAATTGATCTACCATGACACTTTAGATGGCTCGGCCTCTAAACTTAAAAAAGAACCTCATTTCGACACCCGATCACGACGCTCATGAACAAAGATACAGAGTGTGTTGGCAACTTGGGAAATAACCACCTAGTCATGGTCAGGCAATTGAATGTCTGGTACTGAAAAAAATTATTTCCTCTAGTCTCTCTTAACTTATCAAGAAAATGATGATGATGATGATGATGATGATGCATTTTTCAGGTTTTCAGTTATATAATAAGCGAATGCATGTAGCTTTCGCTGAACCATAGCATGGCGAAAAAGAGGCTGGTTCACTAAGAACTATGATCTCTGGGACATTAAATTCAAACGGATAACCCAACCAAAGCCATAATCTCAACTCTATTAAAAGAGAATAAACTCGTCTTCGACAACGTATATTTACTTCTCGGGTGATGGCAGAGTAAGAACTCTATAAAGAGAAAAAAAAACTGGGCAAATTCAAGAGAAAGAAAAATTGTAGAATAAAATTTCCATTTGCTATCATCGGTATTGGAACATTTGAAACGCCCTTAAATAACCTATGAACAAAACTGTATAAAATTAGAAATTAGAGAACGAATCGGGAAGATGGAGAGGGTATAATTACAGAGATGAACCAGAAGATTGGAGACAATTTTATTACTTGTATTCCAATATAAACCAAAAGAGAAATGATTCATTGAGTTTCGTTATAAAAAGTTTGATAAATGATTGGGAAAAAGGAAAAAAAAATATCTAAAGATAAAAAGTAAAACACTATTTTCTATTGGATGATCAACAACGAAATTTTGCCTTACGTTGTAATAAGTGCATGACGCTACTTGAGGAAAACTTTAACCAGTGCAAATTGCTAGAAAACATGTGAGAGTGTACTTTTCAAAACGTCCCATTATATAGCTTTCCCTTGGTCGAGTACACTTGTCTGAATGCAAAGTAGTATTATGTGTCCTTTCACCGGACTTATTCAGCCTATACAGTGAAGCGATTCTCTGATTCATCACAGTAAATATAACTGGTGGAATAAAGACTGAAGTTCATTTGCCATGGAGATTTGCGATAAAATGGTGTTATCATTTCAACGTTGCCTTCATGTAAAAGTGATTATAGAATAGAAAATAGATCATCACTCAACATAAGCCCTTTCGGGATAATCAGTCTCTTGCAAAGATAAAATATGACAGATATTCTTGTAGCGATTTAGTGAGCCGGTACATTTTTCCAGCTTCATTAGCAATGGATTGTATATATGAATTTTAATTGCGGTCTGGAGTAAACTTGATACTCAATATTTGCTCGAAACACTTACAATCATTTACAGTGCATCCGTTCATTGTAACTAGGGGTTTAAGTCCTATCGAAGACGCAATACAAGTGTTGTTTTGTGATGTTGAATGTAACAAGCCAATAATTTCCAAAGTAAGCTTTTAATACAACGCTTTGCGAGTCTAAGTAACTGAAGAAAGGACTTTAAGTGAATACAAGTCTCACTTAACTACTTGTCAAATACAAACTTTAGAATCCCTGACAAAGTGTTTATTTATAGGAAGGAGGAGAGAACTCTAACTGACATGATATTTAAATAGTTTACGAGATGCACCCCACCCCTGGAAAATAAAAACTTTTTATTTTCATATATTTCAGATTTACCTTAGTTTTCTTAGCACATAAATGACTTGCAAAAATTTTCCTTTGTTGTTTTAAAAATGATGGTGTCCAAATTAGCTAGTGGGGTGTCGTGGTCTGGCCAAGGATTGATAAACCTACACAGATTATAAGGACACTGAACTTGTTAGGATTTATTTCCTCGTAATCCTCGACTTAGTTTGCAAAAAAACTATAAGCCAATGACGCCATGCTTTTGTTATAGTGGGTGAGCTAGCATAAATGTTCAGGCTTTTAGGTAGCCATCTTATATTCAAATTAGATACAGACATTAGATTAGTTGATTGAGTTGTCAGGAGTCTTTGTAACTGAAGAGAGACTTGAAATGAATCCTAGCTTCACTCAACTACTTGTCAAGTACAAACTCTAGAATCACTGACGAAATGCGTATTTATCGAAAGGTGGGAGAAGAACACTAACCCACGAGTTATTTAAATACATTACGACACAAGGCAAAGGGGAAAGAATGGTTGCAGGGCTCTGATCGATTCTATTTTGGGAAGTTGTATCAAGTGCCTAGATGTTTACTAATAATCTGATAATGTTTCTTGGTAGATCGTTAATAAAACTCAGAAAGAGAGTAGGAGCGAAGAGTTACCCCAATGGGATAGTTGCATTGATTATCATCAGAAGACTGGTCTTCCAAAGCAAAGTTCTTGGACGAACATAACAGAAAGAAGTTGATTACGAGATGATGTATTTGTACCTGAAAGGAAATAAGTCATTTGTACATTGGTTTAATTACGTATGACAATAGCTTTACTAAAAAAATTACTTATTCTCTTCGATAGACGATATTTTTTTATTAATCTGTATCTTACGAAGTATAATATAAATAACCTGGTCTCAGATCAAGGAATGAAACGAGAATGATCGTAGCAGAGATCAAAAATAACTTAGAAATGATTTTCGAAAACACTTGGCCATTGAAACGTTGGAGACATGGGTTCCAAGAACTGAAATAAAACAAAGGTATAGAACAACGGAGGTATAGAACAACGGAGGTATAGAACAACGGAGGTATAGAAAGAGAATAGAGGAATGCGTAGATCGTCCTCTCCATCGAATTAATCCAAAGAAAAGAAAGGTCAGTAATTTTAAATAGGAATTGAGATTTAAATGCGGTTCAATCTAATGAACTGTAAAACTTAGTGATCATCACAAATCTAGTGTGAAATGAAAAGTAATATCTATATTAGATAACTGTTAAAGGAAAAGTTTGAGCCAGTTTTTTCTCTCCACCTCCTCACGGCGACGAACATTCAGCAACCTAAGAACATTTATATACTTTATATTTAATATAAAATATTGCATTTTTTCGTCTATTCCGCATATTAACAGCCGATGTGTTTTATATGGTTACAAACATATGCAGCGGTTGGGAACGGCGAGTAATAAGAAGACTCCCCCTAGAACTGTGCGTATATATATATATATATATATATATATATATATATATATAATAAATTAATTGATTTAAAATATGGTTTTTCCGCTACACAGTTCAAACCATGTTTCAAAAATGGAAGGTTCGAATTTAATTTTGTAATTAAGTTAAAGACATTAGTTCTATTTCATCGTCAAGCGAATTTTGGAGTAACATTATGGTTAGAACTGTGTAACGGACAGACCATATTTTAACTGAATTAATTTATAATACTAATGCTCTGTAAATTTACATTGAGCACTATTTTGTAAAAATAAAAATATCTATAAGTACACCGGATTATAAATCTTACTGTTCTTTATATATATATATATATATATATATATATATATATATATATATATATATATATATATATATATATATGTATGTATGTATGTATGTATATCACAAAACGAAAAATCTACTAAATGAATGGTTTGAAATAATGTCGGAATGTAAGCACACTAAAAAGTACCTTTTGAGTTCGTACGAACCCAGATGAAAGTATGTACAATTTATTTACTCCCCTTTCAATAAAAAGTCCGTAATGTAGGCTTACTCTTCTCCTTCTATTACACTTGTCCTGCGTTCATATTTGAATAATAAAACTTTGGGAAATCTTTTGGCCTATATCGCCTGGGAATACGTAAATATAGAAACCATGGTAACGTAATTTGCTTATTTCCTATATATATATATATATATATATATATATATATATATATATATATATATATATATATATATATATAATTATTTATTTAAAAATATGATTCCAACACACTACATAAGATGTCTCATGTTCCAAAACAAGAGCCAAAACTTCAATATAATTATTTGAATTAAATTGAGTTAAAGTAAGCTCTGTTCCATCTTCAAGCGATTTTTTTCTTTTACTAAAGAATTTTTTTCTTTTACTAAAGAACTTTAGATTATTTACCTAACCAGTTCTTTCCTATTTTCTATATATGTTCACAGACACTGACACACAGACACACAGACACACACACACACACACACACACACACACACACACATATATATATATATATATATATATATATATATATATATATATATATATATATATATATATATATATAATACCAATTTGTAATCGGCATGGATAATCACTAAGAGAATAGTAATCCAAAGAGCTCAATGTAAGTTACAGAGCAATATAATGATAAAAAAACCCTAGGAAGGCGGGAAGCCACTAGCACGCAAGGGGTTGCAGTGGATTTGGAGCGAGAGCAGATAAGAATGATAGACGAGAGGATGAGGAAAAGGATAGTTGATAGATCAAGGCAACTGATGATATTACATTTGAATAGTTGGAGATTAAAGCATTCAGGGAAACAGGAATAGGGAAGGGAGTTCCACAGGAAAGAGGTGCGGGATATGAAGCTATTGGAGTAGAAGAGACGGCTACATTTAACAGTTTCAACAGTGAAACGGTGAAAGCGGTGTGCCAGCCTCGCAGGACGCTTGAATTCGCGTAGTCTTAGAACCAGCGAAAGCAGCCCATCGGAGCAAATGCCATGAAAGTATCTCTAAAAAGAGAAGCGACAGCACGTCTGTGAAAGATCGACTGCAGATGAGATGCCAGATCAGGGCCAATTATATTGCATATCAGTCTCTGGATTTTGTCAAGAACCCCGAGGCAAACAGAATGGGCTCCAGACCATATATGGCAGAAATACTACATGCAAGAACGAATGGTTGATTTGTAGATGTGAAGGATCGATTCCGGGGTGAAGAAATTCCCGGTTCGACACAGGGAGCCCGTTTTCCTTGCGTTAGACGAAGCAATTGACTCAGTGTATTTGTTCCATCTCAGGTCAGTAGACAACGTAAGACCAAGCAGAGGGCGCTCTCGGTAAGTTGAGCGTCAGACATTCTAATGGTTTGTAGGGAAGATTCTCTGCGGTGATTAATAGAGAGCAGTTTTGTTTTGGTGGCGTTAAAGTTAACCAGCCAATTACGGCCCCAGTTCACAGCCGATTGGATATCATTTCGAGACGAACGGCCGGGTTAGTTTTGTCAACGACCCTAGATTTGTTTTTGAGGCAGGAGTAAATTGTAGTGTCGTCCGCGTAGATACCCAACTGGGAATCAATGGCGTCAGGAAGATCGTTGATGAAGATAAGGAACAGAGTAGAGCCTAGAATGGAGCCTTGGGGAACACCTGCGTTCGTGGGATAGGAGTTGGAGGAAAATCCGTTGAGAACGACTTTCAGTTCACGGTTTGACAGAAATAATAATTTTATATTCATCTCTTCAGACGAAAAGTTTTCTGAAAAAACCTTATCATATATATATATATATATATAATTTTTTGCCGAATTTCTGAATCAGATTTTTAATTAAGCTAGAACATACTGGCTTAAATGTTTTCTCTTTTTTGAAAACTATCCTTATACCAAGATACATAATCTGCACACTGCTAACAAAAAATGCACAGTTATATCTGCTAAACATAATCCTATATACTAAAAGAAATACTAACTTTATTTTGTCCCCATGTTTAAGACATCTATCCTGTTGGATTATTCTGGATGTGTCTGCTTCACATGGTGTGTCAAAAGTTTACGTTCTATACCGTTTGAAAGAAAGACGCTCGTGATTGAAGTCGACAGGGAGGTGCACTGAAAGAAAGATGAATAATCTGGTAGATTAAGCGCAAAACGCAGTCTGCATATAGATTGGTATATTTAGGTTTAATACCTGGGAGAATAGTGAGAGCTAATGATCCAAGTGTTAGAAGAATATAACAGAATAGCAGGTTTGTGCCGCCATGAATGTCTTGGGTTTTGGTCGGCATTGAATCCTGGTGCCAGTTGCTTGATTCCATTTAAGAAGATTTGTGAGACCATTTAAGCAGTATATTAATGAATTGTACGCCATTAGTTCTTTCAACTCGTTGAGCAATGGCTATCGTTCAGCGAAGATTAAGTAAATCGCCAAAAATTCAAGATAAAATTATAAAACAGATTATTCTATTTTTGTAACTTTTGGGCGCATGTGAATATATCCCTAATTATTTAATATAAATAGCAGATTAGAGACTATGATCAGTAGGGCAAGGACAGGTGAAATATAGAACCAATATTGAACTAAAACTACAAAGATATCTTTAAATAACTGCATTTACTAGATTACATTATATGGCCTGGAGGGTGAAATCGTTAAACTTTAGCTAGGCGCCGTAGCATTAAGCGTTATATAAAGAAAGGCCATGTATTTCCCTGGAGTAACCAACTTCTTAATATAATCGAAACCAAGTTCAGCAATCCAGTCAGTTACACACACTGGTAGACGCTATAACCAATATATATATATATATATATATATATATATATATATATATATATATATATAGATAGATAGATAGATAGATAGATAGATAGATAGATAGATAGATAGATACATACATACAGATAGATAGGTAGATAGATAGATAGCTAGATATAGATATTGGGTTGTATTGATCCAACCGAATATGTTAGTTCTATCTCGGATATTGAGCGCTTTCTAATAAGTACCGCGCATATAATATATAAATAATTACATATATATATATATATATATATATACATACACACATTTCACAGACACACACACATATATATATATATATATATATATATATATATATATATATATATATATATATATATATATATATATATATATATGTATGTGTGTGTGTTTATCCTCTAAATGTTTAACACATTTATGTTGGAGTTTCTCAATCACATGCATTACATTAGTTTCTCCCGACCTTGAGATTTATTCATGCCTATATGAAGTATTTGCACAGATATATTAATATGGATGTTTTTTCTTGATTCGATGTGAGGAACCCGCCCCAAATTTTGTAAAGTATTTTTGATATATCCTGTGTGCGAGTGTATATATATATATATATATATATATATATATATATATATATATATATATATATATATATATATATGATAAGCATTCACTGCGAACGTTTGTATCTATACCTAATTTATGAAGTTCTGCCTTGTATCGAATTTCAATGTTTGATAATAAATCACTTTTCGGAATTATCATCCCATATCTGTTTTCTTTTTTTCTTTTTTAAGTCTGCTAGGATTTTTATAAGTTTCTTTTTAAATGACTTGATTAGTTATAGATACAAAATATCTTTGTGCAAATATCAGACGCATTTTTCTTTTAAATTGTGCCTTTATTTATCGAATATTCGAAAATAATCTGTAAATATTATAAATGGATATTTATTTTAATATAAATTTTTACTGTATGTATTTCATATTTGATTTTTTTTTTAAATTTGTTGTTTTCAATTAATTTCATTATTTTATATATCCCAGATTCGAATGTATGTTTCTGAGCGCTGGTATGTATTTTAATAAATTTTTAATCTTAGATACCAATCTCACATCCTCTACTCGTAATAATATCTTTTGCTAAAAATTATTATTCGCTGAAAAGCCTCGTTTTATATAACAATTTTTTTCTTTATATTTTAACCGAAAGCTGATATTTTTCCTGGTTGTTAAGGATCTACCTAATGTCAGTTTAATCAAAAGTTAATTAAATAAACTATCAATTTTAAGAACGAATTCCTGAATTGTTCTACAGTTAATATTCAAATTTCCTTTTCAAATTTCAATTGAAATTGAAATTTGCATCAAAATGATACAACAACTCTCATTTGCAGAATTTGATCTTCCGTTACTCTATCTTCTAATGAGATTCATATTAAAATCATTTTTACGAGTTAACTGTTATTTAAGATTCCAATTCGATGAATTATGAATTATTCAGAAATTTTTACAGCATTAATTTTTAGAAAAAAATATTCATATTCTCCATCATTTTCTATTTAACTTTTTCTTCATGAATTCATTTCAACGTCTTTGTTCTTTCGCATATTTTCTTCAAATAAATTTTCCACAAAAAAATCGTTCATTTGTTTTGTGTTAGGAAAAGAATTGCTTAAATGTAACATTGTCGCAAATTGCCAATTCAAAAACTAGTCATACATACGGCCTTATATTATGTAACATTTTATTAAGCACGATAGTTGCGAAATTTTGTCCGTATTATCTGCAGGATATATTTTATTTACATAAACAATATATCGCTTGAATATTAGCTCATAATATTTTCCTTATTAAGATTGTTTCGACATTAGAATGTAACATATTTCTTTTTTATTTATAAATATATTCAGCTTATATAAATGAGGCAGAAATATTTTCCTAATAGTATCCCGTATAACAGAATGGATTTTATTTTTGTTATTGACATGCATACGGACAGATTGGTATACTGAAATCTGCTTTTTCAGGTACTGTTAATCTTAACATTAATTATGTTTCAATTATGTCACTTTCCATTGCGTACCAGGATTTTCTTTTTCTGAATAATTATTTACATATGCCTTTTTAATGATAGACTGCAGGTTTTCTATTGGATTGGCATATGTTGATACAAGATAGACTATTAACTTGCTGTCTTGTGAAACAGCGTAAACTATTAACTTGCAGTCTTGTTTGCAAGATAGACAAGAAAAAGGTCATAATTGTATTGTATAAGTGTTCTTTACAACTAAACTTTAAAACTATTAACTTGCTGTCTTGTTTACAAGATGGACAAGACAAATATTATAATTTCTTTTTTGAATGAGCGAACTTTACAACTAAAGTTTATTGGTTCTTGCCTGTATCAAACTACAAACAAATCATTGCTCATTCTCTACATTTTTGATCTCATCATCAAATTAGAAGTTACAATGACATCCCAAAATATAACTAAAACAATTCCTGTCTTGATTATTTTATTTTTTCAGAAAACAACCAAACTATATATATATATATATATTTCATCCACGTTGTCCAACCAATATAGCTCTACATTAATCTATAAACATTACAACTGATTTACTGAAAAGATTTGTTTGCTTTTATGTTTAGCCAACGATCATAACATTCTGTATGTTTTCTCTCTGTTCCCATTCACAACAGTAGTTTCTAGACATACTTTCTACTTTTCCATTTTATCGTCTTAATGGTTCTAAAATTGCTTTTACCTGAAATTTCTACATATCTATCCTTATTTTTGTCTTGCTAAAGTTTACATATTATTTTTTTGATTGTTCGATTTTCTCTTATTACTCTTCACCTAAATATCAATCCTTTTTCCTATCACCCCAAAACTTTTCAATACCTCTTTTATTTTTGATGACATGTTTTGTTTTGTTTTATAACCAGCGGGTATATTTATAATCGTATATTAATTTAATAAAATAAATATCACTACGCTATTTCATATAATTTATTTAAAATAGAATGAAATATACATACTTGTCTATGAAACAAACAAATCAATAATTATATATATATATATACATATATATATATATATCATTTATTACAATAATGTTCATCCTGTATAAGACCCAAGAGACACTCGAATTAGAGTGTTACTGAGTTAGAAACAAAGTACGTGGAGAAGATATCCATACACTTGAAAAGGTTATGGTTGTAGTAATCATGGAAACATCTTTTGGGAATCTGTTCCACAAACCAGTGGTCTGTGTGAAGACATTTCTCGAGTAGAACAATAGCATGGCAGATCTTAGACCCGAACATTAGAGACAGGTGCAACTATGGAATGTGGTCAGTTTTCGCACTTTCCATGTAAGTAGCAATAAAGTAGAGACAGACTACAGATGTGTGATCTCTGGGAAGTGTGTTGTAGGGCGAAAAATAATTAATCACTTACAAGGAAGCGGAGAGGCTTTTAACCTCTATCAAGACTGGAAAGTGGTGACTTGATAGCTCCTGCTCATATGCAGTAGTAGAACTTCATTTTCGGTCTGAGTTGGCTATATTAAGCGTAGAGGATCGCAGGAGGTGTATTTATTGAAGCGATACAGGGAATCGACCATTTTTCCAACATCATTAGCGATGGATAGTAGTTAATAGAAATGTCAATGTGAAGACAGTGTGTTACATCATGAAATCTTATATTATCTAAACACCTAAACCTCTAAAAAATATATCCTATAAGCATGTTCAAGATGAATTCGAACATTTTTTCATGTCATATCTCTTAAGGACGTAGGGGATTATGGATTTCCGCAGCTCTTTTGGCATTACGGTCACATCACATTGAAACACCAATTACCGTTCTATCACAAAAGTTGAGCAACATCGAACATGGTTAGTGCCTAAATGGGTGATGTAAATAGCCTTGGCGAGGTATGAATTCTTAATAAGCAAAACTTGTATAACTAAATTGTTATTTGTCTATATTTCTGTGATGAGGTATTATGTACACTATTTACATTATTGGGACTGTTGTCCTCATCGTTGACGCCATATTTATTAAAACGTTTCGGCAGTTGTACGCCCCAGCCTTCTTCAGGTGGTTGGTAATTCGAACTGAACCCTCAAGGACACATGGCACAGTAGATAAAGGTGTTGGTTAGATCCATTGACAGGACCCAAAGAGTGTGAGTTCAATACCTGGTTAAGGCGGTGGAGAACTTGGAGAGGGGAATTAACAGGAGATAACTGATAACTGACATCCATTAGAAATGGCGCGTGGAACTAGAACAGTCTACCTCAGTATTCGAAATGAAGGGTTCAGTACGACATTCCAACCACCTAAAGAAGGCCGGAGCGTACAACGGCGGAAACGTTGTAATAAATATGGCGACAAATATGAGGGCAATAGTCCGAATAATGTAAATAGTGTAAATTGTTATTATCTTAAAAAGCCTTCTTACAATTTAAACATATTTTGTGGTTTTAAATAACTTTCAAACGGTTGATAAGCCGTAGAAAATGAATCAATAAAAGAAAAGATGTTCTTTTTACTTCTTCTTTACTAACGTTTGCCACTTACGTGACACAAAGGCAATTTAGCATAGGATGGTTCTTAAGGCGATTGTTGTGTAAACGGTAAGTGTAAACAGATGCAGTTTATGAGGATAGGTGTGTGCGATTACGGTTCACCCTAGGGCTGGAGAGGCTACGATTATCGTTGTCGGGAAAGTATACTCATGGGATTCTATTCACAAAGTAACAGTTCTGAGTAAAGATTCATTCTCTTCATCTTCTAACTACTTGGGAAAATTAATGGCGCAGTTTCCCATTTCCTTTTCTTCAATTTGAAATTCAGACTGATCCTTACTCTCAACGGACTGCTACCCGAAGGCCCCAACCTAACGTGCTGCTTGGCTCAGAGCCAAGTAGGGGAACGTTCGATACATGATTTTCCCAAAGACGATAGACACTGAACGCCACGAACAAAGCCGAAATTTTACATAATCCCACGCACTCTATTTTTCGCGTCGATAACTATAGCGCTACCAGCACACGTTCTTCGGTCATTAGAGTCAAGATTAATAGGAATATTCTCAGGCAGAATTCGAGAGATCTGAGAGATTACGTGTATCTTTTGTATCTTCTGTGCGCGACAAACACACATGGAAAATCTGTTCTTCCTTGGTGAAGATCTTTTTCAGAGTCAATAAATATCAATACACATTTCTGTCAGATCGCCTCTTATTGTTTAGAAACCTAGAACATGCAATAAAAATGTTATAGTAATTACGGTGGTGGCTACGGAACATTTGCATGAAATCTATGAAAGCATTAGTTGTAAAATACTGATCAATCATGAATTACCGATGTTTGCTTCTCCATGAACGGGACATAACGTCAACCTGTGCTCGCTAATGTTTTACTTTCTTTTAATAACATAAATGAATCATAGCGGAGCGTCTTGTTTTTATTTACAATCTAATGCGCGCGCATTCATATTTCGAAACAACTTTTAAGGTCCCCAGAGATTTTATGTTTTATGATCATTACCATTGGTATTCCACGGTCATATCATTTTGAAATGTCGGTTCTCGTACAGTCACCGAAGTAAAGCAACATAGAGCCTGGACAATATCTAGATGGGTGACCGCTTTCGAATAACAGGTGTTGTAAGTTTGAATATTCGGGTGGTGTAACTGATAACAGCTCGGATTTGGAATTTGGAGATACGAGTTTCAATTCCTATTGTGTTCGTTATATACAATTGCGTAAAGATAAAATAAGGAAAGGTAAGACTACACCAATTTTCATAGCTACATGTTAATTAGTAGAACTTGTGTAGAGTAAATTATTATTATCATAAAAAGAAATCTTATAATCTAAAAATATTTTCTGGCTTTTTAAAGCCTGGGGAAAATGTTGAAATAAATCAGTCAGTCAACTGAAATCACTCAGTGCTGTAAAAGGGAAAAACGGCTTTGCAAAGGTAAGCTCTTCGGAGTTATTATAGTTAGAGAATATTTTAACAAATCTTCAATAATTCAATCTTTTCACTGTCAATCTTCAGCTGATTTGCGACCGAAAACGACCACGCTATGCCATAAAAGAATCACTTTTTGATAGTTGTAATCAAGGAGATTAGTTCATTGTAAGTTGTAATTTTAACGAATGAATGAATGGAAAAAAAAAAAACAGATTTTTTTTTTTTTTTTTAATATCAGGACTTTACGGGGAATCCGAGCAAACAGATATGGCGGTTACAGTTATGTCTACAAAAGTGCCTAAATTCCGTCAATAAAACAGGGCCGTACGGCCTGTTAGGGTTCCAGCTATGGGAAAATATGGATCACTCAACCTGGAGCCAAAACATACAATAATATAAAAAATACATTAGAAAAAAAAATATCAGCTGTATATTTTCATTGTAAAAATAAAAAATAAAAATTACCAGCAATACATTTTGGAGAAATAAAATTACCGAAGATCACAAGAAAATAATTTTTCGACATTAAATGACCCATAACGTATTGATATGCCGTTCAACATATCAAATTAAACCAAACCGCCAAGAGAAATTAGTAGAATTAGTTATTTTACAAATTTTAGGTATCTTCAGGTTTTGTTGATGCATGGGAGTTTACAGACGAAGGTGTTCTTGATTGTATGAAACTTGCAAACATTCAGTATTTAGCAATGAGCAAGGGATATATGGTGTGAATATGCCAATACAAGGACGGATATTGGTAAGAATAACAGGTTGGAATTCAAGCCTAGAACGCAATCCATGCTAGAAGGAAATATTTAATTAGAGGCCCCGAGAAAGCAAAACGAATGAGTCAATGCAAGTTTCGTTCTTCCAGCGCAAAAGAGAGTAAAATATTTAAAAAAAAAAAAAATGCCAAAAGCTCTGTAAGCTTCGGAACAGCTCTAGAGAACAGAAATAATTATGCAACATGGAAATGATACGCGTGTCAATTGTTACTGAGGTGCAGAGAATGCCCCGAAACGTCTAGAAAATAGGGTGAAAGGACTGGAAGTTATCGTTATTACTCTGAAAATACAACTACTTAAAAAAACTATTAATTACTAATTGTTATGTGAAGAAGAAGACAGCAGAAGTGATAAAGCTCTTTGTGAAAGCATCTTGGGTCTGATTAAAATCATGGTTGGTTGGTTGGTTGGTTGGTTGGGTTTTATGGCATATCAACCACTGTGGGTCTTTTAATGCCAAATCAAGGCATACACACACACACACACACATATATATATATATATATATATATATATATATATATATACACATATACCTATACATATATTAAATATACAGTACTATTAAACGTATAGCTGGCAACATTATTTTTTCAAAAACGTATAGCTGGCAACATTATTTTTTTCCAAAAAACGTATAGCTGACAACATTATTGTTTCAAAAATGTATAGCTGACAACATTATTGTTTCAAAAACGTATATCTGTCAACATTATTTCCCCCCCCCAAAAAAAAACGAATAGCCGGCAACATTATTTTTCCAAAAAAACTTATAGCTGGCAACATTATTGTTTCAAAAACGTATAGCTGGCAACATTATTTTTTTCCAAAAAACGTATAGCTGGCAACATTATTGTTTCAAAAACGTATATCTGGCAACATTATTTTTCCGAAAACATTATCTGAGGCCTTGCTGTTGGATGTAGTTTATCGCCATACCCAGGACGCGGATGTTGTTTATCGCCATACCCAGGACGCAGATGTAGTTTATCGCCATACCCAGGACGCGGATGTAGTTTACCGTCATACACAGGACAATTAAAATCATGGGAAAGCAGTATGTAAAGGTAATTTTAACAAATGCTTCATTACACTGGCATCATTATAATGTCCAGTTATGTTGCACTTATACTCTGACCTTTGACAAATCAGTGAAAAGGCCGTCTTTGGAGCTCTTGGTAAGGTGACGTGAACCAATGGAGATCGAATGTTGCTAGTTGGATGGGACGTTCCATTTCTTTAAATGTAAGAACATCAGCCAACCCTAGATGTACGTTTTAATGCGTGTTCCAGGAAAGATCTGTCGAAAGCGGTTTCCTCCTGCCGTGAACAACACAGTAACCAGGAGCGTTTGGCTGATATTCTTCTGCGTTCAGAGACAGTGACTCGGTTCACAACTGCCTTTAATATAGATTACTCTTGACGCATATCAATCACGTTTGTTCAGCGTTTTTACTGTATAAAAGGAGGTTATCTGCTCTTGAGTAAGAAGGAGAAAGAAACGCAAAAATGGCGATGAGGATGGCCAGAAATCGATGTTCACTGTTCACTAATAATTAAAAAAAGTTTGAGTTTTTTTTTTCTCAAAAAAAAAAAAAAGGGAAAAGATTTCCCCTAAGTCCTTAAAAAAAGGGTATGGTGGTGTATAAAATAGATTATCTGCCCTTGACTAAAAGGGAGATAGAAACGCCAAATGTCACATGTGATATGGGAGCAGAACAACCAAAGAGGTATTCCTTTTAACAACATAATATCTGGGCAACTGAAATCGTGAACCGGACGGTCAATACATGGCAAAGCGTGCCTCGAGGAAGACCTTATAAAGCAATGGACTCCAGTACTCATCAAAACACTATATATGGTGCCAGTGGTTTTATAAAGGTTGAGAATTTGTAAATGTGGCAGGTGTTACATCATTTTATCTGTCAAAACACATCATCGGCTTTTAAGATTATGTTGTACTGTCTTGATGACGCTAAGTAGAGCGGAACAACATATAAATAGAACAGGTTAATACACTGGATTCAATCATTTTGTCAAACATTGTGATATTTTTTGTTTCTCTTTACTTAAATCGCACTCTTCTTTTTCATAATGGAAGAGTTGCTTCAATCATTTTGTTTACTACTACTGCTACTAATACTACTTATAATAATAATAATAATAATAATAATAATAATAATAATAATAATAATATCGAAAAACTGCAAGAAATCGGTATGAACAACAATATAGACCCAGCTACAATCATAGAACGTGTCACAATTATATAAGACTTTACGATACACAAAAACAGAAAAATCAAAGCTAATCGCCCATACACCGTGATTAGAAACCACAAAAACAGAATATGCATTCTTATTAACATGTAAAATGTGTGTGATTTTAGAAATTTAAAAAAAAAAAAAGCTCATTTCTGACGATTGGTCTCCAGAAAGAAATGAGTATAGACCAAAAATCAAAGGGAATAATAATAATAATAATAATAATAATAATAATAATAATAATAATAATAATAATAATAATAAATGTTCTCCCGAGTACATACCACACGTTACCAAGTGCTTTATCTATGTAAAATATGTCTGATTTTATTTATTTATTTTGTTTGTCAAAATTGATCAGTGGAAAATATCCTGATGCCATTTCACCCCCTAGGTCACTGATCGCTACCAACAAAGAAATGAGGACACACAAGAAATCAAAGAAAATTAAAAAAAATAACAAAAATATCGTCTAAAAAAAAAACAATTTGGTTGGTGTTGGCCGAAGGTGTCTTATGAGATCAAATATTTGGGCCGAGGCAGTGAGCGTGAAACACAGAGCTCTCATATGGAAGGCTTCAAATTCCTAGCTAAAATGATATATTGCATATATATATATATATATAATCTCCTACATATTCTTTTTAAAAATATGTTTGTCTGCTTATCTTACGTAAATAAAAATGAAAATGTTCATTCAATAGTCAAGTCAGCTCTAAAATATTTAGCTCTTTTTACGAGATTACATCTCTACCAATCGCAGAGAAATGTGTAGTATATTCTCGTGTCAGGAAATATATGTGTCATTTTCAGTGAACAGTGGAAAGATGGCTATACAACAGGGATTAAGAGTTTACACAATAGATGTGTTAATAGGTAAATACCTTCACTTTATTAGATACTAAATATCTGGACGTCAAATATTACAGCGTAGTTGTCTTTGTTAGTTCAGAGGGTATTTTCAGCCATTTGCCATCGATTCCTTCAGGGGAACAAACAAAACGCCCCTTATAAGCGTTGTACGGACTTAGTTATATTTGCACAGTGAACGAAGGTGACTGTTCAGTCGATTATTTGTGTATCAAGCAAGAGATTTAGGTCTTCGGAGAGGGAGAATATTTCTGTTTATAAATTTTCAAACTAGCTATCTATACATAGTCTAGTCTGGAAGAAACGGTAATAATCCATTACACTACAAAATACTAATAGTAACATGAGTTCTCTAACCATTAAACAAAACCAGGACACCATATCAGTAAAATCCTTCTGTCTTTTTATCCCTCTCGCTCTCTCTCTCTCTCGATATATATATATATATATATATATATATATATATATATATATATTAGGTTGGTGCAAAAATAATGACGTAATAATGTCGTTTTTTGACGTATTTTTAACGTCAAAAAACGACATTATTACGTCATTATTTTTGAACCAACGTAATATATATTAATAAATATGCATATACCTACATTTATAAAGCATATTATTCAAAATTATCCCCATAAATATATTTTTTTCACCTGATATCGATTTTTTCAATATTTCGTATTTAGAAATTTTATTATCTGTATTCTTTTCACACTGCCCCAGTATAGATATTAAATTAATATTAAATTTATATATATATATATATATATATATATATATATATATATATATATATATATATATATATATATATATATATATGCATGCATGTATAATTCAGTTAAAACTTCAATTTAGATTGGTGAAAATTTATGAGCGTTTTTTTTTAAATTTAATGAATTATAAGAAATAACAATGTTTTCACTTCAAGTTATGAATTTTTAGTTTACTTGTTGCAAAATAAAGTCCTTGATGAAGTCCATCAAAGCACGAGTCTCTTTTTCTTTTGTTTTTATTCATATTGTACTTTTACAGATTTTTATCTGAAATTTCACAAACACACACACAAACATATATATATATATATATGTGTGTGTGTATGTATATATATATATATATATATATATATATATATATATATATATATATATATATATATATATATATATATATATAGATGGATAGATAGATACTAAGAAACAGCAAACAATGCTTAAAGACTCTGTTACCGATATAAAATTTGTTTTACGTGCTGCAGTAATCTTCAGACAAGACTTTATCTTTTGACGGTCGCCCGGGTTTAAAAACTCCGAGTTACGATTGGCCTGAAAGTCTGTGAACGTGTATTTTATTATTTTTCTTATAGGTTGTTTGTTTTATTTCTTGATTCTGTTCATGTATTTTCCTTTACCAGTTTAAGTTTGGTTGACTGGTCCTATACCACTTTACCTATTAATTTTATGTCATATATTAACACTCTGAAAAACCTATGCAAATAGACTTTAATTAGATTGCAATAAAAAATAATGCATATATATTACTATTTTTCTGCGAATTGAATTTTATATATACAGTGTGGGGAAACAAATATTCGTGTTCGTACTATTTTTTACTTTATTGTATTTATAATAAATAAATATACGTTTCATATAATTAACTGTAAACAGATGCTTAATAACTAAATGTGCATAAAAAAACAGAAAATAAAATGATTTAATAGAAATTAATCTCATGTAAACATTTTAATGGATGACAAATCTATTCATACAATACAAAAATACCTAATTTCATTTAATACTTTCTAGAAAAAACCACTATTCACTTCTACAGCAACCAACCTCTTCTTGTAGTTCTCAAATAAGGATTTGTTAATTTAGTATTTTGTTCCATTCTTCTTCGCATAAGATCCGGGATGTGTGTTGGAATTTCGACTGGATTTGAATTTTTAATTAACGCCACATATTCTTGATTGGGTTTAAATATGGGAACTGACTTGGTCATTTCATGATATTTACATTCAACACACCATTTCAAGGTAGATTTTGCAGTGTGCTTAGAATCATTATCTTGTTGGAAGATTCACTCAAGAGAAAGTTCAAGATTTTCAAGGGAAATCATTAAACTTGCTTCAAAAATATTTTGGTATGATGCGGCATCCATTCTACTATCCATTACTGATATGTTGCCAGTGCCTATTACAGAAAAAATTCCCAAACCATCATACGTCCTGGGTATGACGTTAAACTGCATCCAACAGCAAGGCCTCTGATCAGGAGGTTTTGAGCGTCCTGGGTATGACGATAAAATAAATCCGCCTCCTGGGTACAGAGATAAACTACATCCAACAGCAAGGCCTCAGATAATATTTTCGGAAAAATAATGTTGCCAACTATACGTTTTTGAAACAATAATGTTGCCAGCTATAATTTTTTGAAACCCTAATGTTGCCAGCTATACGTTTTTTGTAACAAGTAATGTTGCCAGCTATACGTTTTTGTAAGAAATAATGTTGCCAGCTATACGTTTTTTGTAGGGAATAATGTTGCCAGCTATACGTCTTTTGTAAAGAATAGTGTTGCCAGCTATACGTTTTTTGTAAAGAATAATGTTGCCAGATATACGTTTTTTGTATATGATAATTTTGCCAGCTATACGTTTTTGGAACCATAATGTTGCAAGCTATACATTTTTGAAACAATAATGTTGCCAGCTATACGTGATTGTATTCCATACAACATAGGCATTTAAAATTCATATAAAC
>OZ010573.1:94549688-94579688 GCA_963932145.1 Acanthosepion lycidas | reverse complement strand
TATATATATATATATATATATATATATATATATATATATATATATATATATATATATATATATATATATGTCTGTGTGTGTGTGTGTGTGTGTGTGATGGTTTATATATGAGATTGATAGTCTAGTTTACGTGTGAGCATGCCTGCATTCATCTCCTAACCTAGGTTACTTTACTTTCTTTTAGGAAATTAATGAAATAGTTCCATTTAAATACTTTCATGGTTAACATATTGGTTATATACCATAATATGTACATATTCCATTAATTTGCGATTATACTTACGATTCAAATTACACATAATGATTCAGTTTAAATAAGGCGCATGAAACGTGATATTATTCTTACAGAACGTGGGCAATATTTTCAAGGATAAATGTTTGGACATAAATACAAAACAATGTTATCGAAGAATATATAAAATTAATAAGATAACAATAATTTTAAATCTACACACTATATTAAAGGCGAATTAAAAGAGAGGAAATAGGCCTTCATAAAACTCAGCAAACCATTAAGAAATATAAAAATTACTTTAGAAAAGAATATTGTTATGTAATATCAGTCTATCTAATTCGCAGTATATATTAGACAATATAATCGAGGAAGAGACATGTGGTTCTATGGAATAATCCTAGGAATCCCATGGACTGAACATGTAAAGTTTTAAGGAAAAGGAAAAACAAATGGACTTTTGTACACAATATCAAAAAAGTTTAGTTGAAATAACGTGGACTTTACAAATAATGTGAACTTCGAGACTTTGACAATCACTGGACATATTGAAATCATGAAAGACAAACGGGAACTGAGAGTATCCTACCTAAAGAGCCTGGATGTCACAAAAGTGTCGGTAGAAATAGCGAAAAGGAAAAAGTTTCTAATAGATTCAAAAAGAGGAAAACGTGAAGAGTCCTCAAGTAGCGCGGCGCATCAATGAATAAGACTGTTTATTACTTATGTGACTTGTTGTATATCCTATTATAAAAACTGCCTGTACAAAATATAGAGCAGCATTTAAGCGTTCGCTATTGATATATATTACCCTTCTATAACATCTTTACACTATATTAATTATAATATATAAATTTTCCCTAATTCAATTTCTCCCCAAGTCTCCATTAATCCTTTTATACCCTTTAATCTATATATGTTAAATTTATTTGTAAACCCCTTTTTATTTTTATTTTCATTTGAAATTAATATTTCTTTCTTCATAAAATTCCAAATTATTGTCATAACGTTAATATTCGTGTTTAATTTTATAAATCTTCTGTCGTGCCTTTATCTATATCTGAAACATTGAAATGGATCTATTATATATTAGTGTTTCGTCTTTTTTTTTTTTTTAGCTTTCACAGTTAAATTTCTATTTCGGGCAAGAATTCAGTCTACACTGGGGTTGATAAGACAGGCGACTGATATCTTCGTCTGTCGAAATAGGCTATTTCCCATATGAGGTGATTTTTGGAATTTATTATATATATATATATATATATATATATATATATATATATATATATATTCAACATCATCACTTGATGAGACACCGGAGGTATTGAAATAAAATGGCTATTTTTGTAGTGATTTTATAACATATATATGTTATAATTTTTTAAAATAAATACTTATATGTGCTCTACTCTGTACTGAGCACTCTTTTAAGAATAGTAATTATTTTTATCATTGGAATTTATTCAGTATACACCAATCATATACTTGTATATATATATATATATATATATATATATATATATATATATATATATATATATATATATATATATATATATATATATGTATGTGTGTGTGTGCGTATGCTAATTTATTATTTATTTGCTCGATTAGCTCGGAAATTCATTAGTCTCTAACAGCAACTCCCACAATCCTCCATCAGTGTCGGGATGTCATTAAGAAGGCTTCCTGGGTCTTAACATAAGATGTCTAATTTATTTGGTTGCTTAGAGACCAATTCCTCTTTCTCTATGCCAATATTTCAGAACAGTATTTCAGTATGTGTATTCCGGTATTACCCGCCAGCAGTGACCTGCAAAGCTCATTCCACGGTCACGTAAGATTGTACAAATATCTGGGATCGATCTCTAGAGTTGTGATTTATTTGAGCATTGTATCATGGAGATGTTAAGTGTGGGTTCCATTAAGTCAGACTGCATTGTTTTAGTTAATATTCAGGTAGTGATACCATACATTAAACGCCTCTACATTGGTTTGAAAGAAACTCCGTTCAGTTTGTCTGGTAGATCAGCTTTCCAAATTAAATCAGTATGTTCAATGAGAACCAGACTTCAGCTATCCGAATTTTTACATCCTTTTCAGTATTCTCGCTTCCTAAGTATACAAAAGATTTAACAGGTTTAATTGTTTCACCTGAGAGAGTTTGTATTAAGCTTTGCAGGTTGAAACCTATGATTTCAGTTTTAGTGGCATTGACATAGTCCAACATCATTAGCTGCTTATTCTACATGATGTAGGATAAATATGTCATTTTAAATCGTGTCTATAGTGATATCTAGGTCATCTGCATAGTCAATATCAGTCAACATTTTTGCAGGATGTATGCTTATATATCCATGTATATGTTGTAATCATATGATAGTGACCATGTGTAGTTAGGTATTTTAAAATTTCTTGTGCTTATATAAGTTTCCTTCAGTCAAGCGAATCACTTTATTAACTACTGTTATTAAAGCAACAGAGTAACATATGAAATACTGTTCTAGCTTTGTATCGTCAAATGTGGTTATTCTTCAGTAACCTAGTATAATG
Organism: Acanthosepion lycidas; assembly: GCA_963932145.1. Lineage (NCBI taxonomy): Eukaryota > Metazoa > Mollusca > Cephalopoda > Sepiida > Sepiidae > Acanthosepion > Acanthosepion lycidas. The sequence continues at coordinate 94,576,903 of OZ010573.1, read as the reverse complement.
TTTTTTTTCCGAAAGACGAAAATCCCATAAAAGTCACGCCAAAACCCTTGCAAACTGGTTCGTAAATGATATATACTGTTGATTTTTATGTAGAATACATGTCAGTATTTGCAGAATAAATATCGAAGAATTATAAAGTGGTTTCCAATTGTTTTCTGGTTCAAAATTGGCGCGACGTCAGCCAGGAAAATATTGAATATGTAAATATTCTTCTTCGGGATTTTTTTGAAGTCATCATGCAAATAATTAATTTTGCAGCTTATATTATTAGAAACGTGATTAATATTTCAATACAAGGATACAAAGCAGAAGAATGAATTCAACAATGATATTAAGTAGCAGTAGCCAATCATCCATGCGATTTGAAATGATCTCACAAGCCAAGGATATTACTGTTTCCTCTTTCATTTTATGAATAGTTTCCTTACGAGAGATTGATGTTTGCACATGCAAAGTGGATGCTTCGAAAGATGCTGAACTTCTCCTTAATGGCATCTCTCATTGCCTGCAGGTTACTCAACGATACCCATTTCCTTTCCACATGATATGCAAAATATTATCCTGCGTTACATGGTGCTAGCAGAACGATCCACTGAGTTGACCTTATATCAGACTCGCAAAAAGGAGGTGTTTCCAAGACTAAACTTTGATATATGTCCTGATATTTACGCATAGATGGCGGGGTGTATTCTTGCTATTTATTAGTTTCTCCAGCTAATGACAGACGAACTGTCAATGTAGAATAATTTCGCCGATTCTCTTCTTCCACCGTTAATCGTTGTGCCAGAAATTCCAGAAATTAGTTACTTCATAGTAACTGTCATTCAAATTCCCTAATATTCAAATTAGTATCATTTACGTATAATCAGAAGTTTCGTCAATACTTAAGGGCTGGGGTCAGAATGAACATCAGCAAAAGAAGAACGTTAGCAAAATACATTTCCATTTCGAAGTTCTACTGCCAGTGAAGTGTTTCTCTTGTCGATATTAAAGTATTGTCAAAGTTCTTAGATTAAAAAAAAAACAAACATTACTCAATTAACGCTTTCATATGTATGTAGCAATATTCGGGAGGACATATTATTATCTTATTATATGTGACGTATTCACTCAGAATATAAGCGATATTGGATTTACATATCATTCTAGCCTTTGAAACTATAAGCAATGTTTCCCCATTATTATCCATCTCCGTTCAATTTCTGATTGATTAATTCGTTTTTTATGACTTATCAAGACTTTGTAGTTTATTTCAAGAGGCAAAATATTTTCACACTTCAAGTTATTTTTTTTCTTGGAGATAATAACAGATGTAATGATACACGTCATACTAATAAAACAATAGCTGGGGGAGGAGAGGTAGATTCATACTTTTCCAAGGGGTATTTTCTTGAGTATTCTCAAGCGGTCACCTATCCAGCTACTCACCAGGCTTGAACTCGCTAAACTTCGATGTTTCGATGTTATGTGGTCGTTTGCTCCTACCCGGTCCTCTGAACAGAAGTAGAGGTTTATCCCTTGTTTCAGGTTTAGAACTAATTTTTCGGCTCCTTCAAAAGTCTTCTCATTCTCTTTCACCCCCAATAGCCCCCTGCGTCTTATTGGACTTATAGACTTGCTTGGGGTGATTTGATTAAAAAAATCAATAATTTCATTTCTGACCCCTATTTACATAAGTTTGTTATATTGACAACTTGGTTTCTTCTGCCAATTTGATAAATGTTGTAGGGGACAAGTTATCCACTTCTTTTTTCCTTGTTATGGCTCCCAGATTTCAACCGTAGATCGGCTGTTACAGCAAAACTATCAATTCCACAATATTTGTAATATTGAAATAAAACAAAACAAAACAAAAACAACAACAACAACACACTAAACTAAATGAATTTCTGTTTTCCAGGTTTTCAAATAATTCATTTAAACATTTCGATACCATTTTCCGTAAGAATCACTGAAAAACTATATGTTATTCAGCTAGAATGAGAGCAGGTTAAAATTGTATGGTGTCAGGTCGACTGTCTTTCTAAAATCAGCAATGTTGAGAGTGAAAGAGATCGTTCAGGCTTTCAATAATGGTACCAACATTCATACTCTGACTTCCATCTTCAAACTCCATTCAAGAAACACCAAGAGAAAGGTGAACATTTTTTTTTAAAGAATAGAGAGTAAAACTAGATCAGGAGGACACAGCAGACATAGGGATTATCATTTCAACTCCGAGCTAATGTGATCAGTGAAAAGACCCAACTCATATCATAAGACTTTTGACATGTGAGAGGGGTATCATCTATGACAGTCCAAAGAACATTGAAAAAGGACTTGAAAATGGAATATTACGTGAAAAGTGTGTGGCATATTATTACACCAAGACAGAATGTTAGAAAATTAGATCGGGCGAAGTTCATCTTCAATAGGCTAGAAAATAATCCTGCAAGAATATATATATATTTGAACTTTATTTCAATCCTTCATGAGCTTTCAATTCTTAGCTATGATTAATTAACAATCAATATTTTCGTTTATGTTCGATGTCATCGATGTTCCGTTAAGATTAAAGAATAATTATACATTATTATTGCTTAAAGTTAGGTCCAATAGTGTTCTAAATATCTCATAGAATTCCACTAGGATATCTTTAATCATTTCTAAGATACAACAGTTCACATCTTAATCTAACGAAACGACAATTTCGCTGTTACACACGTTATTTCCTTCTGAACTTTTGTTCCCACATATCTGCCAAACGCATATTCCGTTTATAATATTCTCAGCATCCTTCAGTACTTTTTCAGGTCACCTGTATAAATAAGATTTATTATTAAATGCCTTATTAACATTGAAAATTGTGCAGCTCAATTTCAGATGTGCTACTTTAATTTCTCTCCGGAGAAATGGACCGAATGATTGGTGGGAGGTCGATCTAAAATCTCTAGAATCAGAATGCTGAAGGTAATATTAATCAACTATGTGACACATTTTATATCTGTATTGATCACAGACACACAGACACAGATGCAGACACACACAGACACGCACAAACACACACACGAATATATATATATATATATATATATATATATATATATATATATATATGTGTGATGCACAGAATATTTTCGATACTAGCATCAGGGTTTTGCTTTTACTATAACAAAAATTGTTGTGTTCAACGTTCTTCGAAGACAATATTTATACAAAACAAAATTATCTCAAAATTATTTTTTTTACATGTAAAGTGTGAAAACGCTAATGTTATGTATTATACAACTTTAAATTTTATCATGCCAAAAGTTAAGGGGGTAATTAAGAGTATGTAATATGCAAATATTAACAAAAAAAAAAAAAGCTAAAATTGCACAGTACCTAAGCTTAGCGTTTTTTTATTAATAAAACAAAACAATGGCCTGATTGTGACATTCGGCTTATGTCAAAAGTACTCCGAATAAAATTCATATGCATCGACATGTTAATTTTCTTTCTTTCAATAAGTATAGTAAGAGACTTCTCCGTAATTATGAAAGGTTCCTATTAATGAGACATGTCTCAAAGAAAATGTGGTGCCAATACATATATATATATATATATATATATATATATATATATATATATATATATATATATATATATATATATATATATATACTTTCCTGTATGTATATATGTCTCTATACATATGAATGTGCGTATGTGTGTATGTTTGTGCCTATACAAGTTTGATTACACTGAATGGAATTGTTTATACGCGAATTTGGAATTTCGAAGAATGTAGTTAAAAATATGAACCGGTAGATATCCAGAAAGAGGTAGAAAAACAAGCATATTCAAAATATAAATAAATATATGGAAATGAAATCTGACAAAATGTCATTCAATATCACCACCAGCAGCTTTTACGACGGATTCGAGGCAAACTGGGGTTTATATTCACATCGTTTTGAAATACCTGTTCCCGTACGATCACCGAAGTTAACTTCGAAACTGGCCAGTGCCTAGATTAGTGACCACTTGAAAATAAAATGTTCTATAGGATTGAATATAGGGTGGTGTAATGGGTAATTGTTAATTGGGGACCCGAGTTCAAATTCCAGTCGGGTATATTTTCACTTACGAGCATGTGCCCTTGGGAAAGGAATGAATTAACCTCTTCTCCCGAATATGATTTAGTTAGTAAGATTTGTATCATTAAATCATTATTATCATACAAATGCATGCAACCTTCACGGATTTTCTGGCTTTAAATTACCTGAAAAGAGTTGATAAGTCGGAGAAAAGGAATCAATCATTCACTTAATCGAAACCACAGCAACAAATCACGCAGCTAGGTTGATTATCAGACCCACGACACCCTCATTAAGCAGGATTTTTTTTTTACTTTGCGGCCGTACATTGTTATTTGTATTTTGCTATTTTGGAACAATAGTTTTGGGATTCGTCTACCCAGGCGTTTATTTTTATCTGAGTGTCTAAACATCTAACAACAGCAGCAACACATCTTTTAAATGTAACATAAAAAGTTATTTTCTGGAGGAAAAGTACAACCAGAATGTCATTTGAAATAACATTTATATATTTGTTTCAGACATACGATGACAATAAAATGATAAATTTCTCTTTTAGTGAAGTTTGTTTCATCATGTATTAGGTTGGTGCAAAAATAATGACGTAATAATGTCGTTTTTTGACGTTAAAAAATACGTCAAAAACGACATTATTACGTCATTATTTTTTAACCAACCTAATAATGAAGTGTTCTTAGAGCGTTGTGAAACGTTTGGGCAACCTTACTTCATGATGGTCATCCTAAATAAAAGGCTTAGTTTGTACTTGCTGGTTAATCCCATCAATTGTGTGCGTGGACAAGGCCTTAGTCGGTGGCTATTGGTTGTCGCTCTTTCATTGTGTGCCTGTGTGTGTATGTGCGTATGTACGCAGATATTAAACAAACTGGCCTCTCAAATTGGTTTGGACCCCAAGAATAAGTATGCTTCTATTTTATAATTTCACACTGGCTCGGGAAAATCTCAAATTTTCAGTAGTGGTAAAAAGAGTTATCTCTTTTTTCCAAATGATCCAAAAATGAAACGTGCTCGTTGTACAACTACGTCCGCTATTTTGGCGGTACTTGCCCTAGTAATTATTATAACTTCTGAATGGGAATTTATTGGTTGATATATATATATATATATATATATATATATATATATATATATATATATATATATATATGATTTTCTTTATATAGTTTTCCGTATCGTCAATGCAACCAGATATAATAACCTAAGGTATTTACACCAGTGGAGGTTCTGGGATGGAAAGTTCAATAACATCAACTTACAAATCATTATGTTGGTGGGGGTAGTAAAATTATATCTCACTGAATGGTATTAAAATGAAATCTATATAATTCAAGATATAGACTCTGCTACAGATCCTGAAACTTAGCAAGAATAAATGATGTGACAACAGCAGTTGACCATCGTAGATAGGATCACCAATTAATTAAAGAAAGCTTGAATTTGTTGTGTCACTCTGTTCAGAACAGGCACACATTTTTCTCTATATTTTCCTAGATTAAAGAAGTTCGTATCATGTCCTATGCCAAATTCTAATGCAGGCGTGGGGGATAGAAAATGTCGTCTGTATTACGCAAAAAATAAAATAAAACTGACATCTCATCTTAACAGAACTATTTACTAAAATTACACAAAAATATCTTGAAACACGAAAGAGGAAATTTATTTAATAAAACTGCCGTGGTCTCAACTTTATTCGACTACAGACGACTTGGGAATCTCCTGCAAATCTTCTGGAGGATTTCCTTGTTTAATTTATGAAATGTTTCCATAATTCTTGCCTGCCGTTCATCTTTGGTGATACAAGGCGTTTTGTTGGTCTTTTATTCAACTGCGCTCCATACATAAAAATCAAGGTGGTTGCAGTCTGGGGTGTTAAGTGGGAGCACTGAGGGGTGATGTGGTCGCAAAAATTCCCTGAAAGGAATAAGTGGGTCCTCCTGCTTTTGTAGCATGTTTCAGATTCCTATTATCACACTTAGCTTCTTCCAGCAGCTACGCTCATAACTCTGAATATCATTACCTCCTCAAGCCACTTGATGTATGACTCCGTGTTCATTCTGAGACCCTGTAGGAAGATGAATGTAGTGATTACGTCCCCATCAATAGTGATCACTCCAAACACCTTCGTAATCCAACTCTTTCCGAATCCTCTTAATTCTCCTCAAATTGACTCTCAAACACTCTAAAATATCCGTATTGGAGCTTCCAAGTACAGCATGTCGTTTTCAAATTTATGACCGAGTCATGGTGCTCTTTAACTCACAGACGGTGTCCAAGTTATCCTACTGTAGAGTACATTCGAAAAATCAAAAACAAACAACGAGAACGTACGATATTAAAACAATAAATGGCGAAAATTTACCCATCATACCATATATATATATATATATATATATATATATATATATATATATATATATATATATATATATATATATATATTGCTTATGCACTCAATACATCTGAAGTGGGGATGAGAATGTTAAAACATTCCGAACGTTTCCTAACATTATATTTAGTCGATTTAATCAATAACCTTCTAAATATATGTTCTCAGTTACTTGGCGCATCCTCTCTCTCCCTCTCTCTTTCTCTTCTCTTTCAGTGTAAATATACATATGTGTGAGACACACAGAGAGCGAGTGTGTTTGTTTATTTGTGTGGGTGTGTATGTATGTTATCAGAAATGCGCAGAAGCACTGATGTATTGAACGAATGTGCTCGTATAAGTCTGTATTAGACAATGTTTCCCAGATTTGTCCGTTCACATTACATGAATGAAAACGGGTGGAGTACAAATCATACCGTGTATAAATGCTACGATTTTGGCTTGATTCTGCCGCCAAACGCGGCCACGGGGAAGTAGCTAAGGTGTTTGTGAACACATAAACATTCAACAAACATCAATCAATAACACGGTCGGCCTCGATTTCGTCGGCTATGAATAGAATCGAAGCTAATACTAAGACACATGTTTTGCATCAGGCATAGCGTTCTCGGTGGCCATGTAGCTAAGAGTCTCCGAGCTGGACAGGATTATATAGATCTGATACCTTGTAGGCAAAGTTTTTCTTTCTTGTTTTCGCTTTCTTTCTCTCTCCCTCTCTTTTATTTGTCGTTTAGTCAGCAAGCGTCTATTTCTGTCTATCTAAGTATCGAGTTGACTACAAATGGTTTCATTAAAGGTAGGGCTGGCGAGTTCCTTCCTTTCAACATTATCCAATATTGAATTAATCGGCCAAGAGGGAATTAGATAATAATTTATCTAAGCAATAATAGGGTTCAGTTCCTATATGATTCATGCGAGATACGACAAAGCAAGCAATATCATTTTTCGCGCTGTCAACAGTATCTATTTGAATTTCTGGAATGAAGAATTATTATTGACACTGTCTGCATTCGGGCTATTATACATTATAAATTATCGAATCGGTACGTACCCGGAAAGGTACGCCTACGAAATTGGTTGGAAAAAAAATTCCATCAAAATTGACACGGATTGATATTCTTCTTTATTTTATGTGCCAATATCTTTTAGGGCGTAGCTGATCATGGCTCTCCACCTCCCTTTATTCCTTGCAGCTCTCAGCAAGTTCCTTCCCTCTGCTTCCTCCCCCAGAACATTTTCTGTCATCCACCTGCTCAAGCTCGTAAACATGTCACGCGCTGCTCTCCCTTGTCTCTCTTTCCCTTTATTTGACACGTGAGTATCAGATTCTCCAGGCCGTCCCTCCTCATTGTGGGTCTTAGAAACTTCAGATGCATCTTTCTGATTTTAAGTACAGGTCTTCTCCTTGTTTGAAAACTCTCTAAGACCTTATCGTTGCTCACAGGCTCGGTTAATGATATCCTTAGCATCATTCTGTAGAACCACATCTCCGTCGATTTGCCTCACTGTATAGGTTGAACAGGTCAGGTGAGAAGACGCATCCTTGCATTACGCCCCTTTCTATTTTTGTATATTCGATGAACACGTTCCTTGTGCGCATCTATGCTGTTTGCTACAAGTATAGGTTCATGATTAATCTGATAGCCCTCACAATTATATCAAGGTTGCTGAGCAGTTCCATCATATCATTGTGGCGTAGCTTGTCGAAGGCCTTTGCATAGTCTACGAAACGTCCTTGTGTCGCTCTTTCTGATAGCATTCTGAGCATGGATATCGCGGATTGACATTGCCATAGCAATAAGTGGAACGAGAAGTGTCTAACCCATAGATTAAATAAAGTGTTCAGTACAGAATTTCTTTTAGGTTGAATGAGGGCGGGAGGGGACAACAATCGAAATTTTTGGCTACAACAACAACGATGCGAACGACTATCTGAACGGAAACTGTTTAAATAGCTACCTATGTTTTGTTTTGATTACTTCCTATGACTTTCTATCCAAAAGAGCTATTTGGATAAATAACAGTCAAAACTCCTTTATATCTGTCTATATTTCTAAGATGAGGTATTATGTACACTATTTACATTGTTCAGATTATCGTTCCCATCTTTCTTGCCATGTTTATTACAATAGTTAGATCCAATGATAGGGCCCAAAAAGTGTGAGTTCAATACCTGGTTAAGATGGAGGGAGGAGTTGGCAGGAGATAACTGATAACAGACATCCATTAGACATGGCACGTGGAACGAGAACAATCTACCCCAGTGAGCAAAATAAAGGGTACAACTCGACATTCCAACCACCTGAAGAAGGCCGGAGAGTATAATGACCGAAACTTTGTGATAAATAGTCCGAACAATGTAAATAGTGTCCTACTTTATAGTTAAGAAATATCAGAGAATCCTTTCTCTGAACGTCAATGTTTTTGACAACATATTAAGTACATTACACAGAGGAAGAAAAAAACTGAACAAAGAATATTTAATGATTTGACGTTCTACAACCTATCACACCTAACTGGTAATAAGGCTTTATATATATATATATATATATATATATATATATATATATATATATATATATATATATATATAAAACCAGGAAAGTCAACTAATTAATACGTCTGGCTCTTCTATTGCAGAGCATGTTATAAATAGCAGGAATTGTGTGTTTGATTTTAGTGTGGACCGTTTCTCTAATTTACTGAGGTCCCACACCTCATATCACCACAAGGTTCTAGAGTCCTTGTATATCAGATCCCGTGGGCCTTCCCTCTGTAAACAGAGGGAATCCTTACTGGGTCTAAATGTCATTGGACTATTACCTTTCTTGAAATTCATTTTCCCCTCTATTGGTTATCATTAATATCAATTAAATTTACACATTTATTCTTTATATCCCAGAAATAAACTTGATAAGGCTGGGTCGAAACCTGTTGTCTTATAGCTTTTAAAATATATATTAAAATGCCATATAAATTATGCTTATTCATAGCTACCCTTAAATTTTGTACTACAAGAAAATTATATATATATATATATATATATATATATATATATATATACCAAGTGTCCTCCGCAAGAACTAGTATATATATATATATATATATATATATATGTATATATATATATATATATATATATATATATATATATATATATATATACTAGTTCCTGCGGAGGACACTTGATTGGGACTTCGTCACAATAGGTAGAGAATAGTAGATGCGATAGGCAAAAATAAGCTACAGAAGAAATCAAAAGTGTTCGCTACATTTTCCAATATATATATATATATATATATATATATATATATATATATATATATATATATATCGATTTTTATATTTTACCTGACATTATTTATTATGGGTGTAATCAATATTTTATAGAAGGCAACATTTTCAATCATGTCTACCATCCTGCACATTAGAATATCTTAATAAACAATAATTGCTCCCCGGAAGCGTTCGCACAATCATCTCATTTTATAGGTTAAAGCACAGTATGACAAGGCATCCCTTAAATTGATCATCATCATGTTCGTAATTTACTCTACATCACACGTTTAGAGTATTATATATAACATATATACACACAGGCACACTAGGAAGGACAAAGCAGATACCCACCACTGAAAATGAATATATAAAAGAAGAAAAAACGAGGAATATAAATTGCGGACAACACCTGAGGAATGGGCTCAAAATTTCTGGAAAGCCCTTATAGAAAACTGTGGAGTTAGGATACTGAAGGTTACACCAATCTAAGTGACAAACTATATATATATATATATATATATATATATATATATATATATATATATATATATATATATATATATATATATATGCCCTTTATGCCTACATGTGAAAATACACATCATTAAGTTTCTAAATAATGAAAATCTATTAAGCAATAGACATGAGTTAACGGTTTTTACCCGACATCATCAAATCTTTGCATTGAATAATTAGCATGTTTTTTTAAATCCATAGTCCTAATAAATAGCTTAAATACCCTACAAAAAAGATAACCCTTTATGAAATCGTCAAAAACCAAATGTTACGGCAGTTTTTTTTTTATATACACAAAACCCTTTCAGAAAAAATAAAATAAAAAATAAATAAATCTCCATAAAGACACGTAAACCAGACTAGACGAAATCATCTTCCGTTTAAAATTTAGAGACCCCAACCTTACCCTGACTTGACATCTATGAATGTAACTCTATACTGATACAAATTATTAACACCCTGCGCCCTCTCTTTATATGAACAATCGCGCTGGCCGTTACGATGGAAATTTTGATTTCAATAATGAATCTGCTACTAAAACACGTAAATTTCAGAAATAAGTTATTCCCAAAAAATTTCGCTTAAGATGGAACAGAGCTTACTTTAATTCAATTTAATTCAAATAATTATTGAAGTTTTCGGCTCTTGTTTTGAAACATGAGACCTCTTATGTAGCGTGTTGGAATCATATTTTCAAATAAATAATTATATTTATGCTCTACTTTTGTATCGAGCACTATTTTTTTAAAATAATAACAAAAATACTAAAGAACTTTGGATTATTTACCTAACCAGTTCTTTCCTATTTTCTATGTTCACACACACACACACACACACACACACACACATATATATATATATATGCTTTAATAAACAGTGCTCGATGTAATGCAACAGAGCTAATAAGTAAATATTGATAAATATACATATAATCCCTCACCGATACCAAGACTGAGTTTCGTGCACAACGCAATCTTCAGGTGCTGATTCTGGACTCAAGGCAAGAACTCCGAGATTTCATCTCGGTGTGGGATAATATATCGGATGTCTTGCCACAGTGATGAACTTTGATACAGCGAAACAGTCTGTCTTTGGATGACTATATATATATATATATATATATATATATATATATATATATATATATATATATATACGGAATTATCGTCATTCCATTGAGTAGTACGAAATTCCATTGACAAATTCTTCTCTAGAACTATTATTTTGTGGGAAAAGAACCTTAAAACTTATCTACCAAACGTATGGGCAATCGTTAGCTATCCTCATAATAAACACTTTTTACTAATTAATCCAACATATTTAGTCATTTAATGGTCTGATTTTATATCTCTACTTGGTGGAAATACCAGAATATCAATAAATTCGTCTGCATAGCCTTTCGTTATTTTCCTAGATGGCTTTATGAAAACTCAAATAATTTCATATTCTTCAACACTAACTGATTGAGGTTAGAAAACAAAAAAAAAATTATATTCAGGATGCGCAATATATACGTCCCCCATTTTAAACATTCATAAAACGACCATGGTAAATGCTAATAAAAAGAAATCATTGATTTGTTCACACAAACAGTTACTATTATTATTCATTTAGTTTTTAAAATGACATACTCCAAATTTGTAAACGATTTCTAAAGTTTTGCATCACTCGGAAGTCCGGTTTGTCCTACGTCCTCCAGGTAGCTTTCTTTTAAGCGCTGAATTTGTGGCCCTGAAATTTCCATCGCACAGAACTATTGATTTCTGCATAATTCCGACGTAGCATGTAATGAACTTGCAAAATGAGATGCAGTTCCAGTTCCACCAATCTTAAAAATAAAATATTTCAAAGGCACACAGAGTGTGCACAGCTTCAAGCCACAGTGTTAACTGTTGGTATCTCAAAATTTGGTAAATACAGATTTGCAACTCCTTCTGTCTACGATGTTCTCATTTATTATCAGTAAGTATATAAATGCACGATTATAAAATCCGCAATGTAAGATTGACATATGTATTAATCCGTTAGTATTTACCTAAGTTAATTAGGACGACACAGATGACAGTTTAAAATGTGGGAAGTAGTTTTGCCGCAGCCTGTATAAATCAAGACGGAAATTGCTGATTCATAAATAATTCCTCGTATTTAAATTAGCTTTACGCCGGGTTTATTTTCTTCTCTTATACATTTATTTACAGTATATGCACTCAGAAACATTATAACTACATGGTTTCGAACATTGTGTCATCCGGCATACATCGTATCGAATCCAATAATGTTTACGGAATTTTTAAATGGAACTTTATTTGATCTTCAGGAGTAGACTATATTTGTTGCAAAGGCAATATGTAGCGAGAGCTTTTCTATTCTTTATTACGTATCGTTCAGTTTGTCCTGTACAGCCTGGGTTTGAATCGTTGGTCTCAAGGATTGAACATTTGATATTTCATACTACTGATTTGTGTGTGTGTGTGTGTGTGTGTATTTCTAGTCGTCCTTCCAAAATATTCATCATTCACATTCTTAATGATTTCCTCATTTTTTATTCATCTCTTCGACAACTACTTTAAATAATTTCATTTTTTCATAGGTTTTCCAATCGAGTTAAATCCATTCTTTTAAATACCAATCTTTAAAGCATATAGGCAGAAGCTCTCCATTTGCAACTACTTCTGACCACGATGTTCTCACTCATTATCAGTCAGTATATAAGTGCATGCTTATAAAATCCGCAATGCATGATTGACATATGTATTAATATATCAAAGCCTGTGTTGATTTAATTCTTGAGATTTACTAACCCGAATTGTTAATATGCGTCACACAGTGGCTATAGACTTCACTTCAGCATTAATACGCTGATAACACCTGATCTTACATCTTTTTTTTTTGCAGAAACAGCATACACTTTATTAAATTACCTGAGATGTTCTACTAAGCCCTTCAAACTCAGCTGGCCATTCACTTTCGCATCACTACTTATATCTATCTCTAAAGATTATATTAATCTGAAAAATTTCAGCTTTCTGACGGCTGTAAAAATCAAGACTAGTACATCAGCGAGACACCTACGAATAAATCACGTCGAAAACAGCGGTTCTCTTTGGCTTACTGAAGTTAAGCAGCGTCGATCCCGGTCCGTAATTAGATAAGAGGCAGCGTCGATCCCGGTCCGTAATTAGATAAGGGGCAGCTTCGGAACACTGAATATTTAAGCAACATTATAGATTTCAGAAAAGAGTGGTGGTTGGAAATAACCCACAAAGGACTGATAAGCCGTAATATCTCATCATTTTACACTTGATATGGCTAGATGTAAATGTAAGATCTATGCTAACTGTTTCTTTTATCGCACTTCTCGTTTGTGTAACTCTTTTTCTCGCTTACCAGTGAACTTCGCTCTTCAAAACTTTAAATGAAATGTCAATCGTTTTTTCCTATCTTCTTAATTATTGTTCTTTTATTGTTCTCACTCTTTAAAATTATTTTTTCTCGTATACTCTACCACTTAATTTTGACTTGAATCCTTAGAATCTTTACTAATCTGGTATCGACGAGGTGAATGATACACAGAGAAGAATGAGTTCTTAATATTTTTATTCAGCACCAGTATCCCGGGCTAAAGGATTCATATAAAAAACACAGAACAATAAGTTACAAAACAACTAACAAGACAACTTACTAGGAATAGATGATGGTCAAATGCTGTATAGTCAAATGAATTAAGACCAGTCCGAATATTAATCAGCTTAGTATCAGCTTATTAATGAACTGTTGAAGTCCTTAATCGTAGACTATTTAAGGCTATGAGCCAGGCCATCTGGTAGAGTACTGAAGGGTGCTAGCTACTCTACAACAATTGCCTTCCATGGTGTGACCTGATTAACAAAGAAAAGAAAAACAAATAAATCGTCATTTAAACTGATGTTGATTTGTAGGAGTAGGGAATAATAAATCTATTCCAGAAATGGCGAAACAGATCGCAACAGAATTGACGCATATATGTTTTTAATATCTCCATGGTGAAATATTGTCAGTGGATTTAACTTAAACACGCTAAACACATTTTGTTCCGAGATACTATATGTTCACGAGTCCTGTAACTTATTAGTGTTGCAGGAGCACAATATGTACTGTACCCGTAGCAACAATGATGTGTCTTGGCAAGGTAGCCTGATGGAGCTCAACTATCTCCAGACTGGTTTGACTTCAGAGCTTTCCTTCTTCTAGACTGGTTTCCGTCTAAAGATATACTTCTCAGGTTTTCTGGTTATTTGACCGATAGTTAGTAGGTGAATTCATACATTTCCCGATGTGTTTATGAATAACAAAATGTAGTGACTACTCTGGAATTCGAACCCGACTCTGAAATTTCTAATTCCAAGTAGCTTTCCAATACGCCAGTGTACATCCATAGTATATATTACAGTGTTTAATTATTTAATAATGAAATTTTTCACAGGGAGAGTCAAACAGGAAACAGACACGTGCATTCTAACTTGATCGTGGATATGTGTATGAAAGTAACACTTGCGTTTAATCAGATATGAGTTTTCTATTTAGAATTAGCTTATTCACCCAACTTAAGCAATAGCAATTTAAGAGCGGCCTATCATGAAAGAAAGTCAAATGATCATTTGATCGATTTGATCGGATTATTTTCAAGTTCCTTTCTGTGCAGAATAATTGGGAGGCGGCAATTCACATGTGCAACTTCTTGATCTTCTTTGAAATGCTATAATGACTTCATGGTCAAAGATTTCATTCTCCTTTTCACACCTGTCAAACACTTGCCACAATTTCCGAAGAAGGATCACTTTGATTTTCTCTCGTTTGTAATTCGTTTGGCATCGCCTTCTATGGTTCATCCAATATTCTTGTAAAATGCACGAGACAAAAGCAGGCGCCTTACCCGCAGTCTACTTTATATCAAAGATCTGACCAGAAACATTCACAGATCAATAATAAAGATAACAATTCTAAAAGTTTATGATGCACATCGTAAAACTTGAAAGACCTAGGCCTGACTGCTGATCTCTTCTCTGACCTAACTCTAACAGCTCAATAACTAGTTTGTATTTTTTTTAGATCAGGTATTATAGATAATAGCGGCTCGGATTGAGTAATCGGAGAGACGAGTTCGAATTCCAGTCGAATCGATTACATTCACTTACGTGCTAATAAACTTGAGAAAGGTATGAATCCTATTCATATCGCCCCCAGCTGTCGGTAAATAGCAGGACAGACCGGGTTCTATAGCTTTGGTTAGCAACTGGTCTACTGCAGAGAGAAATGGCAACCTACTGCGGGAAAAATCTACTCGTCAGTCATGTATCGAAAAATACATGATCGCCTAAGCGTGTATCACGCATTGCACATAACTGACTGTTTGTAGCTATTTACTCTGTTTGCATTGTTTGGACAGTTGTTCTCATCTTTATTGTCACATTCACGACGTTTCGGTTGTTGTACGCTCCAGGCTTCTTCATATGATATTTGTTGTGTTATGGGGTCAACCCCTTTTTCATATAAGTGGACTCTA
Organism: Acanthosepion lycidas; assembly: GCA_963932145.1. Taxonomy (NCBI): domain Eukaryota; kingdom Metazoa; phylum Mollusca; class Cephalopoda; order Sepiida; family Sepiidae; genus Acanthosepion; species Acanthosepion lycidas. The sequence goes on along the minus strand of OZ010573.1, from coordinate 94,561,101 downwards.
CCAAGTGTACCTGGACCGCTGCCGTTAAATACCCAGTCGGTAGTCGGATAGTGAGAGGATATACAAACGGAGATAGTGTGAGGTAACCTCTTGTAGAAGTCAGTTACAAGCACGTAGACTCTAAGGAAGTCCTACTTCGAGACTGTATATATCTATCTGTATTTGCTAATAACCGCGTTCCTGGATTCACTAACAGTATTACTCTTTGTATGATTGTGTAAATACATTTTATTTCTTATATTATTGCGTTTGTCATTCCTTGGAGACCGAATTCATCTCGGAATCCACAACATGTTGGAATTACGAACCGAAACTATTATTTAGCCCACATTGGTAGACTTTTTCTAATTCCACATATCATGGCTTTGAATATCTCCGTTTTAGATAAATAACAGTTCAAATATTTGTTTTCTTCGCTGAGGCCAATAATTGAACACAACTCTTTGGGTAAAGTCAATTTTTGGATCAACCAACTAAGGCCTTGATTCACATTTGAACTCATCTCATATTCAACAATTTAAACAGTGAGAATATATAAATGTTCTGAAATTTATAATAATTATAAATATATTTCATTAAATTCCTTTTATGTGAATTAAACAAAATCTTATAAATATGCTTACGTATTATGAAATGTTATTATAAACAGAAACTTTATGGCCCTCCACGATTCATTTTCCTTATTTTCTGTAAATTGCAACAGCATCTTAGGAAAAACAGTGTGAAATCTCGTTATGAATTAAGAGTTGACATTTTCCTGGACTGGTCTTCTACACAAGCATAGGGGACCATTTTAAACCCAGAATTTAACCCACAGTTTTAGGTAAAGAGATGCATATCTAACTTTTACAAATAGCATATATAAGAAAGTGAACACTACAGATTCTGACAGAATTTAAACTCAGATCGCCTATTCTAATTTCTGCATGACACAGCCACTCTTACACTCATGCAAGTCAGAAATAACTTTATTTTCATACTAGCAGTAGAGCCCGGCGTTGACCAGGGATGTAACAGTAAGAGATTGATCAAGTATCGACCATCATAAAGACTAAAAAATAAAATTGACAAAGATTATTTGTTTAAGGTTGACGGACATGCATGTTTTAATTAGTTTCTGTTTTTTACGAATTGGTCAAACCCAAACTCAAACAAAAACATTGTTTTCAATCATTATGAGTCTACCAATTGAATAGAATATTATTATAAACAATTGTCTTGAAAATGGAATTTTTTAAAGCATTCTGAATGTAAAGATAAAGAAAAAAGTGTGCAAGACAATAAGAAACACTACCTGCCAAAAAAAGTGAAGTTTTGTTGAAATCGGTTGAAAAATGTACGAAATCCGATCCCATATATAAACGAACACATACACACAAACAACCTGGGTTTTAACCCTATGTGAGTTGTCCCCCTTTCATTAATGCCTCTTAATCGTGTTTTCAAATTGATTTTGTGCAAAAACAATTGTGTTTTTCCAATTTTTGGCGCTGTTAGAACCACCGCAAGGTAATTTTACGTAGTCCTGTGAAGTTTTGTTGAAATCGGTTGAAAAATGTAGGAAATCCGATCCAATATATAAATGTTACACACACACACACACACACACACACACACACACACTCACACACAATCTGCGTTTTATAGTAAGTTAAGATTTCATTTCTAAATAATGAAACACAATAACGATAATATTAACTTACCTTCTTTTTGGGGCCGACTCTTATATCAGTCAGTTATGTATCATGAGTGATACACGCTTAGGCGATCATGTATCGGAAGATATATGACTGAGCCGACAATTTTTTTTTTCCGCAGGAGGTTGCCATTTCTTTCTGAGGTAGACCAGTTGCCATCCAAGGCTATAGAACCCAGCCTGACTTTCTATTTACCCATAGCTGGGGAGGAGAAGAAGAGGATGCATACCATTCTCAAGGGTATTAACACGTAAGTGAATGTAATGGATTCGACTGGAATTTGAACTCGGCTCTACCGAATATCACATTTCCTATATTCAGAAAAACTGGTTTAATTTTTAGTTGTTGTTATTATTATTATTGTTGTTGTTGTTATTATTATTATTATTATTGTTGTTGTTGTTGTTGTTGTTGTTGTTATTATTATTATGATTATCATTATTAAACCTGTCTTTACAAGCGTTGTATCCAGGAAACAAGTCCAGATTCATTAACCTTTCTCCTACCAACATCAGAAGTATCTATGAAAGTACCAGTAAAGTCATGTTTAAATATATTATCTCGCCACCCTGTCGTCATGGCTACATCTGGCATGAAAAAGTCTCTGATCAGGATGTTTTGAGAAGCGTTGAACCATCTCTTAAATGGGAAAATAGTTCATCCAAAAATTGTTGACAAACAGTATGAAAGTGTAAAAATTGATTTTTATAACAAAAATATCATCAATATTTATTCGAAAAAATATTACCAGCAACACATTTTCGAAAAAAATTAATGGCAAAATATTTAAAATATATATATTACCAGCAGTAAATTAAAAAAAAATAACAGCAATGCATTTAAAAAATTAAAATTACCAGCAAAACATTCGACTCTAAAAAAAATACCTGTTTACAAAATTACATCAATTAAACATGATCTACGAACTGTTTTCTTACAAGGAATGCATATTCGATTCATACGAACCTATCAAAAAGCTCTTGTCCTCATTAAATAAATTTTCTTTCTATCTATATTTTACTATAATCATATTGTGTATTGATTTTTTATGGATAAATTGATAATGGACATGAAAATAGTAGGCTGAAAATCTTCAGCCCGACCAATTCTTTAAATTTGATCAAAATTCATTAAATATTTTGTGATTTTTTTTTTTTTTTTGATAGAAAAATGCTTTCAGCACCTGCTCGTTTAAATTTGCCGTAAACAATTTGCAGAAGTATATATGATTCTGAGTTTCGAAGTGCATTACCTAATAAAAGGAATCAAAAGTTAAACGACCAGTAATTTTTCCGAAGTAAGCAGAATGCAATTAAGAAAATATTTTTCTTATAAACGGATAAATCGATAAAATAAATAATAACTATTAGATAACATCTGAGAGCCCATAGAAATGACACCCGTTGCGACCAAACATATGAGAGCATTACATTAGTTGTATATTATTTAGGTCTCAGTAACAATTCTTCACACATGTGTTGAATTGTTTAGAAGGAACTGTCGATGGCAATAAAGATCTTTCTTCAAAATAATTCGTTTTCTTTAAGTGAATAACAAATATTTTCCATCGAAACAAGGTGGCGGCTGTAAAAATATGGCTGCCGTTTGTGTGAAGATGACGTCCATTTTATCGTTGCTTTCTGATTCTAAATTACGACCGAGGGGGGAGAGAAGACATTTAGACATTGGATTTAAATTGTCTTCTTATGAAGGAGTCTAGACACATCACTAAATCTTGTAAGTTCACTGGCATTCTGGTTGAACAAATTGGCATCCAATCTAAAAGAAATATAGAAATACAGTTTCAACTACATTAAAGGATTATACATTCTCTTTTAAACTGGTATGATTAAGACTTGTAAATAACGATATATATTAAATATAATTAAATATTGTTCTCTCTCATCATCTAATAATTGAAAGACTAGAGATATAGCTAGCGAATTTACTGTGTTTATATTAAGATATGATTTTTGAAGGTTATTTTCGGATAACTTTCATTCTTAAATTATTTAGTCGGGTGTTTCATTTACAATAGTCTATCAGGTTTAGTTAAACGGAATCTTTATCCTTCCTCTAAATATACAGAGTGGACCAAAAGTCGGTGGTCAGTAGGTGGAATAAGTCAGTGTATCGGTTATATCATGACAATAGTATTCATTATAACTATGGTATTTGTGGTATATTATTTTAAATTTTATAACTATCTAATTTTTTTCAGATAATTGTATTATTAAATATAATTGTATATGTAACCTCAAGCAAATTTTATCATTTATTGCCCACCTACTTTTGGACCCTTCTGTATACATAGAAGCAAATCTTACTATTTCCTATTATTTTTCCTCTTATGACGTTTTATTCAACCAGAAGTATATCAAGATTTAAAATGAAACTGTTTCTTGTATTTACATTTGTAGCAATACCTGTCCAGGTCTTAGTTAAATAACAGGGCAGATTGTTTGCCAACCAAGCTAAGAAAACTAAAACTTTGAATTCCACAGAATTACAGAGCACCATGTAACCATTTCGAATGAGTAGCCATATATTTCTCAGGAAGTCTTCAGTGTAGTGTCAGATATCTGACGCGCGTTGGTCGTCCAGCCAACGTGAGCTTGTCCAGGAGAGGAGAGGAGTTGTGGTCGGCTGGCCTTTCTTTGTGTAATAAAATACAATTAGCAACTTTCGAAAACTAAGTAAAACCGACCCGATTCTAATGTATGTGTTGGTTTATTGGTTTTGTCTTGTTTTACGGCATATTAACCTCTATGGGTTACTTAATGCCGACAAGATTTTTACGATAGGTTCGTATCGATAGAATATGTATTACTTGTAAGAAATCAGTTTGTAGATAGAGTTTCATTGACGTATTTTTGTGAAGAGGTTTTTGTCGGGAGTAAAATATATTGTCGTTAATATTTTTTGCAAAAATATACTTCTGGGAATTTTTTTTTTTTTTTTTTTTAAATATGTTGATGGTATTTTTTAAAAATAATGTATTGTTGGTAATTTTTGTTTAAATACATTGCTGGTAATAATTTATTTTACCCGAAAAAGTATTGATGGTATTTTACTATAAAACAGTTTGTTTCAAAAAAGTATTGCTGGTAATAATTCTTTTTTTTTTTTTCAAAACTGCATTGCTGATAATATTTTCTTTATCAAAAATATATTGCTGTAATAAATTTAAAAAAACAATATTACGGGTAATATTTTATTTCGAAAATGAATTGCTGATAATATTTTACTTTTTCAAAAATATATTGCTGGTAATAATTTTTCGAAAAAACGTATTGCCGCTAATATTTTTTTCAAACACATATAGTTGTTAACATTCATTTTTCAATAATGTATTGCTGGTAATATTTAAAAAATGTATAACTCCTAATAATTTTTACTTTTTCAAATTACTGATGGTAATATTTTTTTTTAATAAATATATTGCTAGTTATATTTTCATCAAAAATGTATTGCTGGTATTTTTACTATAAAAATATATATTTATGGTTTCATAGCTTTGGGACATCAGTTTGGAGGTGAACTATTTGCCCATAGCTGTGACCCTAACAGTTGCTCCCATGCCAGAGGTCAGGGTAGAGCTGGGAACAACAGCAATTAAGAGATGGTTCCACGCTCCTCGAAACCTCCTGATCAGATGACTTGCTGCCGGATGTTGTTTATCGTCATACGCATGACGCCTGATTAGTAGGGAGAGTATAACCCGTCTGCAGAGGTTCAGTCACCCTATTTAGAAGCCCCAGCCAACAGAGCGGCTTATGTATGGGATTCGTCACGCGTGCCCAGCAAGCTTCGGGATTAGAAGTGGTCGACAGGTCAGTGCTTGGTGCTCGGCATTGAGATGAGTAATGCCCGAGCTGAGACCCATAAATTTAAATCTTTCGCCAGAGTTATAATAGCGAATTAACACTTTTGAGAACTTTTATAATAAGGTTCTAAAAGAAAGTTCATTCGCTAATATAATTGGGTTTATTGTTGCAATAAAATACCTTGAAGCATCAAGATTTCAGAAAAGGTGATTAATTGAAATCTCTTTTAAAATCTCAGAGATATTTAAACTGGAATCTACGGGTTAATAGAGTTTATGATATGCAGATATGCTATAAACCAAGAAATACATAGATCAAATCACTGTTCTTTTATTAGTTTAAAATAAATAAAGGATTCCGCAGAGACTACCTTAAAATCTCAACGTGCGGGTGATTTTTTTTATGTTCTAAAGAGAAATATTGCGAAGACCTTGGCCAAAATATTCGAAATGTTAGGGTGTCTTAATGAGAATATTGTTGCAAAGAAAATTCCGGTAAGAGTCATAAAGATGCAAAAGAAAATTAAGGTGTGCATATAATTTCAAAGAACTAACTCTGAAAAATATATCGAATGCAAGTGAGACAGGAGAATACAGAGACTAAGCTGCCTGAGAGGAAAACGGATACCAAAATAAATCGTATAAAGAAAAATATTAATAGAGTAAAATTGATGAAGAAAGTACATTATGTTGGAGAGGGCCATGAACAAAAGAAACAGACAGAGAAAAAAACAGACAAAAATATTATGAGAAAAAGAACCAAGTATTCAATTTTTTCTTTAGTCTTAAATCACACATTGAGAAGAGATGAAATGTATGAATTAAGTTGTCCCTAATAATTAATCGACAATAAATTTCGATTTAATTGCGCAAATAAGGAAGAGTTTTGAGGTTTACAGTATAAAGTTTCTGGGATAAATCTCTATGAAATCAAACGCTGTTACAACTAATTGCAATTAAATGCCACCTGTTAATCAAATGAATCTATGTAAAATATTTTAAAATAAGAGTTAATATTAAATATCAGATGACGGTTTCTTGTATAGGATAATTTCTCTTTTTTGTTATATTGCTGGAATGATTTAGAAGCGTGAAAACTGTCTGCATATATTAATAGACTGACAAATCTCTGTATACCAATACACAATATATATATATATATGTATATATATATATATATATATATGTATATATGTATGTATATATATGTATATATGTATGTATATATATGTATATATATGTATATATATATATGTATATATATGTATATATATATATATTTTTTTTTCTAGATATGTTTTTGCATTTTGGTAGATATATCTGTTAAAATGAGATGGCACTGTTATTTTTATTTCTACGTAATGTAGAGGGCAATTTATCCATCGCACTATACACACACACACACACACACACACACACACACACACACACACACACACATATATATATATATATATATATATATATATATATATATATATATATATATATATATATATATATATAAATATATATATATATATATATATATATATATATATATATATATATATATATATATGCAGAGTGATTGAAAAGTAACTCCCTATTGTATCTATGAGTGGCCAGTCAGGAGTCCTGACTCCGTGGATTTTTTTTTCTTAGACGTTCGTTAAAGAAGCAATACTACTATACAAAATAAAGATTCTTTAAGAACTTGAAACGTGAATAAATGATGTTATCTCTTCCATAACACAAGAGTTTTTCGTGAAATATGTTGAAGCAGTTCTTGGATGGTTCGTGAATTTGGTAGCAAAATTTGGTGCCCATATCTTATTTTAAATAAAACCTCACAGTAAACGCTTTCTACTCTTATCCATTTCATGTAAAAATTATAGATAATAAATAACTTATAAGTATTTTAAAATAGGAAGGGATTTTTCAATCCCACTGAATACAGGGTGCGATGGATAAGTTGTTGCCATTTTGTAGTTTTAATTTCGCGCATGTGCGTTTGCTGTTCTTAATTTTTTCGACTGCAGTATAATTTATCAGTATCAGTTGGGCACCATTTATGAGAACATGAGCACCATGACGCAATTCCCGCGGCTATTAATTGGGAAATGGTATGCTGCACTTTCACGCTGGTCGCTCCAATACGAACATTTCACAATGTTTGGCCGTCAAACCTACGACCGTGCCGAGAACTCGGAATGAATCGTACCTCAAGTTCATTGAGGAAGTAGTGCACCTGTGGTTCAAGAGGGTGGCTGTTAGAAGACGCTATATCTGAAAACAGGACTCTGCACAATGACTCACCAGCTGGAGAATCCAGTTATGGCTGTCAGAGTATTTCTACGAGCACACCATCCATTCCATCTGGAAACAAAATTGCCCAGACTGCACTTCCCTTGATTATTAATTAGGTCTGGAGTGGAGTTGAGGGAGAAGCCAATAAAAATTATTGTAAGACTAAAACTGAAATGAAGGCAAGGATTATGACAGCCTTCGCCAATTTAAACAACGAGAAAACCCAGAAAAGATGCAGAAGATTTTGGAATCGTCTGGAGGCGGTGGTTGATTTAAACCGGAATTTTATTGATTACATTTATTCTTTACTAATTTCGAGATATTTCCAAGATATGTTGTGTACTTTTGGTAGATATGTCTATTAAAATGAGATACCAGTGTTATTTTAATTTCTACGTAATTAGACGACAATTTATCCATCGCACAATATATATATATATATAATTATATATACATACATATATATATATATATATATATATATATATATATATATATATATATATATATATATATATATATATATATTGTGCCCAATTATATGTGAGCTCAACAGCTATCGGCGAGTTTCAGGTATGACCCAATGTGTCTGCATATTTATTTACATACGCTCTATCTATAATATTGAGCACTTTTAGCCATAAATATAACTTAATAAAAAATTTTATTTTTTATCATACACACAAAAACACACACACACGCATACATATATCATACATAAGTGGTTGTTAATTTAGCCAACATGTAACAAATATTTAACCAATCAGTTATCGTCAGTTGAAATTTATAAAATTAGTTTCATCGTTTTTTTTCAGGAAATGATACAAGTCAAGTCCAACAACACTTCTTGTTTTGTTTAGTATTCACGAATGTTTCATTTCAATTTTTTTTTATTAGTGTAAAATGTTACCAGCTTGATTATATCATATCATCTACTTATATGTGTTAACCATTGTGCAGTCACTATTTTTAGCACTGCATTAATTCATGCAAAAAATGTCCCAAGGAACGCACAAAGTAGAGAATTCCTCAGTGAGATTTTTGCGAAGGAGGATTAATAAGGTGATAAGAAGTGCAGTTTATAAGGAAATATAGGATAGATGTCGGTTGATCCTGGAGTAGTTAATATGGTAGAGGTCTTCGAATCAACCTCTCCGGAATATGTCACACACAGTAAAAGTTTATTATGATAAATGTATTTTATATTATTTGATAAAGGTTTTTATAATTTCCTAGAGTCTTTGATGGAGTTTCATGAAGGGTTGGATATTTGTAATTATTAATTTAAATATAAGTGATCATACTTCGAAAGTTTGGGGAAAAACTGAAATTAATGGAATTACGTTTGAAATAAAATCGAATTAAACTTAATTTTAATTTCCATTTAAAATCAGATTTTATGTATTGCTTTTCATTATTAAAAAAATCACAGAGCAAAAAATAAGATTCTAAAAGAAAATATCACAAGCCCAAGAGAAAAATAAGCTCTTATCTCTGGCTGCAAGCATTCATATTTAGATGGCGCGAATTTTGGGCGACGTAAAGTAGAACCAAATAGGAATATTAGCCCAAGGCAGACCCGGGTAGGAATAAAACCCTCCAGCTTGACAGAATTCACTTTTTACAATTTTATACGCTACACGTTTAAAGAATATTTACTGGCTCCTGCAATAAGCTATTAACACTTTCACTGCTACTCATTAGCCCAGTGCTACCCCCATCCGGCCAGCCATTTTTTTTAAAAAATGCCAAATTTCAACCTACATATTTTATCACACAGAAAACTGGCACTATTGTGCTTTACAGCATTCCATTTTCATGGATATACCTGGGAATGACTTACCAGATCAGTAATGGGTATACACATGATATCTTTGAAGTATTTTCCTTTGTGATTTTACGATAGATGGCGCAACAGGACACTCATACTAGCGGTATGCAAAACAACGTAGGTTTCCGTAGTTAGCCAGCTGGAGCAAGAGAAGAAAAACGATCTCCGTAGTGAGCAGCGGAAGTGTTAATATCAATTTATTTTTCTATTATTCTAACTAAATTAATTTTAACTGCTTTACGAGTATTGACAATTTAATTCCAGGAATACAATCTCTTGAGAAAAATTTTCTTTACCTTTTCACTATGAGCTGAAGTTACCTTCAAAATATCCATTAAGTGAAGCAATGGACATTTATTTAGATTTTTTGCTATTGCTGACAATATCCTTAGAATTCATTTCACGGAACACTTTTTAATCATTTAGTTAAATTATGCTGGATATCAGAAACGTCTGAAAAGTTATATCATTTAAAAGTGTTTTTCAACTTTGAAAAAATTACAAATGGTGAAAGCTCGCAAATGGGTTAGCTAAACAGTTTTGGGGGCAGATCCGTTAACCAGGATTGAGGTAACCCCTAAAGCACCATGCATAGTAGCAGTGTCGTTGTAGAGAATCTATATGTCTGGCCAAAGTTATCTTTCTCGAAACCCTTTCGGCATATTGAATCAAACATTTGTCCTGTACATTTCTTGCGTGATTTGTACATCTTTTCGTCGATATTTGACTTGCCTACAGCATACACAAAAACAAGAAAAAATTAATTCTATTCTCATAGTATCTTTACTATACATTCTTTTTAATATGGCTAAATTTAGTACAAACAGTAAGTAGATGTTATCCCATTGCTCCTGATTTATTTCATTCATTTTTTTGACACCAGTAGAACATGAACACGTTCACCTCACCATGCTTCTCCACAACGAAAGACTGATAGTGTTTTTGTCCCAAGAAAGTTTAAATTAAAACATGACCGGATGTCCACGTCTACAAATATTTGATTAAATCATTATTCTAAAAAACACACAGCGATCCATCTAGAAATTAAATTCCCACCATTCGTATTTGGTCATATTAGTTAACTTTACGAAGAAACTATCCAGTACTTGTAATAGAGAAAAACTTAACACTATTCTTTGTATTCATTCTGCTGATAAGGTTCATGGAATAAATTATATATGAAAGGAAAATTTAACTCAGCTGATGCGCTTCGACTTTTGATGGACGCGAAGTGCAAACTTAAGGACATTATTTTACATCACACATTTATAAACTGAAGTAAAATTTCGTTAGTTTTTCATAGATTTTAAATTTAAGGACGCTCTTTAATATACATTAGACAAGCTTGAAATCAAGGTAAATTATAGAGGATGATAAGTGATATAATTTAATTTCTGATAATTTGCAACCTCTATAATTTACCTTGACATTCAGTAAGCCAAATTTATATCCATGAGAGTTCTTACATTAAAAATTCTGAAAATCTAACGGCATTATTTATTTTTTTTGTAAATAGAGTTTGCAAAATTGCATCCTTACATTCGTCACTTCATCTAAAATATGTTTTCCATCTGTCATTATATATATATATATATATATATATATATATATATATATATATATATATATATATTTGTTCATTTGCAGATCTATTTTTAGTTATATCTGATTTTATTCATACGCCCACTTATATTGTCATAAAGTTTACTTGAAAAAAAATTGTTACCTAATAATATACATACTTATAGTTTATGTGAAAATAACTCTACA
>OZ010573.1:94469688-94544688 GCA_963932145.1 Acanthosepion lycidas | reverse complement strand
GAAATTTTTAAGTATATCTGTAAATCTTGCCACGAATCCACGCAAAGATTGTATTGTATTCATATTACTCTTCTGGGAGTCAGGACAATTTCCAGCAAATTTTAAATTAAGTTGATAATTAAATCACCCGAAACGTTTAATGAATATATGTTGGTAAAATTAATATAAATTACGAGAAACATTTACTCTTAAATCTACTGTTCATATGGTAATCAGGAAATGAAATGTAATGTTTCTAATTAAAGTAATTGTTTATTTTATCTTAATGCTATTTTCATTTAAACATATCTTGTATAATGGAGCACATGACATAATCCAGGCTGGTAACATTAATAGCAAATTTATACTGAAGTGTTCTACATTGAATTCAAAAGAATATAATTGAAAGAAACTATTGTTCTTGTTTTATCTAGCTACTGTAGAGCTGGTCGAATTAATTTTGACAAGTTAGTCTTATTTAAGATCTCCCGTAGTTAATATATATATATATATATATATATATATATATATATATATAATGACGTACTAATGTCGTTTTTTGACGTTAAAAATACGTCAAAAAACGACATTATTACGTCATTATTTTTGCACCAACCTAATATATGACGTTCTCCCTCTCCATGAAATTAATTCAATTATTTATAAATACGTTTGTAGTTGCGGAGCCGACTACATAGGGAGAACAACTCAACGCTTAGACATGAGAATAAAACAACACGTTCCTACAAAAATTAGAAATCACACCTTGCCTTTGAGTGGACTCGTCCCGAACACCTATAGTTCCGCCATATGCGAACACCTATTAAAAGACAGAGATTGTTCAGACAAATTTAGTGTTGACTGGTTCTTTCTGAAGTCGGACGATCGGCTGACCCGCTGATCGGTTGATCGGTTGAACTCTCTGCTGTCGGGCGGGGAGGAACCCGAACGAGTCTACGCCGAAGGGGGGATCTCTTTCGGGGAGGTAAACCGACCCAGAACACGTTTATACGGTTCAAAGTGCATATTTTTGGCCGAACCCACGGGCTCGGATATCCCACGTTAAACCGGCCTTGTGCCGCATGATGCCCTCGTGGGGGGTGACTAAATACTAGTGTTGACTGGTTCAGTCTGAAGTCGGACGACTGGCTGACAGGCTGATCGGTTGTTCGGTTGAACTCTCTGCCTTCGGGCGGGGAGGAACCCAGAGCAGTCTCCGCCGAAGGACGGTGTCTCTTTCGGGGAGGTAAACCGACCCTGAACCCGTTTATAGTGTTCAAAGGGCATATTTTTGGCCGAGCGCACGGGCTCGGAGATTCCACGTTAAACCGGCCTTGTTCCACATGATGCCCTCGTGTGGGGGGGACTAAATACTAGTGTTGACTGGTTCACCATGTTGTCCCGGTCTCACTCCTTATTTCATATAAAGGTTCTGGAGGCACTTTACATCGGGTGCCGTAAGCCTTCTTTGTGTAAACAACGTGAGTGTTTGTTGGGACTCGCTGTCATTTGTCTCTGTTTCCTTTTGCATATTTTTTTTCACAATTTCCATTTATTGTACATTTTTCTGTGTTAATTTTAAATCTCCCATTGAAGCCTGAAGAGCGGGAGCGAAACCGGTTGCTTCGCCCGTTTTTATTATATCTCGTAATATTAAGTTTTATACTTTTATTTCGATCATTAGATTTTGTACCTACAAAAATATCTTTAAATATATATATATATATATATATATATATATATATATATATATATATATATATATATATATATATATATGCACTCTTCAGTGTGCAATAAGAATATCTAATTATTCTCCAGGCTTAATAGAAGAATCGTCATGAAATTGATCATATACGAAAATGACATGTTCATTATTAATTAATCATAGATTAGGATAAGAAGCTCATGAAGGATTGAAATGAAATGGGTAGGTATTGAATGTATTTAAAGATGGAAGCCAGAGTATGAATGTTGATAGCATTACGGAAAGACTAAATGATCTTTTTCCTCTCAACATTGCTCAATTTTGAAGACGGTGGAGCTTACACAAAAACAATTTTAATCTATTCTCACTGACTTCTGCTTTGGGTAACTCAAAAAAACTTTCTCGGTGATTCTTATGAAAATTGGTGTGCTGTGGGCTAAACATCTTATATAAAATTCTGGAAAAACAAACCAAATTAGTATTTTGTTTTTAGATATTAAACAATTTGTAGGATGGACAATTATGCTGTAATACGATTTGGACAATTGTACTGTTACATCCGATATATATATATATATATATATATATATATATATATATATATATATATATATATATATGTGTGTGTGTGTGTGTGTGTCTGTATCTGTGTGTGCATGTGCGTGCATGTGCGTGCGTGTGTAGGTGTGTATAGGTGTGTGTGTAGAGAGATAGAGAAACTACACACTAACAAACATGTATATATATATATATATATATATATATATATATATATATATATATATATATATATATATATATATATATACATACATAGATAGATATGTGTGAATATAAACTAAATAACGAGATATTAGCAACTGTATATGCGTGCAATTGTGTGCATACACAGATAAAAAAATAAATAAATTTAAGCAGTACTCAATGTAGTGGTTGGTTGGTTGGTTGCTTGGTTGGGTTTTATGGCATATCAACCACTGTGGGTCATTTAATGCCAAATTAAGGTATATATATATATATATATATATATATATATATATATATATATATATATATATACACAGATATATATACATATACATACACACACACATACATACACATATACTTATACATATATTAAATACACAGTACTATTAAACATATAGCTAGCAACATTGTTTTTTCAAAAACGCATGCCTGGCAACATTATTTTTTCCAAAAAACGTATAGCTGGCAACATTATTGTTTCAAAAAGGTATAGCTGGCAACATTATTTTCCCGAAAACATTATCTGAGGCCTTGCTGTTGGATGTAGTTTATCGTCATACCCAGGACGTGGAAGTAGTTTATCGTCATACCAAGGACGGTCAATGTAGTTAAACAGAGCTATGAATTATATATTAATAAATGCACTCATACCTATTTTTGTTAAGCAACTTAAGGTTTCATGGATACCACTTCTTCAGGCAGAAATTGTAAACCAATTGACTTAATACGATTACATTTATCATATTTGTCCGACGACTTGGGAAACCGTGAAAATTACCAAGCGGCGACAGTCTGTTTCATTCTTCCACGTAAATTTCAGGCCATGTTTTTTGTGTTTTTTTTTTCGGCTATTTATATATGATGCCAAATAGTGCACTATATATTGTAAACTTCATAGTTTTATCTTACTGTTTATTAGGTTGGACGTAACGGTTATATTTAAAATTATTCCCGAGGTTAATAAGTAGAAAATAGTTTTGAATTCGAATGCGTTCTTTGGAACTCTTTCACTGTTGTTTTTTTAACTGTATACTAGTTATTAGGTTGGTGCAAAAATAATGACGTACTAATGTCGTTTTGTGACGTATTTTTTAACGTCAAAAAACGACATTATTACGTCATTATTTTTGCACCAACCTAATATTTATCCCTGATTATTTATTTCTGTTTTAATAATATTATCAAATTTATTGCGTCTATGTGTGTATTCGTCGATTCATTTTGTTTATTTACTTAATTGTTTGTTTATTTAATTGATTTCTTTTTCAAGGCTTTGTTATCTGACTTGCTTCGGTTTGAAGCATTTGCTTTGTATAACGTTTATTACGTTATCTGTGTTGTATCTCGTTCGTATATTTGCATTAATTTAAGTAAAACGTTTGTTTCATGTTTGTATTTAGAAATGATTTTTTGATCGCTTATGTAGCAATGTCACTAGATCTATAAGAATATACTCCGAGAATTTTTACATTTTTGAATGTAATGTTGTTTCTTGTATTTTCATGACATTTCTGGTTTAATTTATTTTTATTTTTTTATTATATACCATATCAATTTCGAAAGCATAGTACTTACTGCGCATTTCCTATATATTTATATCTACATACGATTTGAAATTGAGTACTTTTATCCATAACTATAGCAAACATTAAAACTATATATGTGTTTGTGCGTACGATGGATAAATTGTCGTCTAAATTACGCAAAAATGAAAATAACAACGACATCTTATTTTATCAGATATATTTACCCAAATTACACAAAACTATTTTAAAATATTAAAGAGTAATTTTATTTAATGAAGAAGTCATTGGTCTTAACCACGTCCTTCAGACGATATCAGAATCTCCTGCAAATCTTCTGGACAGTCTCCTTGCTTAAGGTGGTGAATGATGCCACAGTCTTAGCCTTCAGTTCATCGTTGATGTTACAAAGGGTTTTATGGGTCTTATAGTCAACTCCACCCCACACATAATAATCAAGGGGTCTGCAGTCTGGGAATTTAGGTATCCAGATGAAACATGTGACAGGGTAGCAGAAATTTTCTGACAGCCATAACTGGGTTCTCCTGCTTGTGTTGCATACTTCAGAGTGCTGGTGTCAGACATAGGTCCTTCAGCAGCCAACCTCAAGAACAAGGACAACACTATATCTTCAAGGTAATATGTAGGTCCCCGTGTTGTGACTGAGGCCCTCACTAACAAATTCCTGTGTTCTTTTCTTACCAGAACGATCAGAATGAGTTCAAGTTGCTGTTGCCTTCTTAGTCACATTTAGTCTAATCTAGCACTTTCCTAATCGTCTGCACTGTCCTCAGATTGACAAGCAAAGACTCTGAAATGTTCGTATTGGAGCTTTGCGGCGTGAATGGCAAGCAGTACATCAATTATTTTCAAAATTTCTGGCGGGAGGGAATTGCGTCATCGTCATCTTTTTCTCACAGTTGGTCCTCAACTGAACCTACATACTGTGCTGTCGACAAATTCAAAATCAAACAATGCGCATGAGTGAAATGAAAATACAACGATGCGACATTAAACCCTTGCACCATTTATGTATTTTATATATATATATATATATATATATATATATATATATATATATATATATATGAAATATATAAAAAATAGGAAAGAACTCATAGGTAAATAATCCAATGTTCTTAAAATTTTTTGTTATTATTTTAAAAAATAGTCCTCGATACAAAAGTAGAGCATAAATATAATTATTTATTTAAAAATATGATTCCAACACGCTACATAAGAGTTCTCATGTTTGAAAACAGGAGCCGAAAACTTCAATATTAATTAACACCTTACGCCCCTTTTCTTTAAACAATTGCTCTAGCCGTTACCATAGAAATTTTCATTTCAATAATGAATATGCTTATAAAACGCGTAAATTTCAGAAATAAGTTATTCAAAAACAAATTACGTATGAAGATGGAACAGATTAGTAATTTAATTCAATTTAATTCAAATAATTATATTTAAGTTTTCGGTTCTTGTTTTGAAACATGAGAACTCTTATATATATATATATATATATATATATATATATATATATATATATATATATATATATATATATATAGGAAGAAAAATATACGGAAAAAACAAACAAAAATCCTAATATGAATTATGCTGTTTTAATGTTAATATAATGTCAACGTCGGACGTTTCGGTCAAGTAGACCATCTTCAGGACATATTCATAAAACATAATTAACATTAGACTATATTTAATTCAACAGGAAAAGACGATGAACATAAGAGTAAGACTAATCAAAACAGATAACTGAAATTTTTCAAGATCAGCGTTCCGTTTCTATATGATTATGTGGGCGTCACGTTGGCGATGTTGTGAAAACGTATTCCTAAAACAGGGTATTTTGAATGAAAAATGAAAAGAATTTTATTTTAATCTAAAACTTATATGTACGTTTGTCAAGCATTAATCTTGCTAGAAAAGGGGAAATATTAAAGAAGCCGAAACGTCCGACGTTGACATTATATTAAATATAATATAATGTCAACGTCGGACGCTGTTTTAATAATTTAATTTAAGATTAAAACAGCATAATTGCATATGAGGATTTTTGTTTGCTTTTTCCGTATATTTTTCTTCATACTCTCGGATCTATATCCATATATTTGTTTACATATATATATATATATATATATATATATATATATATATATATATATATATATATATATATATGTATGCATTATACATGAAACATTTGGAACCCAACCTAAACAAAATTAATTATGGAATCTCTACAAATATTCTAAAATGTCTTTAATAAGTAACAGAAGCCATTGGTTTATACCAACGGCTTTCCATACGTTATACTTCCCCAATTCACTCTCGTGTGGTCATGTGTGACGTCATGAGATGCGGTGCGATTTTCGCTTCTAGCGTCTCATATGCACGTGGTTATCGTTGCTTAGAAATCATCTATGTAAACGTTGACAGACTATCATCACTGTCTTGTCCGTATATTGCTTAATATGTTGTAATTGACATCTTTGATAATGGCTTAAGTAAGCCGAAAGCTTAGATTGTATTAAAAAAAAATATGGATCAATATTGTGAATTTCTTTCTTCGTTCAACGATAATGTTATTAAACTTATCAGACGTTACGAAAAGAATTTACATAAAATAAATAGACAGCACTTGTCTATATTATTTAATGAAACGTGTATGAATATATATATATATATATATATATATATGTATATATATATATATATATATATATATATATATATATATATATATATATATATATAATTGTAAAATATTGTAAGATTCGACTATTCCCTCACACATTGCAATATTTTATACTTATATACATATTCCCCGCTCCTTATATTGGGTTGGTGCTTAATTATCAGGCCTTTTTGTAGGCGGGTTATTTGATAATAAAAATTGCTGTTTTGTTTATTTTTTGCATAAAAATTTCATTTTATTTTCAGATTATAAAAATTCGTGTCGATAATAATACGCTCCGAAATAATCATTTTAAAATTTAATGTTGAATTGTTATGTTTCTTTTTTCGTAATAAGTATTGTTTAAAAAGACACCTGAAATATTTTGAATTTGGAGGTCTGATGAATTGTATCGTGACTACGATTCCACTATAATAATTTATAACCATGGAATATTTGTGTTTGAGCCTTTTATATTATATTCTTACTCTGTCCTAGACATTGAGGTCTACGTGCATTCTATCCTCTTATATATATATATATATATATATATATATATATATATATATATATATATATATATATATATATATATATATATATATATATATATATTATACGCATGTATATACAATAAGGATAGTGTATGCGTGATTATATAATTATTACATGGTAGTCTTATATGTGTGTAATATACATTATTTTCTGTTTTAATACACCGAAAATAGGATGTTAACCTTAGATGTTTCATAACAACTGACTCAACATGTTTCAGATGGTATCAAAGCAAGCTAGTTTTCCTTATGTATATATAGTCTAAACTCACTAATGCTCACAGAGAAACTCTATTCCAAATTAGACACTGCATTTGTTAACAGAAATTCACTTAGATATTAAGTAAATATTTTAATTTATTTATCTGCTCTTTGTTACAACGGTAGATGTCAGGGGAGTTGCTTATATGGTGTCTGTTTGCTATTTAATTCATAACTTGTGTGAAAAGCATGGACCCATACTTTGTAAATGTTTATGCCAAAATAAACACAATCGTCTAGGATGAAATTTCAACTTGATAGCCACTACACTCCGCAGAGACACAAGTCTTACATGATGGTCTATAATTTCAAATGGCTGAAATTTAGACAGTGATATTGAATCTACACTTTAAATGATCGAGTATAAATTCTCCAAAACATATCTGGGTGATTTGCAATTGAATTGATCATGGATACCGTAGTTGCACTGAAGAAGGTAAGCGATTTTAGAGATGATTTGCTGACTGGAATTTTCACTTCCATTTTTATTTATGTCCTTTGTTTCATACGAAAAACAACAATCTAAGTGTAAAATCATTTTTCTCTAATTTTGAACATAAAATTCGAGTGAGCGAACTCAGTCATTTTAATCTACCTACACTAGACTTCAAAAGTTCGCAGGAATCCTGGTAATTTTATTAAATTGAACCAAGTTGTTTTGTGCTTTAAATAAGAGAAAATAATTATAGATGGTTAAAACAGGGTGACCATAATTTTTATTTGAAATATTATTAAGACAAAAAAAGAAATAAGTATTTTATGATTATTTTTTTCTTTTGTCAAATATCCTCTTTTAGGCTTCATTACAACAGAACAAATGTTTGGCATACTTTGTATAATTTTCTCAAAATATAAGTTTTAGAATTGATTGTATTGTTTTTGCAAAGACTCTAAGAGATTTTTTTTTTCACACGTTTGTCAAGATCTTCCGTGTTAATTCTGTGGTCGTTTCAAACATTTGAACTGCAGTATATATTTGTCACAAGATGTGATACGCGGATCACATTTTTGTATGTTATATAGAAAAATACGTATGTATAACTCTCAGTGAACACACACACACACTAACTCATGAACACACACATACACATTTGTGCACGCTTTTTCGTATAGGCGTAAAATGTGTGCATGTTTATAGAAGTAAAGTACTAGGGACAATGATCTCAATGTAATATCCCAGCATCCATTCAACATATACCGTTTTACGTGGAACAGGAAAAGAACGAAGGAAATTCTTTTGAATGCACTGATCTCTGTCAATCTTCTTAGCCATGCTAATGAAGTAACGTTTCGAAAATCATCTGATACTGAAAATAGAGACAAAGCGACCGGCATTCACTCTTTTCCCAAAAGTATATGGCAAACACAGGCCGACTACGTGTAATTTGTAATCAGTTCAATGATTCGTATCCCGCTACTCAAAAATCTGTTTCTAAGTAAATACTATAATAATATAAACGGAATATTATGTATTTCACTCACCATATACTAATTCGTAAATGAAATAATATCCATATGTATATCTACGTGCATTAAATTTACCTTCAAGAATATTCGCCATAAAACAGGAAGAGAATTTCGCTGTTTTTTTTTAACATAACATGAAATATATTTAAGTGGGTTTTATTATGGAGCTATATCCACATTTGCGACTTGGGTCTCGATAGAGAAATAATTATTAAATGACAGAAACGAATTAATTAAATAAAATAACGACTCAGTATAAAGAGATGAACTTGATACATAAAATTAATTCATTTTGAATCAATGCATGAATTTTCTAAAATCTTATTAATACACGTAGCTACATTCTCTATGATTAAAAAAAAAAGATCATATATATATTTGAGGTGACGAGGGTCGTAAGCGGAATAAAATAATTTAGCTTTCTCTCTAATTTTAATTACACTTTTTATCTTTCCTGAATTAATTTAGTTTTGAAATAGCATACTACCAGTAAGTTAAGTGGTTGAATGCCGAGGAGCGGTGCATCTGTTTCCTTTGACTGGGATGTAGAGTGACGGTCCAAGAATCAGTGCTAATTCTACGTGTGTTCGAAAATAACACAGCTCTACTAAAGTGTTTAATCTAAATCAAAATGATGAATATGCTATCAGTAAAGGCACACTATTTCTATTTCTAAAAAAAAAGTAAGAGAAGAATAAATAAAAAATAAATGAAAAATTAGACTATATATATATATATATATATATATATATATATATATAATATATATATATATATATATATATATATATATATATATATATATATATATATATATATTATTATATGATGAATGATGAATATGATATGAGTAAAGGCACACTATCACTATTTCTAAGAAGAAAGTAAAAGAAGAATAAAAAAATAAATGAAAAAGTAGTCTTTATATATATATATATATATATATATATATATATATATGAACTTCTAGTATATATATATATATATATATATATATAGTGTGACCCGGATACAAGATAAACCCGGATATAAGAGATATTTTCTCTTGTTCCAAATTCGAGCCTGTGTTAATGTATATATAATAGACCAAACCCGGATATAAGAGACTTTCCCAACTTCCGGCAACTCTCTTATATCCGGGTTACACTGTATATATATACGAAAATATATGCAAAGAGAATTATCGCATTTTTATTAAATAAGTATTTGTTATTTTAATAACAAACACACACACACATACACAGACACAGACACACACACATATATATATATATATATGTATATAAACGTCTAGTATATATATATATATATATATATATATATATATATATATATATATATATATATATATATATATACGCAGGAAAATATATGCATAGAACAATATTGCATTTTTATCAAATAAGTATTCGTTATTTTAATAATTTTTATATATTAATTAATTAAATATATATATATATATATATATATATATATATATACATATATATATATATGATGAATGATGAATATGATATGAGTAAAGGCACACTATTAATATTTCTAATAAGAAAGTAAAAGAAGAACAAATAAAAAAATAAATGAAAAATTAATCTTTATTACACACACACACACACATATATATACATATATGTATATATATATACATATATGTATATATATACATATATGTGTTTGTATAAATTCTGCTCCACTCTCTATACAGTTTGAATATCATTAAGAAATGTGTTAAACATTGTAAATTCCACCAGATTTCCACATTTCCACTATGCCTTGTAAATGTGGTCAGATCATATTTCTCGCAAATCTATCATAATTTTGTTATACCACTTAGACGTAAACTAGGCCAGGTCATATTTAAAGCAAATCGATCATAAATAATTTATATCACCAATCATAAATGATTTCCTTTCTTAATAATTCCACTATCTTGATTATGTATCTTACGTTATGTCGTTTAATTATGTTATGTCGCTAACTTTATTATTTTTAAAGTTTAGAATGAAGCATGTAGATAATATTGTTAAATGTAGATCACAGGCTGAATCTCCATAGAAAATTAAGTGCAGTATATGAATATATATTGAAGTACATATATTGAAGTCATCTTTTGTCATATTTGAATATTATTTATTTTATTTTATTTTATTTTTACTTTTTTGCATTTGTGACGATCATACTCTTTTCTGGAGAGAGTTTGATGGTAAGTTTACCAATATATTCTGAACGCATTCTTCATTTATAAGACAGTATCCAATAATATCGAAAGTTCAAGCTACTTTTACAATTATCCCGTCTGCACCCAACTTTTGCCGTAATTTGTTTTACTTGTGAAAACGAACTGCAAAATTCATTCTCCCCAAGTACATCCAATATAAACTAACTTCATTGTAGATAACCACTTCACTATGAGGCGATTTTAATTTCCAACCGAGGCATATGGGTTCAAAAAAACTTATGTCTATTTTTCGCCAGAATGAAACCTGGTATCGTTTGTATTATTTATATTCGGACAATTTTCCTGATTTTTTTTTTGTTTATCAAAACGGTCTTTATCTCATGTTTGCCGATCCAGGTAACATCCAGGGCAATTAGAATTGCACTTGGCCTATATTGGAAATAAATACATTATAAGAAGAGAACATAAAGAGAAAAGAGAGAAAGGGTTTCAAATGCAGCTGCAGCAGAAAAAGTGGAAGCAGTGATAAATGAGAATTTCCTTTGAATGCAGTCAAGCGTGACAAGAATCAACATTAACAGCAGGTAGCTTTACGTTTAAGGCATAAAGATTTCTACACACTGGATTGTCACACGGAAAAAAACGCATAGATGTTTAGTGTTGGTTCGTAAATTTTCTGGCATATTAATTGTGATTTCGATCCCGGAGGCACGTAGAGCAGGTTTAGAATCAATAAAATTAGACCGAACAATAATTTAGTTGTACTAAATAAGAAATAGACTAATATGCATAGACATGGACAGAGAAATGAGAATAATCTTCATATATCAAAAATATATGTGTATAAAAGTACCAAGTGAAAAGACTTAAATAAAAATAAAATTAAATATCAATTTAACTTATTTGTGCCGATCGATATAGAAAAGCAAATATCTTTCTATATTATTGAGTCGATTTTTTTCTATATGAATTCTAGAGTGAGGTAAAAAAAATTGATTTCTTCTTTTGAACAATTCTTGTCAATTTCTTCTCCTTTTTTTTGTTTCGGTTTTATGTTCGATATATCGAAAATAATTATATACATTTATTACAACACGTTGAAAATTACTTGTACGTTATATCAGTTAATTACTGAAGAGAATTTTGAATTTAATAATGTTAATCTCTAGACGAGAGATAAGCTGTTAGCAAAATGTACGTTTATATTTTCCAATCCAAATCCATGCAACGTTAAAATGCATACATGTAGTCAGAATCTGAAAATATATCGAATAGGCTCTTATCATTTTCCCAACTAAATAGCAATATCTTAGAGTGCCATGCCTTTTGAATTCGTTGTGAGAATATGTATAAACATGCATACCAACATAATTGGTAACAAAAGAAATTGGTTTATACCAACGGCTTCCCATACTTAATACTTCCTCAATTCACTCTCGCGTGGTCATGTGTGACGTCATGAGCTGCGGTGCCATTTTCCCTTCTAGCGTCTTATATGCAGGTGTTTATCGTTGCTTGGAAATCATGCATATAAACAATAACAGACTATCATCACTGTTTTGTCCGTATATTGCTTAATATATTGTACAGTAATTGACATCTTTGATAATGGCTTATGTAAGCCGAAAGCTTAGATTGGATTTAAAAAATATCGATCAATATTTTGGTTTTCTTTCTTCTTTTAATGATAATGTTATTAAGCTTATCAGACGTTATGAAAAGAATTTACATAAAATAAATAGACAACACTTGTCTATATTATTTAACGAAACATGCATGAATATATATATATATATATATATATATATATATATATATATATATATATATATATATATATATATAATTAATTAATTTTTCCTCTCAATTCGTTGTTGGAAGTTTTACCTGATGATCCTGAATACTTAAAAAAGGATTTAGGTGAAATAAATTATAGTAATGGTACCCTAAACTGGTTGGTTTTTCATTATATATATATATATATATATATATATATATATATATATATATATATATATATATATATATATATAATCCGGGTGTTACAGCAAAACTGCCCAATTCGTGTTACAGCATAATTGTCCATCCCACAAAATTTTTTTAAAAAATCACGAAATTAAATTTCTTTTTATAAATTTTTCAGATACGATGTTTAGCCATATCAATACCATTTCTCGTAAGAATCACCTCAAAACCGTTTCAGTTAGAAAGGCAACAGTCCAAAATCGTTTTGTGTCAGACCCACTCTCTTCTTAACTGATCTAGGCTGAGACGAGAAATACTTCAAGCCTTCAGTAATGGTACCAGCATTTATACTGGCTTAAACTTTAAAGATCATTTAAGAACGGTAAAGAGTACGGTGAATCATCTCAAAAAAGGGGGAACACTAGAGACAAATCTGAGTAGCCATTATGTTTACAGGCGTACAACTAGTTTGATGAAGTGGTTTCACAACCAGAGTCTGAAAACCTGTTTGTACGTGCGCAATTATTTATGATCTCACAGAACTTGCGCAGCATTATGCGAATTCTCAGCATCTGAGAGGTTTTAACCAAACACAGGAACCTATCAACCAGAGACTATATGTGTATTAGGCGATACGATTTACGCCCAGTTTTCTCAATCGATCTAAAACAAAACTACGGATAACTCTTGACACTACTTAACTTCGGCGAGCGAGTCTGGGCCGCTGCTTTCAGTGTGGCTTGAGCGTAAGCATAAACAAGAATGTCTACATACATACAAAGAAAGGAAAAGGGTAGAAATCGATAAAATATATTGAAAATTAATGTCATTATTTACGCTTATAATAAAAATATGAGTAATATAATGTTTATTCGAGTGATTAGTATTGTCAGTGCCAACCTCTTGTTTCGTATGACTTTGTCAGAAGCAGCTGCCTCATTGTACGTTATTAAAAAACAACCATCTTCCATCAAGATAATCGGATAAAATTAATTACCATCAAAATCAGTAGAATTAATCTTATTAAAATTCAACATTTTTCTTCGTAGTCTCAAATTCAGAGAGAAGACCTTGTAATTAATGTGACGTAAATTCGTAAACTATATCTAAAGTCTTTTGTTAAGGCTGTATTCAAATTACCAAATACAAGGCTGATTCTCTATTCTATGGAAAAAAAAAACATACGCAATATTTGCTTTGTCTAAATCTCCAAATAGGACCGCATATTCGTAGGTGTAGCATGTCTTATTGTGTAATGGACAATTAAAGATTTATAAATATTGCCTATTAAGATTCCTTTTTAAATGCATAAGGACTTTTTGCTTATGTACTAAAACGTCAAAATTTTGTAATATGAAGACGGGAGAAATAAATTCTGCTACTGCCCGAAAATTCTGCCTCTCTCTTTCTCTCTCTTTCTTTCTTTCTATTTTTTTCTCGCTCGATCTTTGAAGGCGCGCTGGCACACCCACACACTCACACACAATCTTTTATTTTCATATTTACTGCTTGTATAAAAAGTTCTTTGTCCTTCATAGTCAATGGAACACACACACATGTACGCATACACATACTGAGATAAAGAGTTTAAAATACTGGCACAATTTTATGATTATTACCACTTAATCATGATACAAGAAAATATATTTACTTACGTCAAAACTTTATTGAAAATTTTCAACATTTCCTCCGTCTGTATCCCTACACAAACCCACACACATTATATATATATATATATATATATATATATATATATATATATATATATATATATATATATATATATATATATATGGGGGGTTGATAAAATGTATTTTGAAGGTATGTTATATGTATAGGTTAAATTGCTCAGTGTCAGGAATAGGATACCAATGAAACTTTGCTGTCAGTCAGTTATGTGACATGCGCGATACACAGTTATGCGATCATGTGTCTTTCGATACATGACACTCGAGGCAGATATTTTTTCCTGCAATAGGTTGTAATTTCTTTCTACAGTAGACCAGTTACCATCCAAAGTTATATTTACCCATAGAAGAGAAGAATTCATACATTTACCAGTGGTATTAGCACGTACGTGAATGTAATAGATCCGACTGGATTTCGAACTCGGCTCTCCGATTCCTCAATCCGAGCCACTATCCATTACTGCACCCTGCCTCCCAATCTATTACTGCACTTAAATTCATAATGTCTTAGTACCAAAGCGAAATGCCAATCCGAACAATTACCATGATATTATATAAACAAAAGGTACAAGTAGGCAAATTTACGGCGATTGAATGTGAATGAAGACAATATGCCAGGTCAGGACCAATAATATTGCTGATTCGACTTTGGATGTAACAAGGGTTTCTAAATTTGACGCAAGAGCACCGGACCATATGTGTCATCAATAATCAAAGCATGCGTATATTAGATTCTGGAGAGAAAAATTACCTAGCATGACACAATGCACCAATTTTCTTAGCCGATGATTTATCAATGGATTCAATACAGTCTTTCCAATTCATGTCAACCGGGAATGTTAGGCCAAGAAGAAGGCGTAACAAATCACTCTCCTGGAAGTTAGTATCAGTCATGATTGATGAACGTCAGAATAGGATCTCCGAGACGGTATGTTCCCGTGCACATTCGACCGACTACGACTACACGTTTCTTATGGGATCATGCATCCAGTCAATCAGGCAGTCGGTACTTTCTGCTTGGTGATTTGAACATTTAAAACACGCTCGCCTAACTGAAGTTCTTAAATGACGGAAGAATGTATATAATGTATTCGCCAACTAAAATCACCGAGAGGGAAATACGTTCAGCTGATATTGATTAAAATCTCTTATTTTAGGGTTGATGATTTAATTGCCGAGAAGTCTCCTGTGTCTGAGTAGACAAATAAATAAATAAAATCGTTAAAACCACAATAAATGAATAAAAAATATGCTAAAAATGTGCTCGATGGCACAGGAGATAATGAAGGAGCAAATATCAAATGAGTGTTGGACAATACCATTTTATTAGAGCGCTCATAGAAGAATATATATATATGTGTGACGTTGTATATATATATATATATATATATATATATATATATATATTGCATTTTGTGCAACAATCTCTCTTTTATAGAATTTTCATTAAAGACGACTAAAAAGATACCGTGATTGAGCCTTTTAATCAATTTTGTGTTTTCTTTTCTGGATATAACGTGTGTAAATATGCCCGAATGTTTTATGTATCCGATCGCTTATGCTTATTATCAAGTATTTTTTTAAAGAATATGTTTATTGTTTTGAATATCTTTTTTTAGTTTCTAAACCACGGTCAGCATATTTTCGCCATGTTTATATTGATATTTATTGTTGGCTATTTCATTTTAATATTTTTAATGATTCAATTATTTTAGCATATTATAGATATGGGGGAGGCTATTATAGTCTTATTTTCTGTGAGTATGTTGCGGAAGCAATTTTAAGTTTCTCTGAGCGTTTAAATGGTTCCTATATGAGCAATGGTAAAAGGGATGTTACTTTAATCTTCTTGAAAATCATACATGGATATGACCAATATAATTATTCCTGAATTTGGTTTGATTAGGAATTCAGTTACTTGAGGGTCATGTGAATCCTTCAATGAATACAGAGGACCGATATTATTCAGACAACATTGTATTTTAAAGAAAAGAAATTGTTAAATATTTTCTAATTAATTTTATCTACTTTTTCGATTAGTTTTTGAAGTATTTAAAATATTGTACGGAGTTTGGGCGCTTTTGGCTGACTTTTACATTGTCTCATGAAGCTTCTCTCTCAGAGACACACACACACACACACACACACACACACACACACACACACACACATATATATATATATATATATATATATATATATGCAATTTTTAAATATATTATTTATATATTATATATGCGCCGTACTTATTGGAAAGCCCTCAATATCAGTGATAGAGCTAACATATTTAGTTGGATTGATGGGCGTTTGTGACCCTGGGTTTCACGCTTTTCGCGTCAGGACGATCGGAAATGGCATGAAACCCAAGGTCAAAAACTCACATCAATCCAGCTGAATATATATATATATATATATATATATATATATATATATATATATATATATATATATATATATATTTAGCTGGACTGATGTGAGTTTTTGACCTTGTGGTGGTGTGGGTGTGTGTGTTCTAAATAAATAACTAATTATTGCCACGGCATTCCTTTTGAATCACCTAAAGAAGATAGCGATAGGGATTTTAATCCCTACGCTAGTATACACAGGAGGGCGGTGGCTATGCCGACGACATAGTTGGGATAAGAATGATCTTGAATCACCCTCACTTACACACAAAAGGGAAATAGAAAAAAAAGCAATATCCTCTTCCAGGCACTCTACGAATGGGACTCAATATAAACCTTCCAAAAACAGAAATAATTATCTGTCAATCGGCTGTGGCGGCATATCCGCTGAATCTATCATAAAGTTTCAGAATATTTGATTAATAAATAGCAAATACTACGAATCCCTTGGTATATGGATCAGTTTTAAATTGATTGTAGATTAAGCTACGTAAAGGTATTTTCACTCAATACTGCACATTGTTACACAACCAAACATTATCCTGAAAACTCGACACGTATTCTTGAATAGCGTTAGAAGATCGGGGCATTCATAAGGGTGTAATGCATGGTATCAAAATCATTATGAAGTATTTAAACTCTCGCCTATGTCCAGTAAAACATCTGTGTTTTGGTGAAGAGCATCGTCATTAACCAGTGTGAACTGGTTTTAGAGAATCTCAAAGAACTGTATAATATCGTGTGAGGACTTTAAATAGCAGCAACACCTAAAATGCATATCACACATGTTGAAGTGAAAATAATGATATAATCATGATGTTGAAGCACCACACAACTTCAAATAAGAGGTAAGGAGTGAAGCCTGCTCTCAGTTACGAGAAAGAAAGATAACAGCTACTGGACTAGAGAAAGTTAACAGCTACTGGACTTGAGAAGTCTATATTCTTGAAAAATTCACTTAACAGAAAGATTTTATAAATTTCAAATTATAGAAGCAACGGCTGCTCGGTCAGTTAATGACAAATATTTCTTTATAAAGAATTGGTTAATATTCTGCTGTGGAGCAATGGGAAGCGGATAGCCGTGCTCGAATTCCCCTCAATTCCAATACATTCACTTACTTGCTAATACACTTGGGAAAGGTATGTATCCTCTTCTTCTTCCCCCATTCAAAACTGTATGTAGCTCTGGCGTAGCACATACTATACAGCTAAAGTAATGATCGTTCACATTGACTCAATGATCCCGACTGCGGTCGAATTTTACAAATATTACGATTACTATTATAACACATATATAAACCCTTGTGCAATTTATTTGAAACAAAACGAATAATTCTGTTATTATTTAGTTTTTTTTTCTCGTATTTTTCCAATGAAAAATGACCCCCGTGCACATGATAATACTTTGTATGTCCATTACACGAAATCGTTCCTTGCAGATGGACCACACATTTTATATTGCATTTAAATCAAGAGAGATTCCCGGTCAGTCTATAATACTTTGATTTGATTAATGGTAAGGCTTGCAAGTGTGTTAGTGCAGCGTTACTATTTTCTTACACTTCCTTAGAGCAAGGTGCATCGTAGACAATGGGCATAGGACAACTCATCGACAGCTGAGACAATAGTGTCTCTGCGTGAAGGAAATATTTTGCAATCATGGATAACACAATATTTTTCAAGGCCAAACAAATTTCATCATACAGCCCGAAAATAGATTCATATTACAGCACACCACAGCAAATGACCTAATCCTGTTGCACCCCCTCACTCCAATGGGACTAAAACTATTGTGAAATAAAGGATACTAAAGCGGTTGTTTCAATTCATTTGCACAAGGGTGTATTTATAGGTGCGTTGACATAGTGTGCTTAAAATTCAGAATATGCAGTTCCCGAGCTGAAATGTAAATTATTTGCGTACAAATAAGACGTCGTGTGTTTGCACGCTACCCTGTGTGCACGTGCGAGCTTGCTTCTTCTGTGCGTGCATGCAAAATAAATTCACAAAGATTTCAGGGCAGGCTTTTATTTATATATTTTATTGACGAAAAAAAAAAAGAAGTGAAGCAACGCTTAAGGGAAATAGAGAAAACATCGTCTTCAAAATAATGTTTAAACCACTTTCTGTTTATCTTCCGGTGGGTGAATGAACCCACACTCAACTCAAAACTTTTTTTTTCCTTGCTGAAGGTGTTGAAAATGGCATATGCACTTTCACCTTTCCTACACAATTTTTTTTTATATTTTTTTGTCAACAGAACTTCTCCTGGGTAAATCAACCCATGTATTTTTAACCTTGCTCTCAAAATTACGCCTTTATTTATACTGCTTGCAGAAAAGTTAATCACACGTATGACAAAACTATTTATTTAAAAATAGGTCGCAAAAAATAATTTACATTAATTTGAAGTACGACCATTAATTCATCACTGCCTCAAATTCAAACACCGAAACAAAAAAATTTTAGGATCTACTAGATCTGTCGCTCACTGGTTGGTTTACACTGATTATTTTTCATCGAGCAGCTTACAACTACACTCTCCAACAATGTATTGCGATTATATTGCAATATGACAGAAAAATTTGCATCTTGTTGGAATACATTTCGTTGTTTTTCTTTTTTGTTTTTTTTTTAAATTTATATATAACTAGCAGGCTTCGCACGCTCGCAATCTCTTGTAATGTAAGGTATATTCACTACTTGAAATCTTTGAAACACAAATTTTAAATAAATATTTCATTCATAAATTGGCTTTTTATAGTTAAGGAAAGTTTAAAAATAGATACCAACTTTTTAAAGGCTAATTTCAAACACTTTTCTGCACTATATAAGACGATATTCCTGAACATAGATATTTTTTATATGAAAATAAAAACAATCCTCGAATAAAAGAAAAGCAATGAAAGACAGTTAATTATTGAAATAAACTTTTTAAAAATCAATATACAAATTAGTTAAACCTAAAGAGCGATATTGCCTAGAAGTAGATAATATATAATAGAGATATTGAAAGCGTTATCGGTACTCGTACCGAAGCCAGCGCAACCGGGTGCTGAGGGCAACTTTTGTTCTCGTTCGGGCGTATGCGCCTGGGTCCCGACCTGAAAAAGACCTTGTGTCACATCTCATCCAAGCGGGGGAAAGAGTTAATACTGCGTAAATTATTTTGAAGCTATTGATTTTTAATGTCGGAATTCGCGGAGAAATTGAGCTCCAATTTCGCATTTATTCATATAGATTCTAAGATGTAAGTTTTACTTAATTAGCTATTATGTTTCTCAAATATTTAATATGTAACTAATGTCTATTTTTCCATCTTTGAACTATATTAATTTTCTCTTATAAATTGTTCCCTGTTCTATCATCCATGAAATAAAAATAATTATTTTCACGGAAAATAAAGATCTACGTACATCAAGTCGTCTTTAAATAAAAGTTGAACTTTTAAAAGGTAAGCTTAAACATTAATTCAATATTTAAATGCAGCGATCAATTTTTTAATGTTTTTTTTTTTTTTTTGTAGTTTATTGATGACTATCGCATCTACTCCTCCCTAGCTATTGTGATAATGGTCAAAACCAAGAATCCTCAACATAAGCTACTTACATGCCGCTCGATTGGATGGCTTTAAAGCCATCCAATCGAGCGGCTAGCTTATAATAAAACGTCCACTGCAAGTCTGGATACAAAATGAAAATACCAGTTACTCCGCTTGAGACATGAAAGCAACAATAATGTCTAGTATAATATATTAATATATATATTTTAACCTGAGCTCAACGAAAATCTTTACCTGCACCTAAGTTTTCTAGGGTTTTTGAATGAGCGATGAATCCCTGAAGTCAAACCAGTGGGAGCGGTGGGGTTGATTGGACACATACATACATTGTACCTTATATATAAGATTATGAATATTAAACTCTGTATGAATTTAAATTAAATATTTTAATCAAATAATATATAGAATAAATATAATGTTATTTTTGTTATATATTTTTCATTTTTATGGGGCTTTTCGTGCAGAGTTATCTCTTTGGGCCAACTTGGTTTCTTATTTTGATCAATGACCTTTCAATATGACCTCAGTTTCCAAGCCGTTGTTTACGCTGATGGCACAAATATATACTACTGTCTTAATAGTAAGCCCAATTGTTAAGCTATAGTAAAACTGACAGCCGAGATCAAAAATGATATTCACTAAGTTGTTAACTGGGGTAATAATCGCCTTGTATGTTTGAATACCTCCAAAACAAAACCACTGTCTATTAATTATCATCGATAACATTTCCTTCCGTCAGCGAACCTCCAGGAGAACAACACATTGCACATTCTTAGTCTCACTCTTTCAACGGACATGAACTGGAATTATTACACTAAATCAATTGGTAAGTCTGCCACAAGCAATATGTGTTTCCCATGTTGTGCCATACTTCTTCTCGCCAGAATCCAACTTGCACATTAATAAATTTACAATACGAACGGGTATTGATTTTTTTCTGTCATATCTGGCCTGCTGTTTCTGCTATATAACTCAAGATTCTTCACAACCCCCGCCTAAAATTCTCAAATATTATCGGTCCTGAGGTAGCATCTCGACATTAGTCACTTTCCAACTACCGTCATATGGATTTCCTGCGGCTTTTCCTTAATATTTACATTGTAACTTTTCTAATGAGCTTTCTTCGTTCGAACACAAGTGTACTACTGCTAGATTGGCAACTAGATCTCATCGTTTTACTTTTGTACCAGCTAGATGTAAAAGGAAGTTCTATTCTAATTCTTTCATTACTCGAACTTATCGCCTGCAGAACTCTCTTCCCATTGCTTGCTTCCTTGTCACCTACGATATCCAAAAGATTAAATTCAACGTCAGTTGACATCGCCTGGCTTCCTGAAACCTGTTCTTCTATTGGTCTCTATCCTTAATAACTTTTTTTTCATTTTTCTTCCCTCTTATTAACCTCTTGCATCTTAGTGGTATTATCGTGTGGCGAAATGATTAAAAACGGACAATTGTCAAAATTTATTTTCGCTAAATCATGGACATATAATATAAGGCCAATGCACCTATGCAAAAAAGGGACTATCAATGATGAAATCAAAGAGAATGTTTGTAGATATTAAGATTATTTGTTTGTAGATATTAAGATTCAAATAAATTATGTTTGTAGATAAAATAAACTATATGTTTGTAGATAATAAGATTAAAATAA
The DNA here is from genome assembly GCA_963932145.1 of Acanthosepion lycidas. Classification (NCBI taxonomy): domain Eukaryota; kingdom Metazoa; phylum Mollusca; class Cephalopoda; order Sepiida; family Sepiidae; genus Acanthosepion; species Acanthosepion lycidas. The sequence goes on along the minus strand of OZ010573.1, from coordinate 94,522,296 downwards.
CACTCGCGCATGCGGACCCAATATCCAAATTCAACAAATGTTAGGGCCTTCAGCAAAATTTGGTTTGCTCTTCCTATGAAACCATCACTTAATGGATTTTAGAAAAAATCAAAGACACATGTATATATCTTTTTGAATGGATTCTTTTATCAGATATTTCTTCTTACTACTGCGTAACATCAGTAAAGGCACTTCATTTTATTAATGGAAATGAGATGGAGTTTCGATTGCTGTCGGAGGCAAATGTCTCTGTTGTGGGATTTCTTAATCTGTCCGGTTGTATTCATTTCAATGTTTGAAAAAAAAAAAAAAGATAATCTGATTTAGCAATTCAAATACCCGCTAAAAATGAAGTTTATTATAAGAATATATATATATATATATATATATATATATATATATATATATATATATATATGAATGTAAGTATGATAAAATAAAAGAACGTGTATCAACTTAACATGTGTCACTTTTATTAAAGCTTCGTCAGAGATTGAGAATAAAAGACAGAAAACACTGATACTTTCAATTATGTTTGGGGCAGTTCTCATTCGTCAGACACGGGTCACGTGTATTAAAGCCGTGGATAATTCTATGTGTATGTAGGTTTGTGAATAATTCTGCATGTTTAAGTAGATAACAATTTGTTCACAGAGATCCAAACTATATGTCGATTTCATATTTCCATGAGATTTTCAGACCAAGGTTTGCTACAATTTGACGGGCTTTTTGTTTATGCAATAGGCAAGGCAACAAAAAAAAAAAGATCTGGATAAAAAAAACCCCAAAAGGTATTATTCAAAAATGATACTGTAAAATTACAAATGAAAAAACATATATATGTATATCAAACATAATTTCATTCTCAACGTTAATTTATGAGCGTACAAAATCCATAAAGCCAAAAAAAAAAAAAAAAATATAGTCAACACAAATATTAGGGTGGTGCAAAAATAATGACGTATTAATATCGTTTTTAGAGGTTAAAAATAAGTCAAAAAACGACATTATTACGTCATTATTTTTGCACCAACCTAATAAAACTTCTATCAAAAGTTAAAGAAAATTCTCAATATCCAAGACAGTCGGATAAATAATTAGAAAGAAAAATAAACCCAACACCAATTAAAATGACGGGAATTATCAAATAAACTGTTTACAATGCAAAAATATTTATATGGAGGAGACATCACGTGATCTAAACACCTGCATTTAGGAACACAAGAAAGATTTGCGTTTGAACAAAGGATCTAACTCTTGAGTTGCATAAAATTGATGCTGGAAATAAATTTGATTTTTGGAATGTTACTCTAATTAAAAAAAAAAGAACATAATTCTGTAAGGAGATAATACTTTGAATGTTTTATAATAAAGTTATTACATATAATGATCTATTAATATATCAGATGATATATATTATATCATATAACATAAGATATAATATGTGTTAATATAATATATATTAATATATAGTATATATTAATATATAATATATATTAATATATAATATGTATTATATTAATATGTAATATATATTATTATAATATTATTATAAACCCAGGCCTAAACTTTACATTACATTACATCTTATATCATTCTTTGAATCCATACATAAAGGATGTAACTTATAATTGTCTAATAAAAAAACGAGAACGTATATATATATATATATATATATATATATATATATATATATATATATATATATATATATATATATGTAAAACAGTCCCACATTGAATGAAGAGCCATGACACTACACCGGCTTATCGCACAAAGATGAAAACATACACAGTTAGAAATATATATTATCATCCAATAGCGGCTTAAACGTACTAAAACCTTTACAATCTTACATACATTGTAAATTATCTACGGTTATAATGCAAGTTATACATCACTGACCAATGTGAACCAACACAAACAAAATTGTAAATACTAAAGATCGCTCTGATTGTCGGTTTTCTCCTAATCTCTGACAAATCTTTATGTTGTGGAGTTATTTCGCAGTGGAGGCTTGTATTGGTAGTAAAATAGGTTCGACGTACAAAACGTTAGAAACTTGAAATAATAGGTATTACGCGGAGTAATCTTATTCTGGTCGCTGACTACTTTCGTCATCGACTAACTGTCGACTACTGTCGTCCGACATCAACTGACCCTCGTTTCTCTTACTACTACTACTACTTATATTAGGTGGGAGAGTCTATTAACTATAGAATAGGTGTGTTTCACCATAACACCCCCCCTCCTAAAACTTTACTCCGTAGGAGTAAAACAGTTTTCTTTATTTATTTGTTATAGGAAATATGAAGAATAAAATACTTAATATATTTAGCAACATCGTAGCGTATCTTTTACGTTTTGGACCCACTTTTAAATGATCAGTTGCCTTTCTTTTTCTCCTGGATCGGCGTACCTCAGGTAAAATCGTTGCAGGCTTTGTCAGATAAAACGTATCGTAAATCACCTCCACGTGACCGCTGTCAACCACGTCTGAAGAGCATCGTTTGATCTGGTTAATGTGCCGTCTGCACGTTAATTTTTCGCCTTTCCCCAAGTACATCATATTGCAAATCCGCTTTTCTATTTTTTGGTACCTCCATAGTGTTATCAGAAACAACCTTCCGCTTTGAGCTTCTTAAGGATGGGGTCACAGTTTCTGTAGGTTCTTCTTGTGGTTCTATTTGTTCAGCCTCTAGCTTCCCTTTTGTTGATCTTGTGCTTCTTAACGTCTTCTGTGGTGACTTCAGTTGACTTAAATCATTTAATAATACTGCATGTCCTTGGCTGCGGGTAACTAGCTCCCCAGTTTTTCTCGGTGTCGGCTTCATCTTTACTTTCTGGGGCTTTTTTTTCACGTATACCGTCGGTGTTGCCCATTCACTGTACTCAACTTTTTAAATACACCGGTTTTCTCTAATCTGTCCAATTCTTTATTTATCTGTTCAACTGGAGCAAACAGCACATTCCTTTTCTTTTTTAATGCCGCCTGAGCGTTTTCTTTTGGCTGGAATTTTGCCTCTATCTTGGTACACGTTCCCAAACCTGGAGAAAAAACAGTAGGAAATGTTTCCTTAAGATTCTTTACTTATTTTTAGGCTTCGATGTTTAAACTTTCTACCTTGTAGCAGAAGGAATTTATCGTTAGATCCCATAATTGGAATCCTGTTATCCAATTCGTACCAAGTAAGTTCATGGTATTTTCTATAACAAATAGTTTAGCTTTCCGGGTTTTTTTATTTAACGTGACGTTTGTAACAATTTCCCCAATAAATTGTAATTTTTCTCCCGTCACTGATCTCGCGATTTTCTTTGTCTTCATTAAAGTTGATTTCCCCAACTTTTTCCACGTATGCAAATTTATGATAGATAGGTCCGAACTGGTATCGAGTTGACTTTTTATATTTTTATTGCTTATTTCGACGGTAATTTTCTGGTTATTCCATCTTTTACCTCGTTGGACTTTAATTTTCTTATTTTATTGTCTTTATTTTTTGACCTGAAATGCGTGCTTTTATGTCCCACTCTTTTACAGTTGAAACATTTTTTATTCCTAAAATTGCAATATCTGTACCAGTGTAGTTCACCGCAAGCAAAACATGGCTTCGGGAGTTTTTGTTTATTTTTCTCTGGTATTTCACTTTTACTTGATAATTCGCAATTTTAGAATTCTTTTTGGTAGACTGACTTTCTTTTTTGTAGCGTATTTTCCTTATATGCGAAACGCCAGACTGTTCTATTTTTTTAAAATCTTTCTTTACACTAACATATCTTGTGCAGTCTTCTGCCAATTTCTGTACCGTAATAATTGGATCGTTTTCCAATTTTGCCAGTACTAACTTTGTCAAATTTGCGTCTCATTCCGATACCAGCGCCTGAACAAACACCAAGCACTTAAAGTTGTCTGCGCTTAACTCTGCCAGCTTGAATTGTTCACAATGCTTATTCACATTGGCTGCGTACGTTATATAGTCTTGTTCGTCATCTTTAATCAGATTCAAACATTTCCACCTCTTGTGAAACAGAGAGGTCTTTTTACTAAATAATTGACTTAATATATTTACCGCCTCGGTAAATGTCAACTCGTTAGATTTTTTTTGGGAAAATGTAGTTTACAAATTTGTTATATTCAGCAGTTCTAATTTGCTTAAAAGAAGTCTAACCTTCTTTCCTTCAGACGAAGTGTGGCAGTCCTCGTTATACACGTTCGTATATTTTTTTATAATACTCCTCAAAAGTTATCTCTTCATCTGGACTTACGTGAATATTTCAATTGAATTCCATATTGTATTCTCTGGGAAAGAATCATTTTGTAGATTTTTCTTTCCTCTTCTCAGTTATTTCCAGAATTTTGTTTTGAATCTCCCTATGCATCTGTTTAATTTTTTGTTGGAAATGCATTTGTCTATTGAAAGTTTCCTCCTGTAGCTACATCTGGAATGTTTTTTGTTGCTCTAATATTGTCATCTGTTGTTCCGACTGGAACTTAAAGAATTCCCGGAATATATTTTTGCATTCCTCCATCTTCGCAAAAAGTTTACACGATACCAAAATACTGTAGAGTGGGGGTTCTACGGATTTGCAATTCGTGACCTATTTGAGCAAACTTTTAAGTGTGAATCCGAGACATTGTCGCCGAAATTATTTTTTCTTCCTACGTATGAATGCGAATCCTCGTAGCCAATTTATTGTGGCGAGCGATTTTTTTCTTCCTCCGAATGAGTGTGAATCCTCGTTGCCAAAGTTGTGGATTTATTTCGCAGTGGAGGTTTGTATTTGCACTAAATCGGTCCTAAAATAGGTTCGACGTAAAAAACGTTAGGAACTTGATATAATAGGTATTACGCAGAGTAATCTTATTGTGGTCGCTGAATACTTTCGTCATCGACTAATTGTCGACTACAGTCGTCCGACATTGACTGACTCTCGTTTCTCTTACTACTCCTACTTCTCTGAGGTGGGAGTGTCTATTTACTATAGAATAGGTGTGTTTCACCATAACACTTAAACAAAAGTGAACCATGCTAGATTGATAAACGTTTCCAAGTTTTTCTTTCTCTCATCATCATCTCTGTATTGGTATATAAACAAGTATTATAGAGATAAGAACATAGAGAATGGTAGTTATATATATATATATATATATATATATATATATATATATATATATATATATATATAAACAGTCGCTGCGATAAATAAAACAGCAGAAATAAAACAAAAACAGACAACATGAGCGTAAGTAAACCTTAGCGTTAGTTCTCAGCGCAAAAACCTGGAAATGGCAAGTTTCTCATCACTTCCACTTAAAACGATTGTGCCACACATTTAAAAGCCCCTCTTGCTAAAGAACCGTCTGAAATTCACAAGGTATCTGACTGACACTATACAGAGTTAATTACAATGTCTACAATTTCTCTAATACTATTTCCGTTACCTGAATGTCTTTTTTAAACATAACAAATTCTCAATCTCTCTATCTATCTATCTATCTATCTATATACATATATATATATATGCACACACACACACACACACACACACACACATATATATATATATATATATATGCCTGACGATTTTGTCTAGCATGAAATAGATTTTGCTTCTGAATATAGACTTCGATGTTCACTTTCATGTTTCTATTTACATACGCTCTGTCTCTGCTATTGAGCACTTTATCCCATAAATATAGTACACCTTAATACTATATTTCTCCATATATATATATATATATATATATATACAATAATCCAAGTGAATCCTAAAAATATAAAATATTGAAAATGATCCACAGAAGAAAGTTCAATAATTCAGAGCTTGTTAATGAATTACATATAAATGAAAGTCAAATGTACTTCATTTAGATGTACATTTCGCTTCTTAAGAAATTTCTCTGCTCGAAGATTTCCCTGGAGATTTTCAATATAAAACCTTTGACTTTTGGTACTGACAAGTACCAGGGAATTTCTCGAGGAGAGGTATTGAATTTCATATATATATATATATATATATATATATATATATATATATATATATAGTGTAACCTGGATATAAGAGAGTTGTCGGGACCGAAGAAGAAGTCCCTTATATCCGGGTTTCTCTTATATCCAGGTTTGTCTACTTCGTTTACGTAAGTATGTCTCTAATTTGGGACCTGAGAAAATCTCTCTTATACCCGGATTTCTCTTATATCCGGGTCTCTTATATCCGGGTTACACTGTATGTATATTATTTTTATTATTGTTACTACTAGTAACATTAATTTCATTTTTAGTGGTTAAACCTGTTTTTAGTTGCTATCACTTGTTTTTCTTTTTTTAACAGTGAAGTTAATAATAACCGTGCTTAATATATAAATCCTATTAAAGAGAAAATATTCCTCCGACAAAAATTGAACCTGCATTCTTATTTAAGTAAATCCTCTGTTCATAATAAACATTAAACATATTCACCGGCCTGAATATCCGAGAAATTTTCATGGACAGGATTCGAATCTGTATCCTATACGGAACCGCATGACCTGCCTTTTTACCGATTTGGCCACAGAGGATTGCTCACCCGGTAAGGTCGAATTTACTGCTTATAAACTTCAATCATTCATGAACCCTCACGTACATTCGTATCTGCTCATGGCGTCTCAAATGTAAACAAATGACATCATACATTATGAAATAGACAAAGTTCGACAATTGTTTTAACACATTTTTATCTTTAACATTTTTTTTATAGATACAAATATTTATGTAAATGCACCGTACGTGAGAGATTCATGGATGATTGAAGTTTATAAGCAGTAAATTAGACCTTGCTAACCGAGCGATCATCTGTGGCCAAATCGGTAAAAAGGCAGGTCAGGCTATATGACGTTTCGGTATAGGATGCAGGTCCGAATCCTGTTGGATGACGAATATTACTATGAAAATTTCTCGGAAATTCAGGTCGGTAAATGTTGTTTAATAATTTATTATACACAGAGCATTTACTTAAATATTTATATATAAAAAGAAAGTTAAACATAAAAATATCTTAAAATAATTGTCGGACTTTGAGCATTTCATTATATATCGAATGTCACACATTATGAAATGGACAACGTCCGACGTATATTTTAAGACATTTTTTATGTTTACATTTTTATGTATCTATAAAAAGAACTTATAAACATAAAAAATTGTCTTTATATATATATATATATATATATATATATATATATATATATATATATATTATGAATATTACTGATACAAAATGAATAAAGAGGATTGTTTAAACATTATGAATGAGTAATATATTTTAGGTCAACACTTACAATAATATATTAAACCAAAATTATAATGTTTATTCTAAAGTCAGTCATTATTTTCGGAACAAAATAATTCAATCAGAAAGAGAGCGAGCTAAAATTCCCGGAGCACATGACGATGAAAAATTGTTAGCAGGACATATTGAAAGTGAGTGTGTGAGAGATAAAGATCGAGTAGCCTTTTTAATGAATTCGAATGCATGGGTAGCAAAAGGAGCAATTCAAAAGAAGGATATAATACTCAGAGCAACAAAAGACAGACGTTGTTTGAGAGTCATGCTCGTCCATTTCCTGAATGTTTTTTTTTTTTGTTTTTTACGGCATATTAATCTCAATGGGTTATTTAACGCCGACATTTTTTTTATTGCTGGTAATATTTTTCTTTTTTTTTAAACATGTATTGATAGTAATACTTTTCCTTCAAAAAATCTATTTCTGTTATTTTTTTTCAAAAAGTAGTGATGGTTGTTTTGTTTGTTGTTTTTTTTTACTAAAACGTATTGTTGGCAATAATGTATTGCTGGTAATATATTTGTACAAAATATTTCTGATATTAAGACTTATTTTTACATTTTTATAGTGTTTTGATCCGAGTTTGGATGGTAACTATTTGACCATAGCTGGGACACTAATAGGTGATAACACCCCGGGGCAGGGCGGACCTGAGAATACCCGCAATTAAGAGTTAGTTCCACGCTCCTCAGAACGTCCTGATCAGAGGCCTTGCCGTTGGAAGTAGTTTATAGTCTTACCCAGGACGCGGATGTTGTATATCGTCTTACTCAGGACGATTCCTGAATGGACATGATAACTTAATGTAACAGAAGAATGGATATCCCCAATGAACTATCATTTCTATCTACATTTTCCTATTATTAATTATATCCATTGTAGGTTCTGCACAACCTGCGTTTTCTAAATGTCTTATTGGAATAATGAGGAGATATAAAAATTCTGATTGTATATATATATATATATATATATATATCAATACGACTAGAAGTTATCGTAAGAAAAATATTAATGAAACAAATATATTTTATAAATATATAAATTGAGTTTATTGCATATAATTTTAGTGAAAGAAAGTACTAATACTAAACATGATGAAATTAATACAATAAATATTATTAATGATAACGCTTTTAATCTACATAATAAACATTTCAATAATGAAAATAAGTATATGAACGTTACTTCAAAATCTAAGCTAATATGGGTTGACAGATGCTAATTTCGGCGAACAATCGCGAATTTTAAACCTACATCTGGCATATAAGATGCAATGGAATTTTAAAAGATGTTTTTAGTAAAAAAAAAAAAAAAAAAGAAGAAAAGTGCGCCATATATGCCGTCAAATACGGTAAATAGTTTCCATATGTTGAAGGAAAGAAAAAAGAAAACATACAAGCAAAAACAATTTAAAAAGACATTGTCTGGTAATCCATAAAAAAAGAGGCGAATAAATAAAAGTCTGAAATAAGACTGAATGTTTCCCACACCCATTCATGAGATGGGGAAAATTACCTTTTGGTGGCATACTGTCAGCAAGATTTTTTGACACGTGAGATAGCGAGGATTTTCCGACAGATTAGTGTGTTAGTTTTTATCAGACAATGGCTCTATATTATATGAGTTGACGAAAGAAAGAGCTTTTCGATAGATTTAGTGTAATTTGAGAAATCATACGAGCACAAATATTTTAATAATTAATATATATATATATATGTGCGTGTGTTTGTTTGTGCGTGTATGTGTGTGTAAATATAGAGGTATATGTAAGATTAGAATTGTGTTATATACATATATATATATATATATATATATATATATATATATATATATATATTCATAAAACAAAGACAATTTCCATTCTTACTACTCATTGCGAATCAAATATATTGAAAAGAGGTCGAATTCAATATAAGATACAAAATATAGGGAGACTCTCTCTCTCTATCTCTCTCTCTCTCTATCTATCTATCTATTTAGATAGATAGATAGATATAGGAGCATATGAACATAGGCATCAATACTGCCTGTTTCACGCTTCACTGTGACTTGGTCATATGATCGTATTCAGGCATGTAACAGCGAGTTACCATTTAGTTTTGAAGCCTATTTCCACATTGTCTATATAAATGCTCCATATCCAATACTGAATACTATTGCCATATCAGTTAGTTAAGTGCCATACATGATATACGCTTGGGTGATCATGTCTCTTTTGATTCATGACTGACTAGGTAGAAAGCTTTCTCACAGTAGTTTGATATTCCTTTCTGCAACAGACCGGTTGCCAAGTCTGTCCTGTTAATCCGCCCATAGGTTGATGGGGAAGATCTGGATTGATAGCTTTCGCATGGGAATTTGCTCGTAAGTGAATGTAATGAACCAGACTGGAATTCAAACTCGGCTCACCAAGGAAATTTTAAGCGATATGTTTTAAATTAGATACAACTTTTTGTAGGTTTCCAGGGTGGAGCTTCATTTACAGCAGTCAACATTGGAATATACGCATTTCATGGTTTTAATATAGTTCAAAATGTTCCTAATCTCAAAGAGAGTTTAGATCTTTCCTATTTTACGGTTGTGTGTTTTGTAAAACAATTATTTTTTGTAACAATTCCGAGTAAAAGAAGAATTTGTTTCCTTATTAATATGTCTGAATATTGTAATATATTTGTTGCTTTAGTAAAACAGGTTCACGTAAGAAATTTTCCCCCGAAATATTGTTTAAAATTTTTATAGCATTTCTTAATTAAAAAACATATCCGAGACGAATGGATTCTAGATTATTTACAATGTTTTAGTACATATATATATATATATATATATATATATATATATATATATATATATATATATAGATAGATAGATAGATATGTAAAACACATCGCTCTTCATTAATAAACAGAGCACTCATGGTGGCTAGCGTTTGTTTGCATTCGTAAAAACAATACGCTAGATTTCGTCTTTCTTTTTGACGAAGTGCCGATGGTGTTGGGCTAGAAATTCCGACTGATCCCGAATAGTTCGGGATTCGATCCTGGCCAGAAGCAGATGTCTAGCCGCATTGATGATCTGCGTAATAGTCCTGTATGCGAATGGCATTATAAATATAAATATAGAGATATAGTTAAAAGAGAACGAATAGAGAGCAATTTCAACGTTCTTAAAATTTAATTTAAAAAAAAGGTTCATCACAAAGTAGAGCAAGATTATTATTTATTTTTGAATATGACGCCGAAAACATGTCAAAATCGCTACACAATTGCAGTTGTGATTTAATGCATCTCATCAGGCGATTGTAAATTACTCTTTGTGTAGCAATTTAAACTTTTTCCGTGTAATATCCTTATATATATATATATATATATATATATATATATATATATATATATATATATATATATAATTATTTATTTAAAAATATAATTCCAACACGCTACATAAGAGTTTTCATGTTTCAAAACAAGAGCCGAAAACTTCAATATAATTATTTGAATTACATTGAATTAAAGGAAGGTCTGTTCTATTTTCAACCGAATTCTTTGGGGAATCAAAAAAATTTGGATTATTTACCTAACCAGTTCTTTCCTATTTTCTATATATTTTCATATATATATATATATTTTTTTTTCATTTATATATATATATATATATATATATATATATAATTTTGTTTTTGAGCATCTCTACCGTTCTATCCAAGATTTCTTTTCTCATATAATTCCATATGTTTCATATAATTATTTCTTTTTCAGGAAATTTGCTTTATGCATTTGCTCTATTTATGATATATAGGTCAAATTTATTTCTCAAAATGAAGAAAATTATATGAACACACACACACACACAAACACACACACACACATATATATATATATATATATATATATATATATATATATATATATATATATAATTATATCTGTGATATATATATATATATATATATGACGATGATGATGTTTAAATCTATCTATATACATGCAAGATTGAACTATATTATATATATATATTCATTTATATATATATATATATATATATATATATATATATATATATATATATGTGTGTGTGTGTGTGTGTGTGTGTGTGTGTGTGTCTGTCTGTGTTAAATGTAATTATATTTATATCTGATGATATTTAGATGTATAACAGTTTGCATTGCCGTCATTTTTATTCTTGGCTGTGTGGTAAATTATAACCCACAAAATCTTCCCCTAACTTCCCTTACTCCCATATGCAAACTTCTTTTTTCTCCCTACTGTTCGCTCTCATCAATAGTTTAAGCCAGCCTCACCCCAAAAATTACGCTCAAATTACGCTTTTTGTCTGCTTTTTATCAACTTGTGATCTGACGAGCTAGGTATATATATATATATATATATATATATATATATATATATGGCTGTTGAAATAAATGTAGAACCGATTATATTGTAAATAATTAAAATTTTATTATTTATATTGCTCTCTATATAAATTCATACATTTGCGCTCTCGTCATGGAGTTTACTATTTAATGTTTTCATATTAAAAAGACCTCATTAGAATAATCACTACTTCCTACAGATTTGTTATCATACACATACACACACACACACACACACATATATATATACATATATATATATATATATATATATATATATATATATATATATATATATAGATAGATAGATAGATAGATAGATAGATAGATAGATAGATAGATAGATCTACAAAGAGAGAGAAGGAAATATGGATAATGGCTGAGAAATCGACATTGCAGGGTCAGTGACAGTATGACGACTGAAGTGATAGTTCAAACCTTCAAGCGATTCTCAGGCATGGAAAGAAAAGTCACCATGCAGTGTTCATTTCTCAGTCCACGCTGCTTATAATTAAAAAAATGCTTCAAACTTGAGCACTCTTCCTTCATAGATACAGAAAATGTGAAACTCTATATACATATATATCCACAATGTTACTGAATATTCAACAACTTCACAGACATTCTAAATTGACATAAAAGTTTCCTTAAACGGAAACTTCCTTCTTATATTCTTTTTTACTTTGATAAAACGATGTATCTATTCGGAATTTAATTACGTTTGGTTTCATTGAGCAGTGTTTAAGAACTAAAATAAGTTATATTCCAATATTCTTTAAATAAATAATCAATTTGATAATAAGTGTTTACTTAGTTACCCAAAACATAGGAATGTATGTGTAAACAATACACATTTTCTACCTCTTTTTCTCTTTGCTATTAAGTAATGATATTTCACAAAGAATTATGGAAGTCCTCCAATTTATAAATATCCAGTAGTTTAGAATATGTGGCAACAATCTGAAATAATTCACAATTATAATTGTAATAAATAGTTTTACTGTCATTATGACCACTTATGATCCAAATAGCCATACCTTCTTCGGGAGAGACGAATGCATCATGGCCGACTGACACCTGGGACAACTAAAGACAGAGACAACACAGTACAAAAAAGATAACATTTTTTTTATAACCGAATAAAAGTGAGTTAATAAGGATTAGAACCTTAATTAGTGAATATTTCTTTAATTATTATTAATAAAGGAAATCGTGAAGAAATTCATTTTTTAAATAATGCAAATTGATATATAAAAACTTATTGAATATTACGCACTTATTTTTAATTAATTTTAATAAATTAATTCCAAAAGTGCAAAACAAAATTAATTACATTTTTGTTTTTTTAATTATCTTTTTAATAACGGACATCGAAATTCTAAAACAGTTTCAGAAAAATATTATAACATTTAATGTTGTAAATGACTGAAATTATTTGGATTACAACTATTATGAAGTAAAAATAAATTACTTATTAAAGTTTCATATGAACAAACTATTTCAATTAAACAATTTTATTTTGCATTTTTGTTAATTTTTGTGTTTTATTAATTAATCTTTTATAAAAAAATATTTTTCGAAAAATATTTTATCTCGATTTAATTTATTACAAAATAACTAAAAACCAAAAATATGACTTATTTTTATTGAATTAAATTTATATGTCAATTTCCTTTAATAAAATGTTGCTTTTATTTAAATTTTAAAAGGATTAAATATTTGGAAGTGTTTTAAAAGTGGACACAGAGAGCGGAAGATATTATAAATCTGCAATTGGATAGCGAAAGATGCTTTCCAATTCTAAGCAACGTATTAAGAAACAGGAAAATTTCTTTAGAAACAAAGCAAAGACTCTTTCAATGTAGTGCGATATCTGTTCGTCTATGTGAAAGTCAATACTGGACAATCTCCTCAAAGATGAAGCCGAAATTTATAGCAATATAAAAGTTGTTTCTACTAAAGGATGCTGAAAATACCATAAACTGATGAAGGATGACGTTTTAGATAAAGTGGATACAAAGACGACATTTATTATTTACACTATTTACATTCTGATCATTGTCCTCTGATTTTTTTGTTTCTATCTCAGCATTTCCGTCGTTGAGTGCATCGACACTGTGTAGTACTAAGAATTAAGAACTAGACGAGATATCCTAAGACATGAGCAGTGGAATAAAAACTGTCTAACTACGTAGATCAAATAAAGAGTTCAGTTCAGACTTCCCTCATCGAGATACATTTGAGGAAGGCCGGAGGGCAATATAGTCGAAACACTGTGATGACAAAAATAATGAGATAATAGTCCGAAAGTCAATAGTTTAAATAATAAGTCCTCATCACAGAAATTCAGACAGTAAGAAAACATATATTTAACATATAAAAATACAGTTGACATTTCTAAGATGCACAATGTGGAAAGAGGGTTGGACAATTTTTCACTCACATGACATACTGAGGGCAAGGGGACATAACCTACCTAATGAGACTGTGTAAATGGATGGTAGCAAAAAGGACAAAAATTACTAAGTCAAAGAAAGGACAAGGCATTACAGAGCCAACGTCATTAAAGAAAATGGCACATAGATGATGATAACTGTTAGCTTATTTAAACTATGTACATAAAAATAGATTTTCTTTTTGATATTATTTAAAGTGACAAATATAGATGATTTGTATTATAATTAATATTTCGTTAATACTAAAGACTACTTCAACAACGTGAACTTTAATAAATAAAAATAGAAATAAATATACTTTTTAAATAAATATACTTCATAAATATACAAATAAATATAAAACAACTTGAACTTAAAATTTAACAAATACATATTCGTAGAAATATACTTTATGAATAAATATAGATCATAAATAGAATTTATAAATAAATATAATTCATAAAAATACTTTAAAAATAATATACCTTATAAATATACTTTATAAATAAATATAGAAATAAATATAATCTATAAATAAATATATAATTAAATATAAAATATACAAATAAATGTACAAATATAAAATTACATATACTTTAACCAATAAATATTTCAACAAAGGGGAATTCAAATTTAGTAAATAAATATACTTTATAAATAAACATTATAAATAAATATAATTTATAAATAAACTTTCAAAATAAATATATTTTGTAAATATACAAATAAATATGCAAATATTCAAAAAAATATACATTAATAAATAAACTTCAACAACCTGAACTTCGACTTAAACAAATAAATATTCTTTATAAATATACTTTATAAATAAATATACACATATATATATATATATAATAACTGCCAATGTCAGTGTTTCAGTTTGTCACACTTTTTCAATTAAAGTGACACAATTCTCAATAGCTCATCTCTTTCTTCTATGTAACAGATGCCAATATCTGTGTGTAAATGTGTCATACTTTTTTCCATTTTACTCCGAGAAGCCTTAACACAACATGTAGAATTTACGAATCAATCCAGCTCCGTGAGGAAATTAAAATATTCCGGGCCGCAATCCTGACATTTTGGATTCCCAAGTTTTCATTACTGCAATGTTTTTTTTTTTTTTTTTTGGACGAGTCAGATTAGCTTCTACAGATAAAATCAGTTAATGGGACGCAACTCTCTAACTTTAAATAGCTCATATTAAATGTTAAACTACTGTTCTCAAATTACAGCCTTTAAAGAAAAAAAAATACCCATTTTTTCGACATTACTGCTAGAGGTCGTAGCCCAACATATCATGCCATTATGGAATCCGGCCGACTCTGCGTGCTAATTAAAATCATTCCGGGCCAGATCCAGACCCCACAATTCTGAAATTTTGGATTCACAAGTTTTCATTACCGTGCTCGTTTTCAGCGATATTTTACGTGATAGTTTTTGCGACGAATTTTTTTTTACAATTTCTATAACTTTGAAATAAATACATTTGGAAATAAATGTAATTAATTGCCAAATACAGCGAAAGTTATCCATGAAATAAAAATAATTGTTTGTACGAAGCTAGCTTAAATGACACACGATAGGGCGGCTTTTATGTTAGTCATAAATATAATTCATAAATAATTATAATTTTTAAATATACTTTATCAATAATTACATCTTATAAAATTATTTATAAATATATTTTATAAATACATATACCTCAACAAAGTTAAATTCAACTTTAGCAAACAAATATACTTTATAAATACACTTTATAAATAAAAATACTTTATAAATATACGTTACAAATATATATATATATATATATATATATATATATATACATTACTTAAATTATTCGGTCTGTTGTCCACATCTTTACAATAAATTTGTAATAAATATGGCGACAAAGATGAGGACAGTAGTCCGAATAATGTAAATAATGTACATGATACCTCATCTCAGAAATATAGACAAATATATATGCTTTGTAAATATACAAATAAATATACAAATATTCAAATAAATATATATTAATAAATAAATAAACTTCAACTGATCCAGACCCTACAATAATCTTGTGCACAAAGTACTGTTGTTAACAAATATATTTAGTTAACAAATAAATATACTTTATAAATATAAAAATAAATATACACATAAATATACTACAACAACTTGAACTCCATCTTAATACATCAATCCATAATTCAACTTATTTTTGTATGGTCTGTTCAGAAGGTAATAGATTCTTTCGATTGACACATTTGCCTAATATCATTTCATTTTATATATCCTGGCAAAACTAAATTACATTTAGAGTGCAACCCTGGTTCTCGAACGTCTCAAATGTAGAACAAATTGGTTTTTGAACAGAATATTGGAGATGAAAATGCCTCGGTTATCAAACAATTTTCGAACAACACTACCGATCCGAGTCCAACCGACTTAACCCGGACGGAATCATTTCTTAGTCGACCAACGTGTTGTATACACTCGTCTATTGTGCCGTGCTTTCCTTTTCCAATTTTATTGTACTGTGCCTATTTTTTTCTCTTCGTTAGTCCCAGTCATCACTCGAAAGAAAGGTAGCAGTGATACTGTTAAATGAAAAAGAAAAGTTAAGAGAAAAACAAATGTTGGTTAACACTGTTTCTATGATGATAATATTGTCTCCTCCGACTCAGTTTTATATGACAGAATAAACGATCTATACTATTCTTATAATAAAGAGACAACCATCTCTTTCATTCCCTTTTCCACACAATAACATCTCGTTCCTTCCCCTTTATCTTACGCCATCAACACCCCTACATACAGGTACGTTAAAATTGAAGTGTCCGCTTATATTGTATCTGTTTAGTATCGGGTTTGTCTTAGATTTAGGGATTTTTATTAGTTTTATGTATTATATAGTTTTCCTTAGTTTTATGTATAAACTTGTGCACAAAGCACTGTTGTTAATGTTGAAAGAAGCAATTATCTTGGGGCGAGGAACGGATTAATCCATTTTACATTGATTCCGATTGGAAAAAATATTTTCGGTTAACGAACGTTTCGGGTTACGAACGAGCTTCAGGAGCGGATCAAATTCGTGAACCATGGTACATTTTAATTGTCAATTAGGATTGAGTAAATAGATTTTTTTCATTTTTGTTTTCGTACAGTAACGAAGACAACGTGTTCATTAAAGCTTATATTCCAGGCTAAACAGGGCACTTCGACATGTTGTAATGATTAACAAACTTGTCTAGCTAGAACAGTTTAATCCCAGTAGTGATTTAAATCCTTATTGTGGGCCCCACACACTCAGCCTTGTGATACACATGTACGTTTAAAATCATTTTTGAAACATTTCGATGTAGTGTAATGGATCTCAAGTTTTTTCTCGCTAGATCAATTACAACTGAGTATTGAGAACGATCCTCACTGGGTAGTACATACGTTCAACCTCTGCTTAGTAAATCCATATATTCAAGACGAGATGGTTGTCGGAATATTTTCTTAATCCTGTATTTTACGTTTGTAGAAGTTATCTGCTGGGAATGTAACATGGTTATAAACATCGATTTATACATCTGCATTTTTTAAAAAATTTCTTCAGGGTGCCTAGGCACAAAACATGAAAACAACGAGTTTTTTTTCAATTTTCCTTTTTCCAATTTTCAGCTTTGTCGATAACAACTTCGGAGACATTCTGAAAAAGAAAAGATACAACAAAAGCAGCAGAAGTTTCGTCTATTTCCCCAAAAAATATGTCTGGGAAAGAAAAGAACGAGTGTTTAAAAAATAAATAAAAAATTGCTGACTAAAGAGAACGAATGATTTCTGCAACGTTTATATATAATTTAAATATATCATTACATGCCCAAAATGTGTTTGGTCCTTTTGGAATTTGAGAACTGTTCACTTGTCATAGATATTATTTTCTTTTAATACATAATTCGCGTGAAAAGTATATCGTTCTATTTTTCACCTTTATGTATTCACGAGGTTTTCTTTCTGTTTGCTTTTACTTTCTTTTGTTATATTATCATTATAATTTTCTAAAGTCTTCAGATACTGCTATATATATATATATATATATATATATATATATATATATATATATATATATATATATATATATATATATGAGTGTGAGTGTGGGTTTGGGTGTGTACATACATATATACTGGCGTCTTTCATATGGAGAAAAATTTTAAATTTCCCTTCCTTTCAGCCGTGCGACAATAGGCTAGAGTTAAGATATCTAACTGACGTCTAGGCACACTGAGGAGCGAAACAGTCTGTCTGTGGATGGCTATATATATATATATATATATATATATATATATATATATATATGTATGTATACGAACAAAAACATCAATCCTTTCTCTGACACATCCTAATTATTTTATTACCCTTGAAAATATACACGTTACTCTCGTTCGAACAACTTTAATCTCTCCCTTACACACACACACACACACACTCCCTAACACACAGACACACCCTAACACGCACACACACACGCGCACACACACACACATATATATATATATTCATATATATATATATATATATATATATATATATATATATATATATATATATATATATACGTTTTATTGCCATCATTGTTAACTACCTGATGAGACATTGTTTGTCAAATTTGTAATACTATGTCACAGGTTCTAATTTAACAGTTTGTAATACATATACGAATAAACAATAACACACACACACACACATATATATATATATATATATATATATATATATATATATATATATATATATGTGTGTGTGTGTGTGTGTGTGCATATATACATACATATATTATTGTTTATATATTGCTCGCAACTGAAGATTTTGGAAAATTAGAATTTTTAGAAGAATTTTCTTGGTTAATATTTTCAGTATGTGCAGTAACAATATCAACACGGTAATGATACATTATATCAAGTTTCAAAGATCGGGAAAACTCGCAAACGTATTTCACTGCAACGTTCCCAAAGAAATATACAATTCTGAGAGACAGTGGCACTGAATAATTTTCTTTTTGAATCAAGACGCCATTCCCCGAAGCAGCAGAAATGTTTGATCACTTGGTCACATTTTCGAAAATGGGTCGAGGTGAGAACTTTTTCGAACACGCTCGTATTTGGCATCATTCTCCGGCAGAGTGCGGTAAAGAAAGGGCTTTGAAAGAATAAATGTTAAAGAATGTATATGATAGAATAAACACAATGCGATTGTTGTTTGTATTGAGGGCAAAATGTCAGTGCTTTGCAATTTATCAAGTCGACAGAAGCACGCCTGACAGTGTCAAATAAACGAACTCTCGCCTGTTCGTGACGTCAGACATTCGCAGAGCAATCCATTTGAGATTCGAACTCTCTCACGTAAAAGCGTTCAATTTCAAGAAAAATGTTCGATCCCAGCAATATGTCATAATTTGTTCCTGCTTCGTTAGTTTCTTACGCAGTTTTACCTTCAGTTTTTAATTAAATCTCCTCGGTATTTCGAACCGACGCGTTATTTGATATGATGCCTCGTTGCTTTACAAGGAACATCAGAGACGTGTCAATTGTACAAAAGAAATATTTACATTGCTAGGTGATACGAATGCCAATATAACTGTTACTATACGTTGCTACTAGTTCTATGAAAGTTGAAACACTTTGTATTTTTATTCATCACTAATTCATCAAAATGTATATCGATTATTGTGTGAGAACTGTTTGACATTATATAATTCTTAGCTGCTAAAGATTATATTAGGTTGGTGCAAAATTAATGTCGTTTTCTCACACGTGAGAAAACGACATTATTTTTGCACCAACCTAATATAAAATTAGATATTTTATATGTTCATAACTGATTGAAATAATTATTTTTTTTAATTTATTAACTATTAGGTTGGTGCAAAAATAATGACGTAATAATGTCGTTTTTTGACGTTAAAAAATACGTCAAAAACGACATTGTTACGTCATTATTTTTACACCAAACTAATAGTAAACATAGCCTCATAATAAACAGAGCTTGTCTAAGTATCAGGTTTGCCATGATAACGATATTTTAATAAAATAATTTTCTTACTTTTTTCAGTTATGATGATTCTGGAGTTATAGAACGAAGCGTGGGCGAAAGAAGAAAAAAATAAACATCCAAGTAGTTTGCACATGTTGCATCTTACATAACAAGGGGAAAATTACATCAAATTACGTATTTTAATTGATGATTGATTAAATGGATCATTTGTTTTTTACGGTTTTTGGGTTATTTAAAACCGAAATGTATTTTACATTCTAAGAATAATATATTTTTGCGAGTTAATGTTGTGTTAACATTTATTTTTATAATAGAAATGATTCCAGATATATGTCTTTGTGCATAACACATGGGGTGGATAGGGTTTCTAACCTTTCCAAACTATATTTGCGCATAAATGAATGCACTGAACTTGACTGTAAATTGAACTCATCTCGCCGATTGATTAGTCTAATCCGTTATGACGCCACCCACATATCCTTGTTGATTATTAAAGACTAGAGCAAATTATATATGTTCATTTGTTTTTATACGATTTTATTTGCAATAATGTGCATGAAATAACATACAGACACACACACACACGCATATATATATATATATATATATATATATATATATATATATATATATATATATATATATATATATATATATATATATATTGAACAATAAAAAATATTAAAAAATTCAAATCCTCAGATACACTGGGTTGTAGAGTAATATTCTTTCATTTTTATTATTATTATTTCATTTAGATTCCTCGACTAGATTTCGGCCAACATATCCATCAGAAGAAGAAACATTTCTGCTTGCTGGTAGCAGTAAACTACAGAAATTTATGTCTTGATGGAGAAAATGAACTTTTATCGATAGTTTTCATTTGTTTTGTTTTTTTATCTTTTTAACATGAATCTTTTAACAATCCTTGTGTTGGTCAAACAATCTCTTTTAAGTTGTTATTTGAGATAAGAGCTGGATGGATCCATGCTGCTCTGAATTCCCCTGGTAAGTTCGAGAATTTTTATTGGTTCCTGGAGAGGGAATGTGTTTCTGTTAAGAGAGTGTGTGCGTTATTTGGTTCTTAGGGAGTGAGTGAGTATGATATGTATAAGCGTGTATATTGCTGTGGGTGTGTGTTATCCTTTGGTTCATTAGGAAGTGAGTGATTATGATGAGTGTAAGTGTGTATGTGCGTGTGGGTATTTGTATAAGTTTGAGGCCTCAACACCTCCGTAAGTATGTCTGTCTTGTGTGGGTGAGAAATATGGGTAGGTTTTGATTTGTAGGGTTATATATTAATACTATCTATATCGTTAAATTTATGGTTTAGCACAGATGGATAGTATGATTTTAGACGTTGTATCCACGTATTTTCATGAAATTCTAAAATCTTTCTAAAATTATCTGCTCTGAACTTTTCTATTCTATTTTATTCTATTTCTTATATATATATATATATATATATACATATATATATATATATATAGAGAGAGAGAGAGATACATATATATATATATATATATATATATGTGTGTGTGTGTGTGTGTGTGTATAAATATAATAGTGAACATTGAAGTCAACACTCAGAGGCGACAGACTGTTTCATGCTAGACGCAATCGTCAGGCAGCGAGTGCTGTGTATTTTCATGAAAAAAGGAACAACTGCAACCTGACGATTGCGTCTAACATGAAAAAGTTTATCGTCTTCAATGTTCAATCATATATTTACATACCCTCTATCTCTGATATTGAGCACTTTATCGCATAAATATAGCACACATTAAAACTATATTTCTTCTCATATATCGAATTCAGCTCAGCGATTGATTAGACAAGCAACTACGACACAGCCGCATATATATATATATATATATATATATATATATATATATATATATATATATGTATGTATATGTATTATAAATTAACTGATTTAAAATATTTTTCTTCGCTACAGAGTAATAAGCATGTTTCAAAAATGGAAGCTAAATGCTTCGAATTTAATTTTGTAATTAAATTAAATTTACATTGAGCACTATTTTGTAAAAATAAAAATATCAATAAGAACACCGGATTATATATCTTACTGTTCTTTCTTTTTATTTATATATACATATACATACATGCATATATATATATATTAGTTTGGTGCAAAAATAATGACGTGATAATGTCGTATTTTTACGTATTTTTTACGTCAAAAAACGACATTGTTGCGTCATTATTTTTGCACCAACCTAATATATTAATTTATTTTTTTTATTACTTAAGTTTTGATTAGTGGATCTATTTGAGTAGACGCACCTTTTATTTAAATAAAAATACTGTGTAATAACTAAAAGGGGCGTATACACAAAGAAGAATATCCACGAAAAAAAAAAAATATATATATATTTTTTTCGTGGATATTCTTCTATATATATATATATATATATATATATATATATATATATATATATATATATATATATATATGTATGTATGTATGTACATTTTATGTGGTTTATATCAATATTATTCTATTAAGATCAGTTGTAATATCGTTGTTTTCTAATGATCTCAGCATGCAACAAGATACATCATTAATAAAAGGAAGAAACTGAGTAAGGCCGAGGAGAGTGCTTTCGTACGAATGGACATTCACAATTGCCTGAGAGCTATCTGTGCTACACACTGTTAAAAGCCTGTGGAACATCCAAGTCAATCGCTCTAGTTAAAGAAGCAAATGTCGTCCTCTTAAATGATTCGTTGCGAGACAATACCTAAAATATAAGCAGCTGATATACACGACCAAACCGTTATTGGATGTCGCTCATGAGATTGTTTCTGGTGCCTTTGTTGTTAACACAAGGAAAAACGTTGCTAACAACAGACCAAACGACATTAAGTCTAATGCTAAAAGTAAATAAAGCTTAATAAATATATTTAGATTATGTTTTCCTTCAGTATGCGTTCACATGCCTAGCAGATTGAATAAAGCAAAAAGATGATTTATGATGCTAACTTGACACTACTTCACTGATTCATATAATTTCGAGTTGATTCAGAATGATATTCGAGGAATGCCCCAACTCGATACTGGATGATTTTTTTATTCAACCAACAATCATTTCATCCTTCATTACGAAATGTATGATAGACAATAAATATATACAAATATATAAAATAAATATACAAAATTTAATTCGAAAACTGACTCTCGATTTTTAATCTTTTAGGACAATTTATTCCAGAAGCTTTTATTAGTCACTAGCAGCATGGCCCGGTGTTGCCCGTGCTTGATTCAAAAATCGTACGCCTCATACAGCAATCTCTATCACTTGACTTAAAATATTTTTGCATTTCTTTGCCTTTAAAGGAGTGCCCTTTGCCGTGCTGATGTTGCTACATGCCTTACTTCTTGCCTATCTCACACTGCGAATTTTTTCTAAGCTCTATACTAAACATTAAACCTGTTACGAAAAAAAAAAAAATAAACAAAATTAACACAAAACGATCAGCTTTAAAAAAGGACTCGCAACTGGAAAAACCGAATGAAAAAAGAATGTTAACAACAAATACTTTTTCACACTCAATCCAGTTCTGCGGAATCAGAATCAACGTTGAGTTTAAGCTACCGAATGAGCCATTTGGTGTAAAGTGCCATGCAGATTTAAAATTTTCCCACTTGTGACGAATGCAGCTATCGATTTTTTTTTGCATGCTAGCATGCTAGTTAATATTCGTGTCAGTCAGCTGTTGGCTCTCACGCTGGCCAGTAGAATCTTCCTGCCTATTCGTGGCAGCCAGCTAAAGGCTCTCACTCTAGCCAGTCGAAAATGGCCACAAACTACATGAAAACTGACGTAGAAGCATGAAAAAATCGATTATTTCCACGATTGATGGGATTTGGGAAATGCAAAGTCGGTCTTGACCTTACCGCTAACTTGGAGCATGTTCATGTAAATTTTGGTGCAAATCCGTCGAAAATTGCGGCCGTGCATTCGTTACACACACACACACACACACACACACACACACACACACACACACACACATCCTGCCTTTTATAGATAGAGATTTGTGGTTGACATTGTTTTACGACATATAGACGTCTCTATGGGCTATTTATTGCCGCAATCTAAATATTTTGAACACAATTTTATGGCTTCAACTAAATACACTTTGAACTCAACTGCATGCCTTCAACTGCAGAGAAAATGTGTTGTTGGTCATTTTGCTATAACAGCTGTTGTTGGTAATATTACTATAAATATATATTGTTGGCAATTTTACTGCAAATATATATCGTTGGTAATTCTTATATAAAAATATATTGCTGGTATTTTTTACTATAAAGTAAATTTTATACTTTCATGATGTTTTGTTTTTGCTAAGGGATTCTTTATTTCCCCATAGCTAGGACCCTAACAGTTGATACATCCCTGGGTTATGGTATAACTAGCAACAACAGCAATTAAAATGTGGTTATCTGTTCCTCAAAACGTACAATTCCCTGAATTGGAGGCCTTGTTACTGGATGTATTTTATCGCGATACACAACACTAATTAAGGATTTTTCCTTAAAATAAATATATAAAAGCAATACATGATTTTTTTTTAATTGACTTCTGATGATTCATTTTTAAGATAACTTTCACCAATATTTTCTACTAGAGACATTTTAGCCTTCATTAGACATTGACATCTGTCTGTATGTAAAAACAAATTCGATCTGTTTCCCATCGGTACAGTTGACATGTTCTTTAAAAATATTTTCCTAGCTGAAATGAAACAATTTTAACGCCGCGTCTCGATTTGACAAAAAAAAAAATGTTATGATTTAAATTTGTCCTTGACGTTTTCCCAAAAGAATATTTTACTTTTATTAAGGATTCACCATTCAACCTAAGCAAGGCGAAAAGCTACAAAGACGCTATGGACTCTACTGGGTGTGAAGAACAATAAGATCATTTTAGTCAGGATA
Organism: Acanthosepion lycidas; assembly: GCA_963932145.1. Lineage (NCBI taxonomy): Eukaryota > Metazoa > Mollusca > Cephalopoda > Sepiida > Sepiidae > Acanthosepion > Acanthosepion lycidas. The sequence continues at coordinate 94,497,172 of OZ010573.1, read as the reverse complement.
AAAGAACACTGTATAAAATGGATTCAGGAAGATAGAATATGGCGACAAATGTTAAATTTAAAATATTTTAAGAAATTAGATGGCAAGGAAACAAGAAACTGGAAGAGATTTTCAGAGGCAATAGAAGAAACTATTAACATAGAACTTACGCTTACATCGAGTTATTTCAACAAATAAAGCACGTGACTTAATTGTCACTATAGTAGTACGCTTAAATTAATGCAGTCTTGTTACAAAGCGGGTTAGAGCAACTTCCTAGGTGTTATTGATGAAAAATACAGATGGAAGCCAAATCTAAGCAGTCGGAATGTCATAGAAGTCGAGATGATAAGTAAGACCGATAAGATTATAGACTCTTCTTTTGATTGTTTCGAAAATCTAGAAGTATAAAGCAGGAGCACTAGACCAGAGATAGCACCAAATAAATGGACGTATGAATGGTATATATATATATATATATATATATATATATATATATATATATATATATGTATATGTATGTATGTGTGTGTGTGTGTGTGTGTGTGTGTGTGTAAAATGATATCTGGCGAGAGGAATTACCTGGCACAACACAGACCAAACAACAGATTGAAAATAATCACTCTACTTATAGACTAACCAGAAACTTTAAATAATTCAAAAATCCCATTTAATATTATGTATCTGCTAAATTATTTAACTTATTACAAATTGTATGTATATAGAATGTTTATTTACATTCGCTGCGTTTTAAACCTCAGTTATTCCGTTAATCTTATTTCGATGCGCCATAATCAAAACTTAAGCGATTTTTTTCCTCGTTGATCGCTACCCACGTTTAGTTATATTCTTGATACTCATTGGTTAAAAAATCGGAAAGAACCAACCAATTAGAGTGGCGATGTAGAATCAATCCAACAATCAACTCAAAATATTCTAAATTAAATGTTTTATTTAATTTTTTGATTCAGAAAAATACCTGTTGATATATATATATATATATATATATATATATATATATATATATATATATGTGTGTGTGTGTGTATGTGTATATATATATATGTATGTATATATACATATGTATGTATATACATACGTACATACACACACACACACATATATATATATGTGTGTGTATGAATGTGTGCGTGTGTTTGTTCTTCTTTCTGTTGCTATGGTGATTATTCTTTACTAAGGAGTTTTATTTTTTATATATTTTGCATCCGAAACAGTCGGACGCTGTAACCTCAGAACTTACTTTGAAACCTCTGGTATTATTTGATAAAGTGGAAACAGTTGTATAAAAGTGAATGCAACATCATGTTTCTTTTGAATCAGTCAATACATTCCTTGTTCCAGATAATACAGAAATAATTTCCGATCCATTGGTTGGGTATAGCGACATCTTAAAATAAATGACGGTTACGCCTAGCAGGAATACCGGTCCTCACATCTGAAGTAAACTGAATATCATAGCTCCATGAAGAAACATATTTTACGACTAAAATTCACAAAGGATCAAGAGGCAACTAACATCGATGAAAGATATAAAAGACATTTTAATCGATGCACCTTGTCCCTTCAGGAAGTGGGCTATCATGGCTCACGAAAAATTTCCTATAGTCTATAGTTCTTAGTAAAGGTGACTTTAATATCTTTCCTAGTCCATATTCAGAAAAACTTTTTAAAAAAGCGGGTGAGTTATGTTATGCGTGCATTGCCTCGACAATATGTGTACGAGCCTTTTCCATTGTTTCATAAAACTTCTTCATTGTTCACAGATTTATTCTATGTTATGTTAAAATACATCTACAGAGCCAAAAGTCTTAAACGTTACGTGTCTTTTCCATCACTGAATATATTGTCAAGCGTTTACAGATATTAAAAAAATAAGTAATTAATAATTACATAATATATTATATAATATTATTACATAAATAAGTAATAATAATTAAGTACTCTCTTCTTTGTTTCTAAAGATATTTCCCCGTTTTTAATACTTTGCTTAGCTTTTCGAAAGCATCTTTCGATGTCACAATGTGTCTTCGAATTTCGGTGTAGCACTTCCCGTCCTCCTGTTATACTACTCTTAGATAATTACAATTTTGGAATTTTGTTTGATTTTCGTATATCTAATTTTAATTCACATTTCTTTTTTTGATGGCAATCATACATTCTGCTTTGTCGCAACTGATGTTTACTCTATTCTTCACGCTTTTCTTTACTGCAGTCTGCAGGATTTCCCGCATTTTCTTTTCTGCGTTGGCTATAAATACAGACTCATGTGAATATAAAAAGTGTGAACGTTAATAATGAATCCTGGTAGGAGTTTTAATTCTCTCAGAATCACATCACTGTATGTAATAGTTTAATGATTTCGGTGAGAAGATACATCATTTCATAAACATCTTTCTATTTTTGTATAGTAACTGAATTCATTTTCTATCTCGATTGCAAGAGTTGGCTCCCAATATAAGTTCTGAATTATTCTAATACATTTCACAAATATATCAATCTTAACACTTCCAAAAGTTATTTCTGAAATACTTTATCACTTATGCATAATATATAACAGATAAGCAAACATCCTTTTGCAATTGCATATTATTTATGTTATTATTTCGAATATAAATATTATGTTATCTGTTCCAGTGTCTTTAACGAACCACATTGTTCTTGTCCTATTTCGACTTTAATTCCGTTGCGAGTTCTCTTCATCAGATTTGTTATATGACCCATTAGCTTCATTTTCAAATAGATTTATTCCTTTTCACCTACTTTCTTGGATAGGTCTATTAGAATGGATCCAATTAATTCTTCCTGTATATCACCGTTGTTTTATATTTTATTAGGTTTACAATTTTGTATTTGCCGAAAACATCTAAATCTTCCAGAATCTGCATTACGATTCCATTTGTTTCTGCTGCTTTGATCCTGTTCAAATTGACTATTGCTTATTTAATTTCAGGCAGTCCTAATTCTTGTCCTTCCATAAGGTTGTTTACTTCGATTTCCCGCCTTTTTTTTTTTTTGAGAAATGAAGTGCATCTGTCGTACAATTTTAAAAAAACCAAGATGAGAATCTTTTTCATTTGTTGTGGTAGGATCCAGCTAATTTGCATAGTGCAGTACCGACCATATAAATATGGTTGGTACCGGGAAGGAATGAGAAGATTAAACCAGAGACTCTGCTCGACTGCGACTCAGTCAACACACATTCTCCAGGAACGGTCTTCCGAGGAATATACAAAATACTATATGTAAATATTATGTACACTTTCTTGTTTCAATACATTTTGTTCTAAGTACATTTTGTGTCGCATTATTATTCCATGCATTAGTCAAGTTTCAACATCATTAAAATCTTCTATTTTAATGTATATAGCATATTCTTTCAGGTAAGATGTCTTCAGTTGTTTCAACTCTCTCTCTCTCTCTCTCTCTGTCTCTAATTCTTTCTTTCTATCTTTCTTTCTTTTTTCTTTCTTACAATTCCTCATCTTTCGCGCATAACCTCTCGATAGCCTTTTCTTCGCTGCTTTAAATTTTCTTTTCATTATAATCTTCCCTCTTTTTTAGATACTTAGGCTACTACTATTAACGAGCTGCCTTTCATTCCACCCGAATGTGGGTACACAGACGTCGGTTAATTTTCGTAGGAAGATGAAAGGAGACCATGTAAACTTCAGATATAATTTTTGTCTCTTTCCAGCTAAACTGAAACGTCACAAGACAACGTATTTGAAATGTAACAAATTAAGATGACTTGCATAAGGTGAGGAAATTATGAAACATTTTCAACCCATCGTGGCAACGTAAGTTTGGTCGCTTTATCCAGTATTAAAATTTAGAAGAAAATCTTACAAAAATGTTTGTCTTTGAATTTTGAGTTAGCTACAAATATAATTCGGCCAAGCAAGTTTTTCAAAGGGCTGTATTTTAGGCTACTATGTAAGATAGATTTTTCGCGGCTAAATGCATAATATAGATCTTGCTGAAAATCTACCGACTTGAAAACACTGGTTGCTGATCTTGTGAGCAAAGCTGTTATATTTAAGCTTTCTACAAATATACAAACTGAACTTCCAAGAAATAAATGTTTTCTTTTTTAACCGTTTTTAAATATGTATTCAGCCGTATGGCGAAGCAAATGTATTCTAGGTGGTAAAAGAAACGAACACCTAGAAAAAAGGATATCCTGCGAACGAGCAACCGACAACAATTGCGCGACATATACGAGCCTAAGAGAGCTGTTTAAAGGCAACGAACAATCCTGTGATAAGATTAGCTCTACGAAGCAAAGTATGGCAAAAATAGGATAACGTACGATATATATATACACACACACACACATATATACACACACACACACACACACACACACATATATATATATATATATATATATATATATATATATATATATATATTTCAATTAAATCATTGTATGTTGAGGATAACAGTTGTAAAAATATAGCCACGGAAACTAAAGGTCAGAGAAAAACCTACCGCACGAGAAAGAACGCTTAAGTATAATAGAAAAAAATAAAATAAAATAAAAAAAGACAATCACAACCCCACCTAAAAAAAACACAGGATAATTTAATGTTTTCGGAAAAATAATGTTGCCAGCTATACGTTTCTTGGAAAAAGTAATGGTACCAGCTATACATTTTTGGGAAAAAATAATGTTGCCACCTATACGTTTTCAAAATAATAATGTTGCCTGCTATACGTTTTTTGGAAAAAATAATGTTGCCAGCTACACGTTTTTGAAACAATAATGCTGCCAGGTATGCGTTTTTTGAAACAATAATGTTGCCAGCTATGCGTTTTTGAAACAACAATGTTGCCAGCTATATATTTTTGAAAAAATTATTTGTTGCCAGCTATACGCTTTTGGGAAAAAATAATGTTGCCAGCTAGGTGTTTTTGAAACAATGATGTTGCCAGCTATGCGGTGTTGAAAAGATAATGTTGCCAGCTATATGTTTAATAGTACTGTATATTTAATATATGTATAGGTATATGTGTATGTATGTATGTATGCATGTATGTATATGTATATATGTGTATATGTGTGTATATATATATATATATATATATATATATATATATATATATATATATATATATATATATACCTTAATTTGGCATTAAATGACCCACAGTGGTTGATATGCCATAAAACCCAACCAACCACCTAATCTGTCCGTCTTGCCTTCAATCTGTCCTCTTACTAACAGATTTTCCAACCGCTCTTTCAAAATTGTGTGCCCTGAAAATTTCAACTGTCTCTTCCTGATATTACGTATGAGTAAACTGACGATAAATCCTGATAGGATTTCCAGTTACCTGAAAATTGACATAGACTCGCTGTAAAATTTAAATAAATCTGGTTAGAAAGATTGAAGAAATTTCTTCTCCTTCTTCTTGTATGTTTTCAGAATTTAGGCGATCATGGCACTCTTTTGTAGCTCTTAATATTTTTTTTTCTTTTTACTATATTTCTTTAAGTCTATTAGACAAGCCCGTTAGGTAGAGAGTTCTTTGTTTTCCTCTCTTCCTCTTACCTTTTTTCCTATTCTGTTAATAGGAAATTTTCCAAGGCTTATCCCCTCATCATGTGCCCTACAAATTTCAACTGCCTCTGATGTTATGTAGAAGTCAACATTTTGTGTCATTTTTCTCTAAAACTTCATCTTTGTTCACATATTCGGTCTATAGTATCCTCAGCATCCTACTGTAGATCTACTTTTATGTTATTTTAAAGTCTCTCTGTGAGGTGAGCATTCATTGCCATATAGGAAAACTTATGCCATGAATCATTTCATTACCCTTTTGTTCCTAACGAGATCTCTTCTGTTTATGTTAATCTGCTTATCCAAAAAATCCCAACTCATTTGTATGTCTCAGCTTCGTCATTGTTCAAGCCATCTCTGAGTTCTTTAACAAGATTAGTTAACAAAGAATTCTTTAGATATAAGTAATATTAGTTAGAAAAAAATGACAAGTGTAAGTGATGTAACTAGTCTAAATCCAAATAGTGTATTATGCTCTGGAACGATAGCATTACTATTTTGTCAGAAAGGCATTACTAATTTGACAAAAACAAACATTCAAACTATTTTCGGTATATTTGTATTTTCCTTTCTTCAACATTGTCTCTGGAGACATCTATTGGTGATATGAGCGAGATTTCTATCGAACACAAAGCCACATATTCCTATGGGAACAAACATGAAATAGGATATATGAAGATAACTTATCATTTTCATTAGGAACCAGTATTCGGCTAGTTGTTGTAATTCTCTAAGAGATTTAACTTTTGCTCCTATTATGTTTATTTTGTTAACATTTGCATTGCACATAGAGAAACTGAAAGTCTGTTTCTATAATAAGAAATTAAAAAAAAAAAAAACGGAAAAGTTTACATTCTATCGTGTTAGGCGTTTTGTCCTTCCCTTTTTTTAAAAAATGTTTTTCCTTCATTTATTTTCAGGCCAATCATTTCCGTTATATATTTTTTTCTATTTATTTATTTCATCTACAGAATTCTTCTGGATTCTTTATTTTTATTCCACATTTAATTTCTTCCTCACCACAAGACTCGGTCTGAGTCGAGGATCGTATTTTGTGTAGCAATGTAATTCAATTTTGGCATCGGAACAAATCCCACCTAAATTGGTAAAGTCAGGAATCTTACGTGTCGCAGACTCAGTGTCGGCGTGGTCGACCAAGAAAATTCAGCCTACAACATACTCAATTTTCATGCATCATCATCATCATCATTATTATTATTATTATTATTATTATTGCCGTTGCTGTTGTTGTTGTTGTTCCGATACTTGTTTTTTTATTAAGTTTTAGTATTTAGATAAATCTTTCTATAATTTCAAAAACTTTTAGGATTATCCTTTGATATAAAAGCTGAAAAGCAAGTATCGTCTATATATGTTTCTATCTCAGTCTCCTTGTGCTTTATTTCTTAATCTATCTAACCCAGTGTGCCTAGACATGCACATATATTTAGCAATCTATCTCATCTTGTGAACATATATATATATATATATATATATATATATATATATGTACAAACATTTTATTGAATAATATAGACATATTATGTCTATTTATTTTTAAAATAATCCTGATTAATTCTCTAATCATATTAATATTGACAATAATAAGGTGAAATCCATCAATGAAGGCACCATAGTTTTCTTTTCTTTATTTTTATTACCCAAGTACTTTCGATCTCCCCCCTGATCATCGGTGGGAATAAAGAAACACTTAATGTAACTGTGATCTTTGCGATGACGATTTTTAAAAACACCAGTGAACGCACTCTGTTATAATTATTTTAAAATTAAAAATGTATCTGTTTTACCCATGGAATTTTTGCAAATAAATATAAATCTGTGTGCGTGTGTAAATATTATTTTAAAATAATCTTACTAAACCAACGTAGTTTCAACCCACCTATCTTCAGACTTATTTGTTTCTATTGCTTTCTGTGTATATTTAAGTGTACCGCTCCCATTCCAATTTATGTTGCCAAACAAAATATTTGCATATCACGGTCTTATTTAAATTTTGCCCACTGGCGCTCGGAAGTGGGGGGGATCTTCATCTCTCAATAATTCTGTATAAGATTGCGTGTGAAGAAACTTCCTTTCATGTCGACATTTAAACGTAACCTCAAATTTCTTCTTTAGCAAGTTCCTAGTGTTTTTATACATAATTATCGCTAATTTGTTCACCAAGAATAACCTTCAAAACTGTGAACTCTTCTATAGCTCACTGTTTTCGTGGTTATTTCTCATTTCAACACTATCTCCACATTTTTATCTTCCTAACGAAATATTGAAGCACCGTCCTAGTCCAGTGTTTTATGGTTATTATATTTTGGCAACAGAAAGCACGACAAAAGTGGTTTATTTAGAAAAATAATAAAAAAAAAAAAAATACAGAGTAGCGGAAGATATAAGAACACCAAAGTAGCCTGAAGATCCGAAGGATTTTATTTACATGAGACGGGATGTGACACAAGGTTGTGTTTAATGTGGGGAACATGAGCGCGTACTTCCGGGCCAGGAACAAAAAATGCCCAGTCCTAGTACCACCGCTAAGATTGATGTTCAGGTCTAGAAGCGACTAGTTTAATCACCGTCAGCTCTAATTATTTGTTAGGAAAAATGTATATTTATTATTAATAGTCTGTTCTCATACATCGAGCAATATTCTGTTGTTACCAGTATTCAGTATGCAATATTATATATGCAGCGTCTAAAGATTGTCACAGATGAGACTAAAAGTACTTTGGAAAATAAAAATTATTTAAAAGAAAATTTTGGAATTTAAAATTTTTTTTCAGGAACTTAGAAATTAATTTGCGCACTTGAAAGGATTAAAACTAAAAAAAATACATATAATACGTCTAGATTATTTAATCAAACATGCTTGAATATATATATATATATATATATATATATATATATATATATATATATATATATATAAGTAGGTGGTGCAGTTCAATTTACATTACATGAACACTTCATACAAAAAATAAAAAAAGACCTTATGCTACTAGAATTTATAAACAGGGATCATAACATTCATCTACAGGTTCGGGGTTAATCTACATTATTAAATTTTTTGCGAAGATCTATTCTCGCCATTTATATCATTAACTTCTATATCTGTTTTTTGTATGAATGATTCATATAATATATATATATATATATATATATATATATATATATATATATATATATATATATATATATTACATGAATCATTCATACAAAAACATATATATAAATATATATATATATATGTTGAATAAATTTTCGCTGATTTTGGATAAAAAGTAATGTTTTAGCTACAGAAATTATTAAGAAACATGTAACTGAATATATTGTCTATCGCTAGTCACTAATTTTCCCATGTTTCTGGCAGCATTTGAATTGCACGTCGGAAAGACGACACGTTTTTTGAGGCTACCGTTAGTCAACCCACATTTTGTCATCTTCATAAGAATGAAAGTGATGCTCAGACATGCGATGTGCCATCGATCGGAACAATATTCAAACGGGGCAATCTCCGGTGAATACGGCGGGTCGGGTAGAAATTCCTATTTAATCTTGTACAACTAGGTGTTCACCCGTTTTGCGATATGTGGCCTAGAGTTGTCATTTTCAAAATAAGTTTCTCGTGTCTCTGCTCGTATAGCGGCAATTGTTTCTACAATTCTCAGCTTAAACGCATCAATTGTAGTCTATGGTGATCTCCCGTGACTGTTTCGGTCGGTTTGAGTAGCTCATAAGTAACTACACCCAGCTGATTTCACCAAATGCAGATCAGAAGCTTAGAACAATGGATAGTCGGCTTTGCCGCAGATTTTGATGCATGGCCGAGATTACCCCACGATATTCTACGCTTAGGGTTATTGTAGTGTATCCAATTTTCATCACCGGTCGCGATACGATGCAAAACCCTTTCCTTTTCTGCCGCTGAAGCAGACAATTACACGTGACAAGACGCCGTTCGATGTCTCTCAGCTTCAACTCATACGATACATAAATGTCCTTGCTTTTGAATAAATCCTAATGATTTGAAACGTCTCGAAACTATTGTATGATCAACTCGGAATGATTCTGCAAGTTCAGCCTGACATGAGTTTTCATGACGTAATGCCAATTCTTCGTCATCCAACTTTTTCGGTGTACCAGAGTGTTCTTTATCTTCAATTATTTTTGAAGAGACTAAACCAATCACGGCATGCTGTTTCCGATAGTGCATGGTCGCCCTAAGTCTGCAAAATAATTTTTTATGCTTCAACTGCTGATTTCTTTTGAATAAAATAGTGCAGCAAAAGCCCCGCGAATGCAGTTTCTTTAGCACGAAATGCAACATGTTTAACGCTATGAAAAACAAAGTTGTTTACACTTCGGCGAAATAACATACACAGAAATTCAAGCTTGCTTAGGGTAATTCCTTATAGATGCGTTATCATCAGAAACTACACGAACGCAGACCTGGGAATGCCATCTGTTTGAAACCAGCGAGGACTAATATATATATATATATATATATATATATATATATATATATATATATATAAACACACAGAGAATGTTAATCACTGAATTGAACACCCAGTCTCACAATATGTTTTATGATATACACAATCGTCATGTCTGAGGATTTACGAACAACAAAAAAACTACAGCCGCCACTTTTATATTTACATATGCTCTATTCGATATTAAGTACTTTAACCCACAATTCTAGCATACTTTAAAACTATATTTTTATCATATATATATATATATATGTATACATATATATATATATATATATATATATATATATATATATATATATATATATATATATAATATAGTCTTAAGGTGTGCTATATTTATGGAATAAAGTGCTCAATATCAGAGATAGAGCGTGTGTAAATATAAAAGTGAACATAGAAGTCAACACTTAGAGGCGACAGTCTGTTTCATGCTATATGCAATCGTCAGCACACGTGGCCTGACGATTGCATATAGCATGAAACAGGTTGTCGCCTCTAAGTGTTGACTTCTATGTTCACTTTTATATTTATATATATATATATATATATAAGAAGTCATGTACGCGTGTGCTGTTGTGCATACTCAAGCAAGCAGATGAATAATCGTTAAATTTGCGCATGAGGTGTAAACGTAATATTGCTCAATGCAGTTGTACAGAGCAAATAAATGTATTAATTAGTCTATATACGAGTACCGACGTTTTTGGCGTGCGATTATAGTTTCGCTTGGTATGTATGACACCGTGCCTGATGAACTGGGAATAACCATCCAGCTAAACTATAGTCGCACGCCAAAAACGTTGGTACACGTATATGTAAAAATTAATATATATATATATATATATATATATATATATATATATATATATATATATATATATATATATATATATAATGCATTTCACCCCTAGCAAGGCGGGAAGCAACTAGCCCGCAAAAGATTATACTGAATTTGGAGCGAAAGCCGACAGGAATGACAGTGGAAAGGATGAAGAGAAGGATAGTGGATAGATCAAGGCACCTGAAGATATCGATGGACATTTGAATAGTTGGAGATTATAGCTATCAGGGAAAGAGAAATATGGAAGGGGGTTCCACAGGCGAGAGGTGCGATATATGAAGCTAATTGAGTAGAAGAGGCGGCTATATTTAACAGTTTCAACAGTGAAAAGTTGAGAGCTGGATGCCAGCCTTGTAGGATGCTTGAATTCGGGAAGCATTTACCATGAAAGCATTTGTAAAAAGGACAGCGAGAGGCGACGGCACGTCTGTGAGAGAGCGACTGCAGACGAGCTGTCAGATCAGTGCCAATTATATTGCATATCCGTCTCTGGATCTTATCAAGAACCCTGAGGCAAACAGAAGGGGCTCCAGACCATATATGGCAGCAATAATCCATGTAAGGGCGAATTGTTGATTTATAGATTTGAAGGATCGATTCCGGGGAGAAAAATCTCCTGGCGCGGCACAGGGAGACACTTTTCTTTGCGATGGACGAAGCAATTGACTCATTGTATTTGTTGCATCTCAGGTCAGTAGACGACGTGAGACCTCGCAGCCGCAGAGAGGCGCTTTCGGGAAGTTGAGCGTCAGACATTCTAATGGTGGTCAGGGAAGGATCTCTGTGGTGATTAATAGAGAGCAGTTTTGTTTTGGAGGCGTTAAAGTAAACCAGCCAATTCCTGTCCCAATTCACAACCAATCGGAGGTTCTTTTCGAGACGAACGACCAAGTTAGTTTTGTCAGCGACACTAGATTTGTTTTTGAGGATATGATAAGTGATATAACTGAAATGCATCTCACACGTAAAATATTTTTCTACCCGCTCATGCCTTCGCCAATATACATTCACAGACACCCATTCATAGCTACTCATACAAGTTTTCTAAGATATATTTCTGATGTTTCTAAAAGGAAGAGTTCTCTATACAGAAGAGCTAATCTATTAGCAGACTTTGCTTTCCAGGGAATGATCGAAATATATGTTTATTTAAAGAAAATTTGATTTTATACTAGTTATGAAAACTTGAATGAATTAATTGATTTGATTTAATTAATTCTTATTGATATATAAATATGTTTCCTTTTTTGTAGACAATATCTAGGTGAGGCAATAGATAAAATTATTAACTTAATATAAAAGTATATATAATTAAATATATATTCTGCGAAGAGAAATATTGATAGATATATTTATACTGCCCTTCAAAGAGTATAATAAAAACTTTCTTTGAAAAAGGTGTAAGACCCGGCTATTCATTTCCCACCATACACGTCTGATGCAGTTGATTCGGTAATTCCTGTTCTTTTCGGACACCTCTACGATGGAGAATCACCCACATTTGCGCTCTATTTTTTTTACAATGATGTTTACCTTGTACAAGAGCCACCAGAGGTTGAGGCTCTGGGACACAATGATATCGGTATGTGATATAGGAAAATACCTATATGGCCTTCAGTAAACAATTTCATCGAGTAAACCGTTCTTATTATCCTTTCCGAACAGAATTCAGATATGATAAATGTTGCAATAATAACACCCTAAAAAAAGCACCAATTGTACAACCCGTTTACATTTGTAGTACGACCGTGAATCTTTTGCATGAATTTTAACACCTCCAGAAAAAAATATTACCTGTAGCAATTAAAACCTGCAAGCGAAGATGTATGTTTAAACTCTTCAGCCGAAAATGATAAATTTTTAAACTCTTCAAAAAAAAAATTAACAGTGTATTGTGGATCCCCTATTTTTTTGCCGTAAAAAAAAAGTAAGCATAGAAACTAACATGATACTCGAGTATATATGATAATAAAGTGAAATTTCGTTCAAAATGAATCCTTTCGGGGACACAGTAGCACGTGATAAACGGACGATTGATTGATTGTCTTTAACGGCATATCGATACCTCATTATTCATTTAATGTCGAATTTATTTTTACCGGGAACTTGGAAATAATAAAAACAGGATATCTTATTCCGCTTTCACAACTGAATACATGGTAGATGATACCCCAGTTTTTGTGCATGTCTGTGTTGACATAATTACAAGAGACGGTGACGTGTGTGTTTTATGCTGTAGTTTTGTTGAAGTTATATTGTGGAATAAAGTTTGATTTAAGTAATTGTAGGATGGATTATTATCATGAAAGAGTTCTCATGTTGGTTGTTTTAAATGTAATTGGGAGAAATCGCCAAAATTTGTTAGTCTGTACATATTGTTGTTAATGTTTTATATAGAAATATATTGCTGATATTTTTACTATAAATATCTATTTTAAAAACTTTCATAGAGTTTTATTTTTATGGGGTCACTTTTTGCCCATGTTTGCGTCATTAACAGGTGCTACCACACAAGTAAGGATAGATTTGGGTACAACGACAATTAAAAGATGTTTAAATGCTCCTTTAACCTCCAATCAGAGGCTTAGCTGCTGGATGCAGTTTATCGTCATACCCAGAACTAATAAGGATGATATCCGTTTGATTTTCAATACAATATCTGTCATGTTATAAGTATGCCTCGTTCAGATATGAAATGAAAAATGATTTAACTATTACGATATTTCAAAGAAAAGCTTATATTAAATGTAAGTCTATAAGCAAGTCAGTTAAACATGAGGAATATCTGTTCCTCTGTTTGGGAAATGAAAGCTTGGACAATTGCTATAATAAAAGATGCCTAAGTTTCATTCATTGAAAGACGCATCCATTTTCGGCCCAGCTAAATAAATTAAGGCATATATAATAAATTCGATCGTTGAGAATAATTGAAAATTTCAGTCAGAACATTAAATACATGTGAAAATTTCCTAAAATATAAACAAGATATTATTCTAGCCAAATGAATCCTGTTTGGGCCATACTGACAAGGAATAAAAGGAAGATATCTGGCCTTCAATAAAATATTTCCATCTAGATATAAATGTATCCCGTTCGGCGATCACAAATAGAAAGAGAATATGTCGAACTAATGCGATATTTGGGGAAAAAAATGAAATTCATCCATTCTAATTAAAAGTCTGTCAAAATTAAATAGAAACAATAAATATCTTGGGATAGCAGTTACTTAAACGAATTAAGTGATAATCCATGCTAAATGAAACCTCTGTGGGATACATGATATAAAGTCGATGTCTATGTGAAATTTAATAAAATATTTCCATCCAATTTTGAATCTATTCCTTTTCGATATGCCATACGTTGACAGATCTAACTAATAGGATGCTTGGAAGGCTGAAAACCTTAATACCTTCTAATGTCAAGTTCATCAAAATTTAAATGTTATCATTAAAGTCTTTCAATGGTAGATCATAAAAAGAAGAACTTCATCAAATGAATTCTTGCTGTTGCCAATTTGACATGTAATATGAGGAAGAACTCTCAGAATCTCAATAAAATTATTCCATACTTTTATTCCAAGAAAAGCAAAAGGTTATTAGGTTGGTGCAAAAATAATGTCGTTTTCTCACATAGTGACATATGTGAGAAAACGGTATTATTTTTGCACCAACCTAATAAATCCGATTAATGCCAAGTCAATCAAAATTTAAAAAATATAACTTGGAAATAAAAACAAGCTGTTCAGTGATATATATATATGTCTTTTTAAGACATGTCTTATGCTTATACATTCTTTTTATACATAAAAATATTTAAGTGAATGCTCTGCTTATAATGAACAGTATCAACGATATTTACCGGCCTGAAGCTCCGAGAAATTTTCATAGAAAATATGCGTCCTCCAAGAGGACTCGAACGTGTATCCTATACGGAATCATCATATAGCCTGACACGCTTTACTGATTGAGCCACAGAGGAGCATTTCACATAGCAATGTCGATTTTACTGTTTTTAAACTACAATTCTCCATGATTTTCTCTCGCACATTCATATCTATTCGATCTTGCTAACATATTTTCAGGCCAGTAAATTTCGTTAATACTGTTTATTATAAGCAGAGAATTTACTTAAATATCTGTATCTATAAAAAGAACGTACAAACATAAAAATTGTCTCAAAATAATTATCGGGGTTTGTCCATTTCATAATATATCTTTTTACAAATATCAAATCTTTTTTTTTTTTTTTCACAGTTTTTTAAAGAAAATAGTGCCGGCCATTTTGAAAGTGTTAATGGTACTATTTTTTTTAAAGTAAATATTGCCGTAAAATATAAGCAGGAAAGCATTTGGTTTCTTATCTAATGCATTGTTTTAGGTGTTCGCAGTATCTGAATCAATCTGTAAATCTTTATTTTCACATGCGCACATTGTAAACATTGTCACCCTACAGGCGTGTGTTAGATTGAAATGAAGACATGAAGACATGTAAATTGGAAGGACCAATGAAAATAAGCCTCGCTGGATTAGCACAGCAGAAAAGAATATCATTAATGAAAGAAATGAAGGCACAAATAGATGAAGAAGAAGGCAGCAATTTCTCAGCAAGAACTTCGGAAAGGTATACATTAACCTAACAAAAGTCATGGCTATCTTCTTCAATGTTACTTCAGTTTGTTGGCGATCATGACACGCCATAATTCGCTGTCTCTTGTAGCTGGTCTTTTTATGCTTACTTCTAAACCTTATTCCCTTATTCATTTGCTCAATTTCACTAAGTACGTTATGCGTTGATTCTGTCTGTTCCTCTTGCTTTCAATCTATCATTTGAATATCTCATCTTCCAAACAATTTTCCCTCATTATATACCTTAGCTATTTCAATTGGCACTTTCCGATTCTATCTATAACTCAATTTTTATTCCATTTTCTTCTAAGAATTCGTCGTTGGTCGTACGTTCGGCCTGTCTAATTCTCATCATTCTTCTGTAGAACCAAATTCGTGTTGCTTCAAGTCTCTTCTTTCTCTGTCAAGAGATTATCTACAATCGACTGTTATTTCGTAGGACTGATATTATATAACAGTTCAGTACTTTTTTTCTCTGTTTCTAACGAAACTTTTCTGTTTCTTAATAATTTTCTTAGCTTTTGCAATGCATCTTATGCTATCACAATGAGCCTTCAGATTTCGATGACATAGTTTTCGTCTTTTGCTCAAAGATTTGCAATCACTAAATCGGATTCTAATGGCAGACACCGAAAGAATATTGCAAGAATTCCTAAATGTGAAGAGAAATGAAAAAAAAAAAAAAAAAAAAAAAAAAAAAACTTAGAATATCCTAAAGTCTGTAAGAAGACAAAATGGTAGATCTTATTTCTTTCTATCTATTTCAAGAAATCAGTAGTTCCCATCGAAACAAGGCCACTATTGGTAGGACGATAGTCGAGATATTTCATAACGAAATAATGAAATATAAAAATTTAATTTCGAATCTTAAAACAGTAAATTGCCAGCGATCAGCAAAATAATGTTTAATTTATGATAACAATGTTATTAAAATGTTGGGAATATTATTAGTCATGTTGTTGAATAAAATTGGTGAGATTACATTTATATCAGTAAAAAATCATAATTACGATATTAAAGTTTTATTATGACCATTTTATTTAATGTTCCTTTTTATGAGCGTCCATTCAGTTTTTTTTTATTATTATTACGATAGAGAAAGATACGTCTCAAATTATGAATGCGCATTTCTCAATAATTCCTTGAAAGAAAAACGATCTCTTAATTGACTGTAAAATTTGCTTGTATTTCTTTAAGAAAATTCCTTCCTGAATAGATGATTAATATTTCTTAAAATAATGGCGGTTTTATAATTGTTTGTAAAAATTTATAATAGTTCTTATATGTACTCGAATCCGAATGCATTATTTCTTCCACAAGTAGCCAAGGATGGCAGCCATGATAAATAGTGGAATAACGGGAAATTTGAGAGAAAAATGGGAGAGAAACAAGTAAATGAAGCATGCAAAAAAGGTAAAAGATAAAAGATACATATCTAAACAACCTGTATGAAGTTATTTGATTGCCCGTACTTGGAAAATACAAGTCAAGGTATTAATTTTATATATATATATATATATATATATATATATATATATATATATATATATATATATATATATATATATGTGTGTGTGTGTGTGTGTGTGTATAACGGACATTTTTCACAGTTTAATAAAAAACGGTCATCCACTTGATAATTTTTCTTCAGCGAATTACCGGATTCTCCCTAAGGCTTAACAATCGAGCTGATCACAACGTAGCACTGTTGGTAGTACGACCTTTTAATATTCCATGAGTCTCACGAATACCCCAGCGCGATGTTTCTTTAACATTTCTAAGAATCAAATCGGACCAAAAGCAATTTGTTGAGTAATTCAATTTACAGGAAAAGCGAAGAGATTCGAAATTGGGAAAGTCGAAATGGTTTCTGGAGAATTCTGTGAGAATTTAAATGCTATCCGAAAGCCTAAACTAGTTGTAAATAATATCTGATATTCTTTAGCATGTCTTTTACATAATTATTTGATTATTCTTTAAAAAATAATTAATTTTTTTTATCAATAACATTCAAGTGTGAATTATTTCTTTACATAAAGATATTCAATTTATGGCATATAGGCAAATAATTCCGAATGATTTCGTTAAGAATCAGTAGCAGTAAGCAAAGTTCAGTGTGTTACAGCTTTTGAAAGTTAGCATTTTATTTAAAAGCTTAACCTCACTTGTACCTTATGTTCTATTTCATGATGCATAGTAATGTCTTCAGAATACACGTCGTTTAAAGCAGCTGAGGTTATCAAACATTCCAGGATCTATCTATATATTTATATATCTATGTTGAGCTTTGGCATATAGTATATATCTTACAAAATATTTTTTTGTGAGTGTCTGGTTTACAACGAAAATATATAGCCAAGAGAAACATCTATGATTAAATCAATATCCGACATAAATGAATAGTAATTTCTTCTTTTGATTCTCAGTATGAAATCCTGTAGGTTACATAAATTTAATGAGTTGTTCAGAAATTTGATCCTGGTAAATATTTCTCTTTAAAAATTGGCATTATTGTATTAGTTTTTTTTAATTGCTTCCTAGAGAAAATCATTTTAATATTCTTTTTCATCCTCATATACAGTTCTTTTAATTGGGGATCACAGGATATACAGTAGAATCCCTGACAATCGGACTAAGAAGGCATTTGGTTACAAAATTAAAGTAAAAAAAATACTGAAATTAGGTTTAACATTTATATTCAATGTTTTATAGTAAACAAAATAAGCTAATGGCGAGTGAAATATAATGAAATTGAATTTAAGGAAAAAGAAATAAATTATGCAATGTCAATAAAAAATTCATTAAACTAAGTAAGCCAAACATGCAAAACAAATAATGTAACGAGATGTTTTAATCTCTGTTGCATGATGATTCTTTAGCTTCTAAGGTCATTCTCAACATTTTCCGCATTTCATTTTGCTTTTGTTCTTGTAATTTTTAAAAGAAAGACAATTTTAACTCTGCGTGAGTTATTGCAATCGTCATAGTTGCATTCTGGCTTTCTTTCCATAAAAGTGACACCTTTTTTAATAGTCTTTTTCAGTTTAGGTCCAGGTTTCATCACAATCTTGTTATTTTTTTTCATTTCCTTGTTCATTTGACGCCGGACAATAATTTCTTTAGAAGATTTTATCTCATACAATATTGACTTTCCTATTTTGAACTGAGCTATTTGTTACAAAAAAAAATTCACCAGTCTAGTCGGTTTAAAATTTCTACATTTTGCGACAACACCAAAGTTGTTCTTTTCCTCTTATTTCCATCATGTTTTGCACCAATACAAGACATTAGGCTGAAACAAGCATAAGCAATTATCCAAAGTAAATTTCCTAAACAACAGAAAATTCATATCAGTTACATATCACTCAATTAGGTTAAATATATACGCATCAAAATCATGACCGGATATGCAGGATTACGGATATTAGTCACTCCGGGTATGAGGGATTCCTGATTTGAGAATTCCGGATATGAGGTTTCCGGATATGAAGAATTCTTCTGTATTCAGAAAAAATGGTGACTATTTCAATATTTATTTATTTGTGTGATATGTGCAATTATCAACTTTGCATAATTTGAATAGAAAACAAAACAATGATTCCAAACATAAAACTCCAAAATATCAGGAAAATTAAAATTCAACTTCTCATTCAACATAGGTCGCAGACGAATCTGTCTCCTCAAAAAATATTTCTCCTTTTTAGTGCATTCTTCTCTCAGGGCCTGGATGATCATGGCTCATTTAACATACGTCGCAGACGAATCTGTCTCCTCAAAAAATATTTCTTCTTTTTAGTGCATTCTTCTCTCAGGGCCTGGATGATTATGACTCATTTAACCTACGTCGCAGACGAATCTGTCTCCTCAAAAAAATATTACTTCTTTTAGTGTATTCTTCTCTCAGGGCCTGGATGATCATGGCTCATTTAACATACGTCGCAGACGAATCTGTCTCCTCAAAAAATATTTTTTCTTTTTGTGCATTCTTCTCTCAGGGCCTGGATGATCATGGCTCATTTAACGTACGTCGCAGACGAATCTGTCTCCTCAAAAAATATTTTTTCTTTTTGTGCATTCTTCTCTCAGGGCCTGGATGATCATGGCTCATTTAACGTACGTCGCAGACGAATCTGTCTCCTCCAAAAATATTACTTCTTTTTAGTGCATTCTTCTCTCAGGGCCTGGATGATCAAGGCTCATTTAACATACGTCGCAGACGAATCTGTCTCCTCAAAAAATATTTTTTCTTTTTAGTGCATTCTCCTCTCAGGGCCTGGATGATCACGGCTCATTTAACGTACGTCGCAGACGAATCTGTCTCCTCAAAAATTATTTCTTCTTTCTAGTGCATTCTTCTCTCAGGGCCTGGATGATCATGGCTCATTTAACATACGTCGCAGACGTATCTGTCTCCTCAAAAAATATTTCTTCTTTTTAGTGCATTCTTCTCTCAGGGGGCCTGGATGATCATGGCCCATTGCCATTTCCCATCTCATGTAAGACTAAGCAATCTCTGACCCCTTGCTGCGGCCTTGTTAGTGCCAGAAATAAACACACAAGAGATGAAATGTGTTAAACAAATATATTAACAGAAACAGCAATGCAAACATATGCAAACGAGAGTGTTAAAGCAGGAATCTTCAATCCGACTGTAAGAGCTGACTGGTGGAAAATTCCCTCTCCAAAAGTCAGTAGCTGCTCCTATTTATAGTTGGGAGAGTTCATGCTTGAGTGGGTAAATTACTATAACACCCTTTACACCACCACCCCGTGATCATGTTCTGCCTATTATTTACATTAATCGTTCCCAAACAGTACGGTACACCTCCTAGTTATGGGGGAAGAGGATAACAGTTGAGGTGGAATGATAGAAAGACAATAAAAGATTTAGAAAAAGTTTCAAAACATTCATATACCAAGAATGAAAATGATTTCAAAATTTAAAATGGTGTTATGAATTACATGTAATTGCATGCCTTAATCCCAGTATAGATAGTTATTAATAATCATCGACCGATTTTATCATTGTCATATTTTTTCATTATATCAAGTAGTAAGAATATAGTTACTAGTGTCTGCAAATTGAAGGAGAGAGTTATGAATGATAATTTTCTGACTTTAAATCCTCGGTTATCTCCATTTTAGACTCTCTCTCTCACTCTCTCTCTCTCTCTCTCTCTCTCTGTTTTCTTTTCTATTTTTAATCCTACTTTTTAGCACGTAGAATTTGATGGAGTGCATTCAAATTTTCATTCCGAAAATGCAGCCCAGAGAAAAATGATTTACGGTATCTCTGCTTTATTTTGACTTCAGTATGTCTTGTGATTGCTAAATTTTCAAATATCATGTGTACCAAGAATTACAACTGTCATAGTTAAAAAAAAAAACAAAAAAAATACAGACTATTTTCTTAAATAAATTTTCTCTATTAAAAATAACGTATAAACAGAAAATATATTATGCAATTGTCGGTCTTAAGACATTTCATAATTTTATCTGTACAAAGTTCATTTTGACTCGATTAATTTCGAATATTGCTACATCCATTCAAAAAAATTTTTTTTTTTGTTTTGGTTTTGTTTTTTTGTTTTTGGATAACGAAAAATAGTTACATAAACATGCACAAAACTCCTTAAAAATTAATGTTTCAGCATTCGAAATTACTCGGGAAAAAATAAATCTAAATATATTTTGTTGAATTTGAAACGATTCGTTAAATGGCACTATCTTGGAATGTGCCAAAAATAAACAACCTTTTCTTTCACTGTAAATTCTAATCTATTACGGAGAAGTACTAAAATGTTTTCGGCTTGAATTCATTGCTGGAATCTGACAGAATTTATAAACATCATAATACTTTCCTTTAAATGAAGAGCATCGTAATCAGACCAATAATGTTTAGGTATATAATTGTATAGAAATTTAACTGAAAATGTTTTCGTTGAAAATGTTTTAAAACGAGTGGCGTTTGTACCATCATTGATTGTTGTGTGTATGCGTACATAGCAGATTTGTCTTCTTCTGAGAGACTAATCCTCACCGAGTGCCTAAACCTGGGTAATATGTTTGAAAATAAACTAAATTTAATAAATGTATAACATCATCTGATTTCCCACATCTTAATGAAGTGATGTCCATTCTCCCTTTTGGATTGTATCATTGTGACGTACGCTACATTCAGGTAAGCATAACAAATTTTGATTAAAAATCGCAAACGAAAACAAATACATTCCACAAAACAGTAAAGTGAATAAGATTGAAAACAAAATGTAGAATAGAATAGACATATCAGTTCTTAGTAGTGACAAAGCAAACAATCAAAACATCATCTATCTCAATTCATATCACATTCAACTGTTTTTTATTTTATTTTTCATTTCTGGTGAGAGGTAAACGACACTTTATATTCTGTTTAAGGCAATTTTATTGTCACTGACCCACAATTGTTATGACGCCAATGAATGTAATTTAAAAGCCGGTTATAACCCCATGAACCGAACTGTTGTGATTCTTAATTTATTACTTTCCAATAAATGTCGTCAAATTGACTTCGCACTACGAAGATACATTTTATCAATATAAGTTCAATTTTATTCTATTTTTCTATCTCAGATTTTAGACGAGATTTAACCACATTAAACGTCAAGACGTTTACCCTAAATCTTTTTTGGAAAAAGCAGACAACTGTGTCGTCTTCCCCAATATTTCGAAGACATTTAGACGAGATTTAACCACATTAAACGTCAAGAAGTTTGCCCTAAATCTTTCTACACAAAAAGCAGACAACTGCGTTGTATTCCTCCATATTTCGAAGTAATTTAGACGAGATTTAACCACACTAAACGGGAAGATTTTTGCCCTAAATCTTTTTACTTAAAAAGCATACCACTGTGTGGTCTTCCCCATAATTCGCATTAATTTAGTCGAGATTTAACCAGATTAAACGTCAAGAAGTTTACACTAAATCTCCTTACTTAATAATTCGCATACAAATATCACGGTTTACAAAACTCAAGTGTCACTCAAGATAGAAGATTAGTCAATGAGGTTTCTGTATGGTCGTGAGTGGAGGCATTCAGCGTAGTTTATGAGGATATGTAGGATAGATAACGGTTGATCCTAGACTTGAAGGGGATAAGATTGTAGAAAGCATCCTCTCCGGATTTGATGGACAACGTAATTGTTCTTGTGAAGATGCTGTCTATGTAGAACCGATGCAATGCAAAGGAAATAACGATGATTCAATCCTGTATACGTACCTTGATGGAAACTAGATCTTGCTATAAATGCTTGAACCGATGGAATTAAAAATATAGCTCGTATGAACCTTTGTCATGAGAATAGTGATAAATTATCGAATAGGTCGCAAAGTTTTCTTGGTGATATTATTAGACCACCGGTGCCACAGTTCTTTCGTAAATGTTTGTCTAAAAGGCAAAATCTTGAATGCTGGTTTTCTTCCAAGACATTTAATGATTTTAATTTTTCTAAAACAAAGTCCCCATATTTCCTCAGTTTTATCACCGAAAGTTATAGTAAGAAATTTATTGAAAAATCCATGGTGTATATATTTTGGTGATTAAAAATTCCGTACATCCTAGCTTACAACAACTGGTCTTCCCAAGCGGTCAACTATCTGGGTACTTACAAGTCTCTAAGTTACAAGGCTCTAAGTGATGTACCCATAAGCCCAGGCCAGTTGAGCTAGTGTATCATATTGTATTAGCTTGGTGCAAAAATAATGTCGTTTTTTGACGATTTTTTTTTTATTACCGTTCACCCATTTATCCGACTTTTTTGACTTCCCTATTTGCTTTAAATGGCGAACGACTGGTGAGTGGTCGACCTCGGGTTCAACAGCAACTTCTCGTGTGGTTTTGCGAGGCTCGGCTTAAATTAAGGCTTTCAAATGTTCTTTATCCACCGCAGTCGGCCGGCCACGACCGTCTTCATCTTCGAGGCTCTCGTCGCCATTGCAAAATTTCTTGAACCACCGTTGTGCCACACGTTCATTAGTGGTTCCTGGGCCAAACGCATCATTGATATCACGAGCTTTCTCGGCAGCTTTTCGGCCTAGTTTGAGCTGGAACAAGAAAATCGTGCGGATTTGAATTTTGTCCATGCTGTCGAAAAGCCTGCAAAAAAAAATGAATGAAGAGATTGAGAACGGTAACGAATAATATGATTCGATAGAGCGAAAAACGCGCTTCAAAATGATATATAACATGGCTATATATATATCAATGAATTAATTCAGAAATCATATAAAATGTAACATATTTGAGAAAACGACATTATTTTTACACCAACCTAATAAATAATTCTAAGTTCACATCCCAGTCATTCAGACAGAAATTGGGC
Source organism: Acanthosepion lycidas (assembly GCA_963932145.1). Lineage (NCBI taxonomy): Eukaryota > Metazoa > Mollusca > Cephalopoda > Sepiida > Sepiidae > Acanthosepion > Acanthosepion lycidas. The sequence goes on along the minus strand of OZ010573.1, from coordinate 94,473,270 downwards.
GCCTCGAGGCGATGTAATGGTTAGCAAGCTTGTCTCGCTAAAACAATTTCGGCTGAATAGTGGGTTCGATTCTCACTGGTTGCCCCATACTTTCGACCTTGTGCCACATCTAAGCTACGCTTAGAAAATAAATATTCAGACACAAATTAACCAAGGGACGTTGGAAAAGATTTCAGGATCTACCACTATTCATATTTACAAAGTACACGTGGCGGCGTGTTTGGAGTCATTTGTTGAATACATTTCATAACTACAAAATTAAAGTTAATTCATTTTTCATCTCGTTTTTATAATGAGTAACTACAATCAACTTTTATTCCTTACGAATATTTCTCATATGTGGATAGAGATCTTATTACGAAGTAATACATATTTATTGATATCAGCAAGGATTCCATTCTGTTACGCGAGATGTCAGGACAGAATAGTTTGTGTGTTACATAGATAGATACATACATACTTGATTTTAATGCAGCAAGGCACGCAATTCCTCGTCAGGCATGAGAATTCACACATGACATTGCAGAGTTGCAGTGAGATTTCTGGGGAATTGATATTGTTAAGCTCAGATAAAACACGCTAACTAAATAAAAAAAATATATTTAAGAAAAGCCTGAGATCGCAAAAACTAGATGTGTAGATGTATTTTCTATATCTACTGTGTGATGAAAAATAAATCTATAAAAGTAGAACGAGGAATAAAGATTTTATAATCATTATGAAAAATGAATTTAAAATGACATGATTAAGGGGTTTATTACACAAGATATAAAAAGTGCTATTTTAGAAAGTGAAATTTTAAGGAGAATAAATAATTAAATCAGCTGCAACATTTGGTGAATATTAGGCTGGTGCAAAAATAATGACATAATAATGTTTTTTTTTGTCGTTAAAAAATACGTCAAAAAACGACATTATTACGTCATTATTTTTGCACCAACCTAATATTTATTCGTTACTCGTTTTTAATGGCGGATGTACCTATTATGATAGTTTGTTAATTCATATCGATGTAAAAATCCATCACAAATTATTTTAATTCTACAACGGCTTGAGCATGCAAAAATGACGTTTTCTTTAAATTCTTTCTGTCTTTCTTACTCTCTAAAGCGTTTGAATTTCTTCCATTCTTTCTCTCAGACACTCGTCTAACATTTGGTTGATGACAAGCAACCAGTAATTGTGTGCCTGTCTAAAACCACGAGGAAAAGAGTTAAGATATTAGTTGGCCAGCATATTTCATTTAAGTTCTCAAGATAAATTCGCGGATATATTGTCTCACTGAAATTAGAATTTTAAATCAATGCTAATTTTTCGATATTTCTAACACGTTTCGAGAATAATTTGCTCCTTAAGTTTTAACGACCGATGCTAATACCTCCTAACAAAGATCGTCTTTCGAATTTCCTAAGTCAGATATAAAGCGATCATAGAATTCTTAATATTTCGCTAATTTCTGTATATTTGGCCTATTTATCTTTTGTTACAAATATACATATTGTGAAAAGTCGATAATAATCCCTTCGATAATGAAGTAAATATTTTAATTCATTTTATTTTAGAAGATTAGCTGTAAATTATATTTACAGGGTACGATGGGTAATTTGTCAACATTTTATATTTTTAATTTCGCACGTTTGCATTCCTTTTTCTTTATTTTGTTGACCGCAATGCTCAGTAGGGTCAGTTGGGCACCGTCTGAGAGAAAAAGAGCACCATGACGCAATTACCTCGACAGATATTTGGAGACGGCAGGCTATACTACTTGACGTTCGCGCCGAAATCTCAAACACGAATATTTAAGAGCGTTTGTGTGTCAATCTAACGACAGTGCAGAGGATTCGAAAGAGATGGATGAGTCTAAGGTTGATTATGAAGTTACAGTAGCTTGAAATCTAACTCATATTGTTCGGAGAAGAACAGAACTCCCAAACTTTTTGGTGATGGCCTAAGTCTCAACAAGGTGGTCTACATCGAGTGTCTTGTTTTTAGTGCTTTCCTGGGGGGAAGAAGGAGGCTATTGGAAGACATCATGTCTGGAAGCAAGACAATGCACCATACTATACAAGCAGGAGAACCAAGTCATGGCTGTCAGACAATCTCTGCAACCACATCACCCTTTACGTCCGGCCATGTAAATCTCCAGACTGAAAGCCCCATGAATATTATGTGTGACGCGCAATTGAGCGAGATACCCACAAAACCACTTGCATCGCTAAAGATGAAGTGAAGGCAAGGATTATGGTAGCATTCACCAACTTAAACAAGGAGACCGTCCAGAATTGTTGCAGGAGATAGTGAAGTCTTCTGGAGTTGAAGCCAGTGAGGAGTTTGTTGAATAAATTTACTCTTTAGTATTTCAAGATATTAGTTTGGTAAATATATCTGTTAAAAAGAGATGTCAGTCCTATTATCATTCCCGCATTATTTAGACGACAATTCATTGATCGAACCCTATATATATATATATATATATATATATATATATATATATATATATATATATATATATATATATTATGGGAATTATTTTCAGATAGAGTGAATATGTAAAGGGAAAAAATAAGTAAAATGCGACACGTTCCATCCTCTGAAAGACTTCATCAAAGCATTACAGGATTTATTTTCTTGCAAACGTTTAAATACAAAATCGAATTATGACACTTTGTTTTATTCACGTGTTTCGACTGACCTTTCAACCACCTGACGATCATTCATGAAGATTCTCAAATTTACAAGACTTGATAAACGAATGAAATCCTCGCTTTTGTACCCAATGTTTCGCAAATCTAAGTGAACCTCTACGATAACATTTTGTGGTTGGTGTCAATTATTCTTTTCAAAAGCCATATTAGGAGCTCGCCTGATATATCACCTACTGTTTCTACAAAGAGAACTTGTTAGGTGTTTGGCAGAATGATTCTAGATTATTAATATGAGTTTTCTCATAGTAGAGGCGAGAATGATTGTGCTATTTCGTAATCAGTGTCTTTGTCTAGAAATTCTGCCATGAAGATCGGCATTGTTCAGATTTCGTCGCACTAAATATGTATGCACATTTATTCTGACATTGTCCAGTGAGCATTGGAGAATCTTTAATGTCTCAGAAGGACTTGCCTTGGCTTGCCGAACCAGACGTGTACTTCCGTTTGTTATTTTTCGCGAATGGCTCCTTCTTGATCGTGAATCCGTCATGCCTAGGGCCTTCCATTTATAAATAATTTATTGCACGGTGGAGATGTGCACTGCAAATCGTTTTCATAGCTTTTTGTCGCCTTCTCAATCACTATAGTTTTCCAACTAATTGTTTTATTAAAGCTTCAGTGAGTTGTTTTAATCTTTTTTTAAATTATTTTAATAAAATAATAATATATTAAATGTAGTCTCTAATTGCATACTTTTGCACACACAATGAGTTATATTCTTTGACAGCAGTATATTCACCTTATACACACACACACACACACACACACATATATATATATATATATATATATATATATATATATATATATATAAAACCATTTTAGTTCTAAACATAAATGTATCTTTGTAGTGGGCAATTATTTTTGTCCACATGTA
>OZ010573.1:94442188-94464688 GCA_963932145.1 Acanthosepion lycidas | reverse complement strand
TCCTAAGCCCGGCACAAGGCCGAAAGTATGGGTCACCTAGTGAGGATCGAACTCGCTACTCAGTAGTAATTGATTTAGACAAGACAAACTTTATAACCATTACATCACGTCGTGGTTTATATATATATATATATATATATATATATATATATATATATATATATATATATATATATATATATATATATATATGCATATAGTGGGGGTGTATGTGTACGTATAGTGGCATATATATTTATATATATATATGCCACTATATGCACATGTATTCTTATGTTATTTAGAATTTATTTTTATGTCTACATTTCGTGATTCGTTCTCTCCGTTGATTTAATAGTATGCATTGATCTTTATATTTTATTATCCTGATTTTTTCTTCTGAACATAGCTTGCACGTATACCTAAAATTATTGAGGGTGTTCGCGAAACCTAGAATTTTCCAATTTGTTTGAGGATTCAGACCCTTTTACTTCAATTCCAAAAACCTTTTCGATAGGACTGTTTGGTTTTTTAATTGTGGATTGGTGAATGAATGTCTCTGTGTATTGATTCTCTTTTTAAATTCTCTTGCAGAAATGCCTACGTAAATATTATTGTTGCCTGGTATACTTCCCTAGTGCATCTGCACTTTCCCTCTACTGGACAGTTATCCTTAATTCTACAATTACAGGGGGGGACTTTCCAGGTTAGATTTGTTTCTTTGTTCCACCTCACTGGAATTTATTTAAAATGTCATTGTCATGGGAATTAATAATTTGGTGCATATCAGCACAGGTTTAGCAAATTTTCATCGATTTCCTGTTGAATATCTTACTTAAAGATTTCTTTTTCTTTTCTTTCTTTCTTTTTTTTTTTTTTTTTTTTTTTTTTTTTTTTTGCTGTATTTTTTACCCAGTAAGTTTAGAGGGTACTGTCCGATGTTGATACTTGACGGTTTGCAGAAGGGGGTTGGTTGAACCAAGTGATTTTTCTTTTCCTATTTTTATACCTACATTCAACTTTTCGCGTATCGGTATTACTAATGGTGGCTGCGTAAACTGTTTACATTTGAAATGACATTTTTGGAGGGCCTTTTCGTTTAGTTCTTTATTCTTATTAAATATCTTTTTCATTGGACGATAGTTTACTAATACTGGTGAAAACCGTTGCACTGGGGTGGTTAGACTCGATATTAACATAGTTCGACGTTTCGTTCTCTTCATCGACCTCCTTGTGGATCAATTTTAATATTAAATATTACTAGAATTCACCCGGATTATATGTCAACGTATCGATTACCTGGTTTCTCACAGGTTTCACTTACGATTTCATCTTCCAATTTTTTTCACTATTCTTTGGACTGTTATAGGTGAAACACCTGTATCATGTACCAAGCATCCTATGGATTGAGTTGGATCTTTTCTAATTTATCTATTCAGCTCTAAGTTGAAAGTATCTCTCTTCATGTTTTGACCTACTGATCGAGTTTTTCTCTCTACTGTTCCCTCTTTTTAAAACTTATTCATTGTTCCCTTGATGGTCCTTGAATGGATTTTCAAGATGGAAGCTAGAATATCATTACTGAATGTCTGAATGATAATTTCCCTCTCACCATTGCATATTTATGAAGACAGAGAGTGTGACACAAAACGATTTAACCTGTTCTCTTTCTAGCTGAATAACTCAGATGGTGTTTCAGTGATTCTTACAAATAATGTCAAGATGGCTAAACGTCTCATCTGAAATCCTTCAAAAAAAGTCAATTAGATTAGTTCCTTTTTAGATATTAAACATTTTGTGGGATCTGCAAGTATGCGATTACACCCGAAATATAAGTAAGAGTATAAGATTTATTTACATTATTCGGATTATTGTCTTCATCTTTGGCGCTATATTACATCGTTTCGGCCGTTGTAAGCTCCGGCCTTCTTCAGGTGGTTGGAATGTCGAACTTAACCCTTTATTTCGCTCACTGGAGTAGACTGATCTAGTTCTACGTGTCATTTTTAATGGATGTCAGTTATCAGTTATCTCCTGTTAATTTCCTTCTGAAAGTTCTCCACTGCCTTAACCGGGTATTGAACTCACACTCTTTGGGTCCTGTCACTGGATCTAGCCAACACCTTTATCCACTGTGATATGTGTTTTAATTTATGGGTATTTTAAACGTAATGTCTTCAGCAACCATTGTTACCAGTGCTCATATTGCAATTTTTTGGTGTTATCAATAGACTTTTTTACCAGAACTCATATTGCAACTTTTTTGTCATTATCGCTTTTCTCTGGCACTCCTTATTATTGGTTCCCATATTATATTTATTTCTATGCTTGGTCACCTTAGGAGATTTTTGTGGCCTAGAATATGTGCTGATTCCTTAAGTTTACGAATTTTCCAATGGTGTTCTTTATCTATGATCTCAACCTGATCCCACAGAGGGCGGTGATCTCCCTTCTCTCTCCATATGTTGTCAGCCACGCCTGGTTTTTTCCCCTTCCCCTCGTGTTACAGCTTTCTGGTGTTCTTGAAGCTTTACCTTAAGAGGGCGGCTTGCAATTTCTTAGACATATGCATACAACAATTAGACGTGAGAAATAATGCCGCAAATCAAACATTTATGCATTTTTACCGTATTTTTTGTCATTAATTATAGAATCCTCTATATAATCTATAGATGCCCAGTATTCCACTTTGGGATCTTTGAGCATTAATAGGTTGATGAAAAGCAAGTTTGTTTTGAAGTTGTAGCAGTAAATCCACCAGGAAGCAAATCGCTGGAAACACAAAATTGATTTAAGAGGTTTTAAGATGACGCCTAGCATAGGACGAATTATTAAGGATACATGCGTATTTCAAATGTTAGGCAAGATTGAATCATTTACACCTCATGTAAGCTTCATGGTAAATAATGTAGGGAGATTGAGAAAGAGATAGATAGATAAGAATAAATTGATAGATAGATAGATAGATAGATAGATAGATAGAGTCAGTGAGACAGTGATTTTGACCGAACAAAATGGCAAGAAAATAATCCTTTTAAGAATTAGTGATGCGTCTACAACACTGTTTTATCCGTGGACTGAGAATGTCACGAATATCACGTCTTTTTTCACTTTCTCAGCGAATATTTATCCATATCGAACATATTTTCCAACCTTCTTTGATAGTAGATGAGAATCCTCGCGTAGCAAAGTGAAAAAAAGGTTGTTTTTTTAAGTTTCGATTTGTTTACATTTGTTTATAGTCTGTTTATTTTTCTTTTAAATTCGTAGTTTGATTTTTTGTTACAGTTTACCAACCTGCAATATGCTTCCGGCATTTTCTTTTTTTATATATTAAACACTTTCCGTTCACTTTTCTTTAGTATCTTTCTTGATCTTAGTTTTCTACTATGTCTATCCTATTTTGTATCATTTACACTGTTTATTTATTTTATTTTATTTTTTTTTACACAAAGACTGTAATTGATTTTTTTACAAAGATTTTCATCTGAAAAGAAAAAAATTCTTCTCGAGTTTCCATTTTGCTTTTGTTTTTAATCATCATTTCTGCTTTATTTTTCCCGTCCAAACGATTTTAAACTAGTTGTTTTTATTTTTATCATACATATGTTTTTTCGTCGCAACAATTAAGTAGACAGCATGGAGCGAATAAATATATGTTTTAACGAAAAAAAAAAGAAGATTATTCTTGCGAAAATATTTGACTAAATATGAATCACAGCGAATAAATCTGATTGATTTTATCCTCCAATTTTACTCCATATCATATTAGCTCTTTTCATCTGTAAGCAGTATCTTTAAAAAAAACTATTTTGATTTTCATCCTATATAACGAACACTCATCATTATTAATTTGTGACCGTTTTCTTTCCTCTTATAACAACAGAGTAAATTATACGACCCTCGCTTGAAAAAAGTGTTGATCTTCGCATATTGCTGTCAAATTTAGCGGCTCTTTAAAAGTTCAATCAGTTATGTTTAGGCGACCGTGCATCTTTTCGATACATGACTGACTAGGCAGATTTTTTCCTGCCGTAGGTTGCCAATTCTTTCTTCAGCAGACCAGTTGTCATCCAAGGCTATAGGACCCGTTCTGTTCTATTTACCCATAAATAGGGGTTACAGGAGAATTATTACCTTTCCCAAGGGTATTAGCACGTAAGTGAATCTAATCGATTAGACCAGAATTCGAACTCGGCTCTCTGATTCCTAAATCCGAGCCACAATCTATTACTCTACCGTGTCTCCTTAAAATGTTACGTTTGTTAAATCTTCATTGCGTAAGACGAAAAACTGCAGGTTCATGACAAATAAAGCTGCGGAGTTCAGAGGTTACTGCAAAGAAGATGGGAATATCTACCTTAAATCAATTTACTTGCTTCAACTTGAAATGTTAGTGTTAAATACCGTTCCTATGAGAGCTAATGGGTATGTCCCAATCCTTACAAATACATTGGAAACTATTGACTATTAATATGTTATCTAAGTAGTCCACCACTAGCAGTGGTGTACCTACTTCACGCCGCTGGCGAGTATTTTCTTTTCGTGATGCTATAAAGATTACCATTTATTTTCCAACATCGATTTTGGTTATTCCTCATTCAGTAACCTTTTCTAGGTTACAACAGTTTTTCTCAAAAGCGAAAACATTCTATGCAAGAAAATCAGGCGGGGTCCAAGTAGAACTAAATGTTGATGGAAGATAAAATTTAGTAAAATAATCCGATTTTAATAAATTTATAAGCTGTTTAAATTGTAAAAACTATCCTAAAGATTGCTAAAATGATCTGCACCACTTTGAACAGGCTGAGTCAATAAGAAATATTAGAATTATTTTGAAATTGCTCTTTTATCGGTAGGAAAACTTGTTCTCATAAGTAATTTCGTTTTCTTACCTCGATGTTGAACACTGGAAATTTCATGCGATACTCTTATAAAAATAAATAAATGTTTTACTTATTTGATAAAAATAAAATCAACAGACATCTATTTTAATTCATAAACATACTGAGAGCACGAGATGATTTCGGGATTGGTAAACTTACTGAAATAGTAAATCTATTATCAATTTTCAAACTGAATGCCAGAATGAACCAGGGCCAATTAAACCTCAAATTCATGAAAAAGATATCAGCTTGATAATCCATCTAACAAAACAATTAACATTCTCACGAATAGAATTCGTACAAACGAGATATAACGGAAAAATGTAATGAAATATACTTTAGTAAAAGCGATAAAAATTCAGAAAAATAATCTACACGGGAAGGATATACAAATAAAATACGGACTGTGCTGAGAAAAAAACGGTTTGTAGATGAATAAAATTCGTATCGTTTACATAGAAAATACACACGCATCTTTTAGAAGGCCTGGAAATAAACCCACAGAAGGACAATGCCTATGTTGATCTATATACGAAATGTTATGGTGACGTAGATGTTTTGTTAATTTTCTGTTATTCTCTTACGAAGTAAAGTTCATATTATTGCATTTTTTCTTTCTGATTTAGACGAGAGGAAACATGTTACGAAATGATTCACTATGCTGAAAGGAGTTCCTTTCATTTCAAGTAGACTCGTTCCGTTTGTTTAATTATAACCGCTTAAGATGGATTGGCATGAGTGTCTGATTCTTTATAATAACTCCGTGTTTCCATGTTAGCAAAAGTGATTTCATGACTATATTCTTCTCCGTAGACCATATTATGGACTGCTACGTTGTACATCAAGATCGAGATATTATAATGGCGGCATTGCCTGACCACACATCATACACAACACACATCAGCGTATTGCCGGATTTACACATAGGCTTATCAGGATGAAGCAAAGAGCCTCACAATCTATACTATCTTTGACACTGTCAGGAGCTTTTCTTACACATACTGCCATAATGCATTGTGGACTAAGTAATCCTTCAGTAATTTTAAACACCCGTTATCATCATCGGCTTTACTAAAATTGTTTAACTTAAAATATTTTCCCCTCCTTGGGAGAATAAATGATTTGGAGGGCCACACAAGTGGAATATCCGCGGGCCTCTCTTCATTTAAATCAGACTGTGCACCAGGGTAAATATATTCAGGGGTGCTACAGGATTTTACTTCCATATACTGCATAACCCTAGCCGTATTTGCATTCTACAGCAATTAATTCAGACGCTCGTAGAAATTACTAGCATCGGAGCGTTGCGATAAGGAAAATAGATGGGAAGGAAATTCTAGTGAAAATTTAATAATAATCATCGGATAATTCAAACAAATTAATACCAATCTCTTTATTCTGTATTTGAACAGTTTATATTATTTTTTTATCTTTTTAAAAAAATTTATTTCGTGATTTTTTTTCAATAATTTAATCTGTTTGATCCCGAGTAGTTGTTATATTGGCCGCTGTGCAAAAAGTGCAGATGCCGTACTCATCAGGATATCAGTGTTCAAAAGGCTAAATATGATGCATTGATTAGAAAATACTAATTCCTTTTAAAGTGTACATTCTCGCCAGCACCCAGGTTGCCCAAAATAGGAAGATATTATGACTATAACGTCATCAGTTCACAATTTTCCTGGGCACGTAACACACCGTGAGCGTTGTCTAATTTTACGATAACACTAATAAAGATTCGATAAATCTAGTTTCCCTACCAGCTGATGAAATCGTATACTAATGCTGTCTAATATATGCTGACAAAAATAATGTAAGTATAATGTCTCTAATAAATAGAATAACATCAGTCATACAAAGAATGGAGTGAGTTCTACATACCCGATGGGGAGATGTTTTAAGACGTCAACCATAAGTAATATCTGAAACAGTAAATACTACTGAGCATACACAAGCACACATACACACACTCACACAATAAAATTGGCATATTTGAGCGGTAATGGCTCTTTTATCCAGGATACATTGCAGACATCTGAGATGGCACTCCGATTAAATTTTTTATACATTTAGACGAACGTAGATTAGGGCAGAAATCACAAAATCCTGTTTCTTCGAGAAGGATACTGAATACAATAATAAAAAAAAAGATGGTAATAAACGATAATACTTATGGCACGAACAACATATATAAGATTCGCCAACTGCGCGTAGAAGTAGTAACCAACTGCTAGAATTGACTCAAGTGAATTCCACAATGAATCTCCAACTACAGGATACCTACCAATCGCCCCACGCGGTGAGATGTGGCACAAGGCGGAATTTAATGTGGTGTATCCAAGCACGTAGGCTCGGCCAGAACTTCCGCGTAGATCCCGGAATCAGGTAGCTATTCTTGAGACGAGCCTCTGCCCTTCGATATAGCCTCGTCTGGGCTAGAGGAGGCAGAGAGTTTGGCCAGCACAGCTTGAGACGAATCTCCAACTGCAGGATATCTACCAACCGAACCATGCGTCAGATGTGGCACAAGGCCGAATTTAATGTGCGGCATCCTAGACAGTAGGAAAGGGCAAAAATTCCCACAGACGCCGTATAAAACGGGGTAGGGTATCTGTTATCCGAGACGCGACTCTGCCCTTTGACATAGCCTCGTCTGGGGATCTTCTCTGGTAGAGAGTTTCACGAGCACAGCTGGATACGAATCTCCGACCGCAGACCAACATACAGTATGTACTAATGTATTTACGTGAATGGGGACATACCCATTATGGTCCCTAGGTATGAAGCAACACAAATAATGGAAGCGTCGATAATAACAAAAAGAAGCCAACTCTCAATAATATGAATTATAAACTCGACCTCAATATACAAACTCTGTTCGAGAATTAGATGGTTTCTTATTACTGTAAAAATGTACATATTCACATAAAAACAACAACAAAAAAAATCCTTGATAATGGTTAACTGATTAGCCGAAACCGTTTGAATCAACAGTATGGCGAAATACGAAATCACTAGCACAAATGCAATATAATGTAATTAAATTGTAGTGATCTGTATGTCGTCTTCAATGAACTGTATACACACACACACACACAATATATATATATATATATATATATATATATATATATATATATATATATATATATATATATATATATATATATATATATATATATATATATAGACTTACCTCCAAATACTCGCTATAGAAGAGCATGCATGATGATAAAATGCCAAAATTTAATAAAAAAAAAACTTATATCGTCAAAATATTTTTAATAGGATTGATCATAGAATTTTCTGTTATTAATTATTATATTTGTAATCCTTTTTGGAACCTTCAAAAATTCCTTTTTTTTTTTCTTGCGTCAGCATGTGGCCTTGAATTAATATTGGAAATGTGAACGTCTTTTTGCACTGAAGAGCACGTTGATTTTGAAATTCTTACATAAATCAAACACTTGTCGGGCTATAATGGAACTTTCAGAACTTATTCAGAAATGAATGCAACTCTTCTGGAAATGTTTGTTACTTAGAAAATATTGACAAAATGTTGTTTTTTTTTTAAACTTTGTTGCCCTCCACTTATTTAATTTGATGACGTTTCGAAAAAATCATTGTTCTAGTGCTTAAGTTTGTATTAGTTTTAAGCGCAAGCCTATGAAGAATTTAAATCATTAAATGTTTTAGTTTTGCAAAACAGGACCCTCACTTTCATAAAATATTCTATGACATAAAATAAACAAAACTTAACTGGTTCTGTGGCTGTTGTTAGTGCAATTAAAAGGTCTGTTAGCGCTTTAAAATCACATACACTAAGAGACGGCCAAAAGCATACATTTGAATGGTAAAGGTGAGCGTTAACTGATATGATATATTTGCTAAATATGAAAAGTGGAAGGAGGATAATTTAAAATTTTGGATTGAACAAATTTTAGGTCTATGAATCCAAGTAGGTTACAGATTAATATAGAAATCTGAATAACACTGGGCGGTACAACGATTGAACAAATTCTAGTATAACAGCCAAGATAATCATGCTGTTCAGAAGAGCAATGCCTATAACAATAAAGTAGGCTATTTTAAATGCACTGAAATCAGCAATATATGTCTCGTTAAGAGTGATATACAAAGCTAAGTTAAATCTGGAACAGAGCCATAGTTTTTGTCCATATTGTGATGAACGAACTCTATACACAAAATACGATGCGAGATTAAGTCGTTAATTAACATCAAATGGCAAGTAACCAATACATATGTATCCGACTTTCTGTTTGAATGCCCGCCTATATACCCGGTAGTTTACAAATATCAGCACGGAAAACGAATCGGCTGATAGTGAAATTCGGCTGAAATCTTGGTTTATAATGGCTTGTCGACTATGGTGAAAATTAAAAAAAAAAAATTTTTTTCCTTGCATTCTCATCACTTACCACTTAGATATATCTTTACTCTTAGGTTGGTGCAAAAATAATGTCGTTTTCTCACAAATGTTACTATGTGGAAAAACGACAATATTTTTGCACCAACCTAATACATGCGGGCCATCGCCCTCCACATCTACTCATCGCTTGCAGCTCTAAGTGATATTCGTCCGAATATTATCCTTCACGGTTTGCAGTCTGTTTACATAAACGCGCTTTTAATCTCGTTTATTAATTATATCTTCTGATTATCAAATACGTCAAACCGACATTATTCATTGTCTGGCCAAGAACTTTCGCATTATAATTATGTTCTCTTAGTTCTAAATTACGTTGAAAAAAAAACTTCCTTGTTGCTCACCGGTTCCGCTTCAGCACCCTTCTGTAGAAGCACATCTCTGTTGACTGATTGAGTAAACTGCCCAGAATCCTCCGTCATATAAATGGGTTGATATTACAAAAGAATTTAACTTTTTTTTGGTTTCTAACGGGGATTTCTAGTTTCTTAATAGTTTGATTTACTTTTGATAGGCATTTTCCCTGCTGCAATGCCTTTACGGTTTCAATATTGTTTGCCGTCTTTAAAAAAACAAAGACTACAATTCATTGCTTGACTCTTACGCTCCTTTTCTTGCTGATACATTCTATCTTCTGACAAATAATATTTAGCCCCTTTATCTAGTCTTTTCTTTATCTAATGTTTGAAAGAGAACACATTTTCATCGAAAGGGTTTGGGTAATAGAGAATTTCCTGACGTTCCAGCTTTTTAACTACCAGAAGTCACGGGGAAAAATATTTTCAATAAAACTAAGGGTTTAGAAAATTACTCAACTCATGGCATTGTATTAAAATGTCGGTTGAGTTATCCAACTAGTAAGAATAATACATTAATTTCATTTTAATTGAATTTATATATATATATATATATATATATATATATATATATATATATATATATATATATATATTGAATTATTATGTATTTAGCTTACATTTCAATACGAAAATATCATTGCATTTTTACATTGGTCACACATATATCATACCTTCTCATAGGATGACGTATCCCTTTTCGAAACTTAAGGCATTCCGTGTAAATATTGATCATCTAATTAAAAATAACCAAAACACTACTATTAGCATAGGTAGCAAGAGATCGTATCCAAATAATATATATAAAGACGAAAATGGAGTACTACTGACAGATAAAATGGATTTGCCCAGACTTCGAGTGGTCTCGAGACAGTCCAAAAACCCCTGCGCACCGTTGTGGGTGACGAATAATTTTTCACTCTACAATCCATTTAACACAGACGGGACGTCTCGCGTTAACAAGGGCCACTTCACTCACGGAGGAACCAATCTCGTCACCAAAACTGGATTATTTTCAACTGTGACCCTGGCGACTCAATTCTAATCAATTAATAGGAAGAAAGCAGCCGAAATGGAACCCGGAAAGTATGAAAAAAGAAGTCATAAAAATACTGCACTTGAAAATCCTCAAAAACATTACCGATCAGACATACAAGATATAGAGAGAAATGTAAGGAACTGAAATAAGACCCTGTCTCAAACCCCAAAATTCTTGTGAATGTCCGATGGAATATCATGCGAAATAAAAGACTAACAAATGAAGAAATAGATCTAGTTAAATATTCGACAAGGTACAAAAATCCAGACGTTAAACAAAAATATAACATAAGTAGACATAGATAATATATAGAGGAAAAAGTATAAAGTCAAATAAATGAGATATGAAATAATGATCTCTCAGGAAAAGGAAACAAAAAAATCTAGACGCGATATTAAAAAAAATCACTGATTCGGATTATGCCAGTGATGAAGATTAAACGGAATTAGAGTAGAATTCCTTGAAGACAACATATTTGAAATCACTGAAGCGAAACACTACATCATTCAAATAATCGGCAAAGTAACTCGCACTGAAATATCTTCCAAAAATCCTCATGACTAAGCCCAATAAACACAGAGTGCAAATATATAACGCTGCGTTGAAAGTATTTTTAACGGACAGACAATTGAAAAAAAAAAAACAACACAGAACTAAATAATGCTGTATATGCAACAGTTTTAGCAGCTACTATAAAACTTAATGTCAAGACAAAGAAATGATCAGCAACAAAAAGAATCTACTTGGAAGTCAAAACTAAAGCGAGAATTTGAGGAAATTTGTTCGGAATTATCTATATTAGATGACATTTCAAGAAACACAAATCTTCCCTCACGAAAAAGCAGGAAGATCAAACAATAATATAAAATTAAATGACTAAATGAAATTGCACTAGTCAAGGAAATTTTTAAACACAAACTGAAAATAAAGTCACAGTTACCAAAACGATATGAAATTAGAAAATAAGCTTATAGAAGTACAAAAACCGCCATTTATTGAAGATGTGCAAAAGATTGGGGAGAATGTTTAAAACAGCCTAAAGAAATATAATCCAAATGCAAAGTGGATCAAAAGAGGACAAGAAAGAATGAGGTTTAAACCTTTACTAGAATGGAACGATATAACGAAGAATAATGCAAGACAAGCTCTAGAAAAATACCAGTAATGGAAATCAACAAGAAAATGACAAGATACCCAAATTTTGGCTCTATCAATTGTTATCAGTCCCTAAAAACGTTCACACACTTTATGAGTGCTAATTAATAATCCTAGTGAAAATGAAATCACATAATTCAATAAATGAAATCCAGTAATGGATTACTGAAGGTATTGCATATTACCTACCAAAAAGGGTGAAACAGATGCTCGAAAAATTATTTACAAATAACATATCTGTTCTCCATATAAATCAATCACGTTTGTACTGACTGGCTGTACTTACTCTTTTCGCTATGAAGACAACATTCTTCATGAACAGAAGGGATGCCGAACGGTCTCATTGTAAAGATCAACTGTTGATAAATAAAATGATCCTGGAAAATTGCAGGAAAATTTTCGAAATCTCAGTAGAGCTTTAATAAAATCGCAATGTCTTTATTAGTGTCACACCCATTGATCATTAAGGCTATGGTAATTTAGAAACTGTCTTCGGTGATAGTAAATTTCCTTAAATATAGTATGAGGATTTGGAACACCGCATGATATCTAAATCAAATCAAAGGCATTTCCACTTCAAATCGATTGAATATCTGACGAGGATGTTTTCACGGAAACTTCCTCTGATTGCTTCTATTTTGGCTGTCCCTAACCTCACTACGCATGAACTAAACAATAATAATTATGGATATAATATAACAATGTATTTAATCCCTTATTCTACATGGATTACCTCAAATTTTTTGGCTAAAGAAGACGAATTCAATGGTCTCTTAAATATTAAAAAATATTTCGCTGTTGACATGGGTATGGACTTTGGGTTAAATAAATATACAAAAGTTACATTCAAGAAAGGGTGACTTACCGAAACATACTCAATAGATCTAGAGTTTGTCATAAAGTTTAGAAGACAGTAACAATAAAAAATATATATATATAAATATCGAGGAGTAAGCGAACAAAATTGAATACAGCAAAACCAAATGAAGGAGACAATATTAAAATAATACAACCGGCGTGTTTGTCTGGTATTAAATACCGAGTTGAATTTACAAAACATAATATTAGCCATGAACATTTTGACTGTCCCTGTCGTTCAATAAAGTTTCAAAATCCTTCAGTGGAACATGGCTGACATTAAGCGGATGGATGGCAAAACGAGAAAGCTTCCCACTTGCCACCTCATGTATCATCCTAAGGCCGATGTTGATCGTCTATATGTGCCCAGATCTGAAGGAGTCATAGGATTTGTTCGAGTAAGACAATCTTACAAAACAACAACACCCAGTCTTCAAAAATGCCAAGAAAATACAGTTGATGATCTGCGTCAAACAAGACGAAAGGTACGAGAAATGTTATTTAGTTTTAAAAGAAACCCCAAAATCCAAAATGGAATTTCAAGTGGAGTAAGTGGTGTAAAAAAAGCATAATTCATATATTATCGTCTATGACGAAGAGGATTTCGATTAAAGAAACTATTCAGCTTTGTTTGATCAGGTACAATCACGTCAAATTTAACCACGTTCCCTTCTAGCACCTGGGAACACAGGTTTTCTTTAATAAAATGTCGGATATTCAGGCCACTAGATTGAAAGAAAGAAAGAAAGATACTGTTTAATAAATAAACGGAGCGTCTTCTCAAATATGAGTATCCACTAACATTTAAAGTAATTATATATATATATATATATATATATATATATATATATATATATATATATATATATATATATATATATGCAGAGATAGAGAGAAAATGAGAGAGCTAGAGATAGATAGACGGACTCTCTCTCTCTCTCTCTCTCTCTCACACACACACACACACACACACACACACACACACACATATATATATATATATATATATATATATATACATACATATATATATATATATAGATAGATAGATATATAGATAGATAGATAGATAGATAGATAGATAGATAGATAGATAGATAGAGAGAGAGAGTGCGATGGGTAAATTGCGAACATTTAAAAGTTTTAATTTCGATTGAACGCATTGTTTGGTTTTGATTTTCTTGATAGCACAGTATAGTAGTGTCATTTGGGAACCATGACTCATTTCACTCCGCCAGAAATTTGCTTGGTATTCTCTCTGGAAACTCCAATACGGACATTTCAAAGTATTTGGGTGTCAATCTGAGAACGGTGCTGAGGATTCGGATAGAGATGGATGAGGCTAATTGGGATTACCAATGTGTTTGGGGCGAACATTAGTGATGACAATTTTATGCCTTCATTCCTCTTCCCACACAGGCCTACATCAAATACCTTGAGAAGATAATGCTGCCCTAGGTCATGAGTGTGTCTGCTGGAAGACACTATATCTGGTAATAGGATTCTGTACCATACCACACAAGCAGGAGAACCCAGTCATGGCAGTCAGACAATTTTGGCGACCACATCACCCCTGACACCCCAGAGCAAAACCCTCTTGAGTACTGTGTAACCCGTATATAAGAGACCAGGATATAAGAGAGATTTTCTCTGGTCCCAAATTAGAGCCACACTTACCTAAACAAAATAGACCAAACCCGGATATAAGAGACTTCTTCTCCGGTCCCGACAACTCTCTTATATCCGGGTTACACTGTATTATGTTTGGGACGTTGTTGAGCGAGAGATGCCCCCTCAACCCCACCATCACCAGAAAAAAAAAACACCTTGTAACACCAAAGATGAACTGAAAAGAAGGATTATTGCATCATTCACATATAGAAGAAAGACAGGAGATTCCAAAGTCGTCTGTCGGTCATGGTTGAATGCAATGGCGATCTTATTGAATAGATTTACTGTTTCGTATTTCAAGTTATTTTTTTTGTGTAAGTTTGTAAGTATATTTGTTAAAATAAGATGTCGGTATTATTTTAATCTTTGCGTAATTTACACGACAATTTATCCATCGCACTTTTATATACATATATATATATATATATATATGTGTGTGTGTGTGTATATATATGCATATATGTGTCTGTGTGCTTATATATATATATATATATATATATGCATATCTATACACACACACACACACATATGTATATATATATATATATATATATATATATATATATATATATATATATATCAAATATAAGAACATGTATCTGATTATGAGAACAATATTTAAATCGTTAAAGATATATTTCTTCAATGAATTTTCAATTAACAGACAAGTGTTGCATGCAATTTTCTTGATACATTGGATATAAATGAAAATCAAGTTATTTCCAACAGGCACTTGTTTGGTAATCGAATTTCAATTGCCTTCACACATCTTGAAATTCTCCTTCGTCTTTCGCATGGAATCACAAATGTCGTGAAACAGTTTCGTAACCTTAAACATTTTCTTATTGCTAATAATATCCAATTACAAGTGTTTCTCTATATAATTTGGGAAACACAGATTCATTTTAATGTAACGCAATGATGTATGCATGAAAAAAGATAACCAAGAAACTCAAATTTATATGCGTTTGTCTTTTTCTTTTTTTCATTCACTGATTAAATATTTAGATTTCCCACATATATCCGGTAAGATGACACAGATTGGGAGAACATGCAGGGGACTTCTTTTTCTTTTTTACTAAGACGCTCAGTTATTACGTGTATTAAATATCGGTGCATATCTTATTTACATTATTCGGACTATTGTCATCATCTTTGTCGCCATATTTATTACAGCGTTTCGGCCGTTGTACCCTTCGGCCTTCTTCAGGTGGTTGGAATTTCGAATTGAACCCTTTATTTCGCTAACTTAAATTTTAAAATGCCACTTTTCAATATCGAAAAGTCTATTATAAAAAAAATCCATTACTTGCAAAATCGTTACTCTACCTTATGTTAAATATGCATCAAATATTAAAAGTTTATCATGAACAGAATCTGTAGCGTATCAAAATAGAGAAAAAAATATGATATAAACATATAATCTATATTATAAGACTAAAGAAAAGTCTATGATTTTAAATAACGTCTGAACATTTAGGACAGCATTTCTTTTAATTAGTTACATACTGCGCTTGGGATAGTTTTACCTACCACCGGAAAGAATTCAAATTCAAATCCTCAACGTAAAATGTATGTTCTTAAATAGCATCTCCATATCAAGAATTTCATATGAATGTCAAGGATGTCCTCGGGCCCATCCAGGAATGTAAAAAAAAAAAAATCTCAGCTGTATACAAACGCTTTTTCAGATAAAAAAAATAGTTTCTAGCGAATGACGCCTGTAGGCCTAAGCGAAGAACATACTTCTTCGATAATCGTGAACTGAGGCTACATAATCACGAATAGAAAACTGCACCAATGACGGAAACCACACCATTTGAGCACAGGAGGATAGTACATACAAATCAAGAAAAAATAATTACATCTTCAAAATATGGACGTTTCATTCACCTTCAAAGAAATATTTAGGAATGATTCACCGATTGATTAATTTGTTTTTACGGCTTATCAACCCTTTTTGGGATATTTAAATCCGAAATATATTTTGGATTGTGAGAATATTTTTCTTTTTTTCCTTTATGACGAATAAGGCATGAAAACGTTTTTAAGAAATAACAATAATTTTCCAAATATAAGTCCTACTATTTTGCCCATAGCTGACGGGACATGGATTCATAACTTTCTATATGCACATAAGTAACAAACACAACTAGGACTCGATCTCGACTCCTTGATTTCTCATTCCTAGCCACTATCCATTACAGAATATATAAATGGTCAGAAAAGAAGTATCTGTCAATACTAGAAAGAACGATAAAAGTTACTGAACATGAAAAGCCTATTTTCCTGAATAATTGTTTTATTACGAATTGCAACCCTATATTTCCCTGACTACTCGATCGATGAATGTCGAACCTGTCCAGTACGTAGATGCGTAACCGGTTGGGAATACCTGGCGATATGTGTCGGGGCGTGTAATGGGGAACGGATCAGAATTGAAGATAAGAAATCTGAGTTCCAATTCCAGTCTGGTTCGTCATATTCACTTACGCGCACATTCCCTTGGGAAAGGTAAAAACCCACCTCTTCTTCCTCCAGCTAAGGGTTAATCCCTAGGACTTGTAATGAGGAGAGAGGGTGTTATATTTACAGGGCTGTTTAAACGCAAGAGGAGCAGAAGAAAACAACGCATAGCTTAGTGATCTTGATTAAATTTTTGGCGGCAACAAGTTTATGAGAAACAACAAAAAGATAAAATTTGTCAAGATATACACAAGGCAGGAAATTTTAAAAAGCCATGATTGCCTACCCCCATAGAAGAAGTATACAAGAAGATTCGTAAATCATTATTATCTTCAAATCATTCTAGATATCGAAATATATTCTATTTTTAAATAAGATGGATAAGACATAAAAAAAAAACAGATCAATCAACCATAACTATTAAAGCATGAGTATTGTCCAATTTTCCTTCGGTTTCTGCTCTATATCACTTGCTACAGACGGCATCTATGCTTTAAGCTTATTTTTCCATAATTTTTACTACGTGGCAGAAATCTAGAATAGGTGGTCTATGCAATACTTTTAGTTATAAATGTAATTTGAATGTTTGTTTTTTTTTTTTCAAGATGACATCCTATTACAGAGAGTCATCCTGGTGCTGCAAGAGTTCTCAAAGAAGCAACTTAAATGTTGCATAATAATATTCTTAGATATTACAGCATATACTATGCCTTCTAATGAACTGAATGCTCTGGATCAAGCGACAGAGAACATCTCGTCTCCCTATACACGACCATATCCGAATTTCACTGATATTTATTTATCTGGAAAGTAATCTTTACACCATCAGACATATTGTTTGAATTAGTGGGAGCAAAATTAAATTACGTTCATAATTATAGAAAATATATATCCAGCAGTCATTGCTGCAAACAGCGTACTTATTTGCAAAATCTGGCTATCTATACTTTTTTCCGGATGAAGCGTTTTACAGAAAAAAAAAAGAAAAATACTTGTATGATGTTTTGCTTCGAGTAGAAAATGCGTGGTATCTCTACTTCAGTCAATTTTTCAACAACGTGACGTGGCTTCCCTCTGCCTTTTCTGCAAATATTTTTATGACAGTCGTACTGATGAGCTTCTTTCTTAGAAGGACCGATTACACAAATTTAAGCATGCTACTAGACTGAAAAAATAGGTCTCACCATTTTACTGTTGAACTAACAAAACGCAACCGCCAACAGTTTATTACCTAGCACTCCTCACCTGTAGAACACCCTTACGATTCCTTGAGTACCTGATAACTACAACCTTTAAAAATTTAAATGTAACGTCAATCGCCATCTTCTGTTTTGTTTAACACTGTCACTATTTTGTCCTTTCCTCTATTCTTGCAAATAAAATTTTCTCCTTCTGTTTATTTCCCTGTAAACCCCTTACGTTCTACTGGCATTATCGCCTTTTATGGGATGAATTGATTAAAAACATTTAGAAACTTTCATGAAAAATATTTCGGTTAGCTAATGGTCTAGATTTAATGAGTTTTTGCCTCTTCCGATTTTGTCGAGGAATCATTTCACACAACGTAAAGTAGCGAGTGTCACCCGAAAACATTAATACTCTACTCTTTACAAGCTTAGCTTATATTATCTTCTGCTGCTGTGGTAGGTATTGTCACTCTTCAATGTTTATTTCTGATAACGCGAGGCCTGCGAGAATCGTCAACGGAATGTTCTGGAGATAACTTAGAACACAATGCTGCTTGCAAAATAAGGACTATTCGCTGTACTTCGCAATATTCGTATATTATTTTGGTGACTATTTCTTTCATTCATTAACAAAATTATAATCCTAGATTATCATCCGTGAATAAATTAGTAAATACCGGCGTGACGCTCTAACGTTGGCTCAGATAAATAATTAACCACCCAGTTTTACGATGTGACGAAAGCCGGAAGACAATGATATCAGAGACGTTATTTGGTATTACCAAAAAAAACAAAATAAAACATGTACAGTGTTACCTGGATATAAGAGAGTTGTCGGGACCAGAGAAGACGTCTCTTATATCCTGGTTTCTCTTATATCCGGGTTTGGTCTATTTTATTTAGGTAATTATGGCTGTAATTTGGGACCAGTTAAAATCTATCTTATATCCGGGTTTCTCTTATATCCGGGTTACACTGTATAAGAATAAAAGATTGCGGTGATAGAGGATTTGATAACATTACATTCGTTTAAGGTTTTTTTCAGTGAAAGGAAAAAACTTGTCAGGTTTTTTTTTTTTATCATTTCACCCAAGGCAAAGCGATGAAGGAACTAAGAGACATGTCGTTACTAAGAGTAAAATAAACTGAGAAAATAATTTTGAAGAGAACGTTTGATAAAAGAATATAATTCAACAAGATCAAACACGATGGTTGACCGTGTTTTGAAAGTTTTAAAAAAAGGTTTGAATTTTTGTAACATCTTATATCTTCAAATAATGACTTGCAATGTTATTCCATTATTTTCATAAGCTTCTTAATCTCACATATTTAACGATGAAATTCCCAAGAGTAGAAATCACAGGTAACTTATACAATCATTAACTTAATAAATTTTATTAATGTGATATTTCAAATGAGAAAATTGTTAATTTTTAAAAGACTATTGATCATGATCTACAAACCAGAGAAATGTTCTTGTAATTATGGATGTTACACATTTATTTTTACCGTCGTGTAAAACAAGTTTTGAATCATATATGTTGATGCAAATTCGAGAGAATAAGGAGTGTCAAGCGAATTTACTCATTCCAATGCAATTATAATCATTTTCTATCAAGAAAACAATATATGCACACTATGCTCTACATTTAGAACACCTTAAAACAAACTGAATTTATTGGCAGTTTGATAATTATCAGCCTTCGGCATTCTGAATTAACATTATTAAACGTTTCTAAACAGAAGAAAATATTGATTTGATTTGCACATTTACGGCTTAAAATGTGTGAATAAAATATACCCAAATATGCTCGAGAAATGTTGGCATTAAACGCAGCCATATAATAATTTTAAGAAAATGAGAGAGATGTCAGATTAACAAAAATGGCGGAAAATGTGTTTTTATCATTCTTGGCAACCTCTAATATTTAAACAATTTTTACATTTTAAATTGATATTACTCTGTCAGGCGAGTACAAGTTCAGAACACTCAATTAGAGCATAAGATAAAACTAGCAGTATAACCCGTCTTCAACCGGATGTTTCATTACTAGGAATATTTGCCGTTCAATTGAAGTAGATTAAGTTTAAAGTCAACCCACCCGAATATCAATATTAGTAACAACAATTGGGTGCAACTGAGGCACATCCCAAAATTGGGGGGGGGGGGTAATAATGCGAAAAGTGCCGTTTTTCCGTGCTCAATCTTGCAAGGAAGGCACCTCTTTCATGGACCGTCATAATAATAATATAGGATAATTTTTAATTATAATATATCTTTTATAATTCTAATAATTTTTGCGTTAAATTTCTACTCTCTAAAGTGATTGTACGCTGTTTTTTAACAGACATTTAATTTTGCCCTTGTTTTTTTTTCCGTAAAGTGTAAAAAATCCGTTTTTTTTTTTTCGATTTTTCACCTTGAAGTTTGTAATTTTGTCAGCCAATTTTGACCCGAAACCAACACTGAAGAATTATCTATCAAACAAAAAAAAAATCATTGAAATCGGATGAAAAACTACAAACCCATAGACAACACCCGATCACAAACACACATAAATACACACACACGCGCATACATTTTGAGAACTATAAATTATAGTGATATTTTAGCAATAAATAACTTTTAGCTAGCTTACCATATCTTGGTAACTGAACTCGTATAGGATCTAAATCTAGCAGACAAATGGTGGGGAAACTCGCTTTTAAACTTCAATGCCTTAAGCACCAAGAATGTAACATTCTGTCCTTACCGAGATAAACCTATATTCTCACCAGTCACGAAGACTGGTTGAGATCGAATAGAAACACGTTGGTTTGAGCGGCTATTGGGATAAAAGTTTATCACAAAGTTCAAGAGAAATTCCTATATATGATCTAACGCTAAAGTCGCTGGATAAAGTATTAGATTCCTTATTCTATTCTAAAACGTTCCTGACCTCCCCTGGAATTTTTTGTCTTTACAAAAGATAGATCAGACCAAAAATGGAACATTACTGCCGTACCTGGATTGTAGCTGCTCATTCTCATCTGAACCGGCTTGACAGATTTCCAAAGCCTCTATGCGGCCATGGGGTGATGAATTTAAGCTTGGTACTAGATTGAAAAAATAGGTCTCACCATTTTACTGTTGAACTAGCAAAACGCAACCGCCAACAGTTTATTACCTAGCACTCCTCACCTGTAGAACACCATTACGATTCCTTGAGTCCCTGATAACTACAACCTACCTTTAAAAATTTAAATGTCACGTCAATCGCCATCTTCTGTTTTCTTTAACAGTGTTGCTATTTTGTCCCTTTCTCAATCCTTCAAAATAAAATTTTCTCCTGTTTATTTCCCTGTAAACCCCTTACGTTCTATTGGCATTATCGTCTTTTATCGGATGAATTGATTAAAAACATTTAGAAACTTTCATGAAAAATATTTCGGTTAGCTAATGGTCTAGACGTAATGAGGGTTTGCCTCTTCCGATTTTGTCGAGGAATCATTTCACACAACGTAAAGTAGCGAGTGTCACCTGAAAACATTAATACTCTACTCTTTACAAGCTTAGCTTATATTATCTTCTGCTGCTGTAGTAGGTATTGTCACTCTTCAATGTTTATTTCTGATAACCCGAGGCCTGCGAGAATCGTCAACTCTGCAACGGAATGCTCTGGAGATAACTTAGAACACAATGCTGCTTGCAAAATAAGGACTATTCGCTGTACTTCGCAATATTCGTATATTATTTTGGTGACTATTTCTTTCATTCATTAACAAAATTATAATCCTAGATTATCATCCGTGAATAAATTAGTAAATACCTGCGTGACGCTCTAACGTTGGCTCAGATAAATAATTAACCACCTAGTTTTACGATGTGACGAAAGCCGGAAGACAATGATATCGGAGACGTTATTTGGTATTACCGAAAAAAACAAAATAAAACATGTACAGTGTAACCCGGATATAAGAGAGTTGTTCAGACCAGAGAATATGTCTCTTATATCCGGGTTTCTCTTATATCCGGGTTTGGTCTATTTTGTTTAGGTAAGTATGGCTGTAATTTGGGACCAGCTAAAATCTCTCTTATATCCTGGTTTCTCTTATATCCTGGTCTCTTATATCCGGGTTACACTGTATAAGAATAAAAGATTGCGGTGATAGAGGATTTTCGGTTAGTTAATTGTCTCGACTTAATGAGCTTTTGGTTCTTCCGATTTTGTCGAGGAATCGTTTCACACAACTAAAATAGCGAGAGTCACCCGAAAACATTAATACTTTACTTTTTACAAGCTTAGCTTACTCATATTATTTTCTGCTTCTGTGGTAGTTATTGTCACTCTTCAATGTTTATTTCTGATAACCCCAGTCCTGCGTGAATCGTCAACTCCATTCCACCCAACAACCCATTTCCTTCAGTCGAAACGTCTCAAGCTCATTTCTAAACGGAGGACTCCCTAAGCTGAAC
>OZ010573.1:94409688-94437188 GCA_963932145.1 Acanthosepion lycidas | reverse complement strand
CATTCTATGCTCAAAATCCTCTAGGTTTGTATGAAGAAGGGAGATATAGATCTGTCATTTCACATAGCCCATAAAAAGCACAACGTGTCAAGTCAGCTGAATATGGTGTCACTTTTGACAACACATTGTCATTACCACATATCCATGTTCCTGGTCGATTCTCATTGAGATATGTTAGCAGGGTTAACTTACTTATTATACACTTATTTTAATTTTGATATCATTTGATCCAGAATTATAATACTACAAAATGATGTCACCCTGTATATATATGTAATAGGTGCCACTAGTTGCAATGGAGAGGCCCCATGGCATCAACCAGAATTTTTGCAGTATTATATAAACTCTTACGTTAACCAACTGTGATCCGGTGAAAAGAAACAGAAAATGATTGGATAGTGTCTGTTACGAATATGACTCCAGGTGTTTGATGTTAAGCCATCGGAAAAGTCGTAAAATGACCGAATCCTAACCTGATATGACCCTTGCTTAAAATGGTGAGTTGTCGTTTTTTGACATTTCCACACTCTTAATTATTTTATAATGCAGAGTGTAATAGGATTGTTTGGATTTGCTTTTGTCGACTGCATAGTATACTAGGGACAACGTCTGCGAAAAAAATGAACACCAGGACGCAATTCACTAAGCTTGAAATTTGGCATGCTGTACTGCTTGTTATTTACGCCGAAATTTCCGATACGAACATTTGTGAGTGTCTGGGTGTCACTCTGAGGACAGCACAGAAGATTCGGAAGTAGATGGATGCGTCTAATTTTAATTACGATGGCACAGTACCTCGGAAAATTCACACTGATCGTTCTGATGAGAAAAGATCACCCAAATTTTTTGGTGCGAGTCTCAGACTCAACACGAAATCCAAAATTAAGTGCCTTGAGAAGGTAACTCTGTCGTGGGTAATG
The DNA here is from genome assembly GCA_963932145.1 of Acanthosepion lycidas. NCBI lineage: Eukaryota > Metazoa > Mollusca > Cephalopoda > Sepiida > Sepiidae > Acanthosepion > Acanthosepion lycidas. Next base: position 94,436,268 of record OZ010573.1, on the reverse strand, counting down.
AGGGTGGCTGCTGGAAAACCATGTCCCTATCAGGGCTCTGCACCATGCCACAAAAAAGTAGAACTCAAACATGGCTGACAGACAATTTCTGTGACCATTACATCTGAACACTTAAGGCGCAGTTGAGCAAGAGACCAACAAAACTCCTTGTAACACGAAAGAGAAAGTGAAGGCAAGGACTAAGGCAGTATTAAACAATTTAAGTAAAGAAGCCGTCCAAAAGTGTTGCAGGAGATTCCAAAGTCGTCTGGAGGTTGTGGTTGAAATCAGTGGCAATTTTGTTGATTAAATTTATTCTTTCTTCATCAAGATATTGTTATCTCATTTTGTTAAATATATCTGTTAAAATGAGGTGTCAATTTTATTTTCATTTTTGCGTAATTTAGACGACATTCTATCCATCGCACCTTAAAATATATGCATACATCCATACCGATAGATAGATAGATTGATAGATAGATAGATAGATAGGCGGACAGACAGAAGGATCTTTCTACACAGACGATTTATATTAATATATATATAGCAAAAAAGAGTTAAATTACTTGAAAGAATTTGTAGAAGTCAGCATGTTGTAATAGTATTATTTATATTTAAAGCAATATGAAACAATAAGAAGGAACGCAAACCAGTTTTTATAACAAAAAACAATCTTGATTTTATATTTATGAATGTCAATGATATACAAGCATAATTAAAAGGAGTTACTTCCCTTTAACTGGAATTTAAATCTTTACTAAGAAAATTGTTTTATTTGAGCTCATAGAAAGTTGAATAAAGTTACCGCTTAAAATGTTCACAGTGAAAGAGTTGAAAGAATTCTGTAAAGCTAGGAATATGTTGATAAACTTTGATCTTCAGAAGAGATGAAGGAATGAATGTTTCGTAATGATTTTAATTACGTTTTCGTTGCTTGTAGTTGAATATTCGTAATATGTTGATGCTTGTAATGTTCTGTAATGTTCGTAATTGTTGTAATTAAGTTTCGTGTGTGAATATGTTCCATAGCGGTCGCCCGTAGGTGGTCGAAACGCGAGTTTTTAAACAGCTATATTTTAATTAACGAGAGAAATCAAAAAGTGCAAGAACGAACTTGTGTCTAGTATTTATAATAAACGTAATCACGTGATAGGCTCAGAAAGGGGTAGGCAGATTTTGAACGGAAAAAATGATTTTGAATTACGCGTAGGCCTTTTACGGACGTAAGCGAGAACATGATTTAAATATTAACTGACCAATGAGAAGTGATAAAACTCTCAAGGCTCCGTGATGCACTTTTTGGACATTGAAATGACATTGAAAGAAATGTGGTATCAGGATGCTAAAAATTATCCTAAACATGAAATAAGTATGTGTATATCGAAAGTAAAATGTTATATAAATACTTGCAAGTTTTGATGGAAACATAAATCAATTATAAAATATTAATTTTAATAGATGTTTATCCACACAATGATTTGTTTTGTGCTTCTTTTTCTTTCTATGTGTCTTGTCCATTCAGGACGCAGGTGATCATGGCTCTCCACCTCCCTCTATCCCTTGAAGTTCTCAACAATTTCCTTCTCTCTGCTACCTGTCCTCGACTACGTTCTGTCATCCCCTTACTTAAGGCCGCTAGGTATGTCATGCGTTGTTTTCCCTTGTCTCACATTCCCTCTATTCAATCTATGAATATCAGATAGTCTAGGTCCTCCTTCCTCACTATGTTTCTCAAGAAATTCAGCTACCCCTTTCTGATGTTAAGTACACGCCTCCACATTGTTTGCCTCCTGTCTAAGATCTTTTCGCTGCTCACGCGCTCGGACCATGCTATTCTTAACATCCTTATGTAGAACCACATCTCCATCGCCTCGAGTTTGTATTGTACTACAGTGTTCACAATGATATTTGATATGTCCCGGAAAGGGATATATATGAACGAAGTAGCTAAGTGGTTTAGGCTACTATAACCAAGTAGAATACGGTAGCAGTAATCGAATGGTACGCGTCGTAGTCGCAGGTAATAAGTATAAATGAATGGCGTAGTCCAATGGGCCTCGTTATAGACTTAGCTCTCAAACTAAGGCTCTTTCTGACTCTACTACACGTCTGTCAATATTTATGACGGACGTCAGCCAATCATATTCCAGTGAGGGGGAACACAGGTGTACGCATATTCCATTATATCAATATTATCAACTGTTAATTAAATGAATAAGTATTATGATTAAAACTACGAAGAGAACCAAACTTATATTGCATATATCCGTTTCTTATTTTACAGAGACGACCATTGAAACTTCATAAATCGATAGGAATTCCAATTCTATCCATTTTCGTTTTTCTGTTCTTCTTTCTTTTTATGTGCCATGTCCTTTCAGGACGTAGGCGATTATGGATCTCAATATACTTGTATTCCTTGCATCTCTCAACAAGTTCCTACCCTCTGCTTCCTCCCCCAGAACACGTTCTGTCATCCACTTGCTTAAGTCCGCCAGGTATGACACGCGTTGTTTTCCCTTGTCTCTCTTTCCCTCTATTCGACCTGTGAGTATCAGATTATCCAGGCTTTCCTTCCTCATTATGAGTCCCAGAAATTTCAGATGCCTCTTCCGGATATTAAGTAGAAGCCGCCTCCTTGTTTACAACTTCTCTAAGAATTCATTGTTGCTCACACACTCGGTACATGACATCCTTAGCATCCTTCTGTAGAAAAATATCTCTGTCGCCCCGAGTCTCTTCTTCATCTTTGAGGAAATCGTTCAACATTCCTGTCGTAAAGAAAGACAGATGTCACGTAACAGTTCAGTATTCTTTTCTTTGTTACCAAAGATATCCTGCTGTCTCGCAATACTCTTCCCAGCTTTTGGAATGTGTCCTGGGACATCTTAATACGCCTACGGATCCCAGTGTCGCACTTACGTCCTCTGTCAATACGCTTCCTAGGTATTTAAACTTTCACGTCTGCTTGATTCTACTGTTCCAGACATTCAGATCACAATTCGGGCTCCTTCTCATACTGACGACCATGCACTCCGTCTTCTTATATTTTATGCTTAGTCCCGTCTTATCACTCTCCATCAGTAGCTTCTATAGGAGAGACTGTAATTTCGTTTCTGTTACTCTGACATTTTTTATTTGCAACAGTTAATTCCTGACAACAGGTGATTAAGAAATACCAAGATGAAAAGAATAAACAGGAGTCTAATTTCGTAGTTATGTTTCTTTTTAGTTATTGCACAGTACGAAGTACACATCCAGAAAGATGAATCTTTTACGCGGGAATAACAAAAAAAAGTACCAGTAATAAGACAGAATAAAATAAGGATTTATGGAATGTGAAAAAGAATAGATAGGCAAATTTGATAGAAATCAAATCGACTATTTCTCTTGTTACAGTGCATGATAACTCAACAGTTTTCGTTTTGGGTCTGTCTGGAATCGATAATACAAACTCAATAGTGTAAAGTTAAGTCAATTAAGTATCATACGTTATACACGCTTGGACGATCATGCGTCTTTCAATAAATAACTGGGAGGCAGATTTTTCCTGCAGTAGGTTGCCATATCCTTCTGGGGTAGACTTGTTGCCAACCAAAGCTAAAGAACCCGAAGTGTCCTGCTACTCAACCCATTCCAGACGGAGAGAGAATAGATGGATTCTTACCATTCCCAGCTGTATGTGAGCGTAAGTGAATCTAACGAATTCGACTGGAATTTGAACTCGGGTCTCCGAGTTCTCACCCCGAGCCGATATCAATTGCACCACAATGTAAACTCACTTATAGTGAATATTAATTCACCCCAAAAATTAGAAAATTTTAATCAAAGTTTTTTTTTTTAATTTTTTTTCTCATTTTGAAATTAGCAAATTTAAATCAAAATTTGTTTACCTTGCCTCGCAAAAATTCCAACCTTCAGAATGAAAGAAAATGCCCCAAATCTAGGAGTTATAAAAGAATACAAATTTTGCCTTGTTTATCAGGGTGAGCGCGATCGTAGACCCTCACGTCTAAAAATAGCGCACCGGAGTCGTTCTAATTCGTAGGCAATCGCAAAGACCAACCCAATCTGAATACAATGCAAGGGCCTCGCTCTGGGAGAATTTGGTGTGAATCTTCTTAATTATAAATTCTTTTTATTAAGGTGTAAATTAATATATGTCGGTGAATTAACAAAAACAGAACCACTGACTGTACGTATATGGAATTATTTGCTACAGTGCGTGCATACATGTCTTGCAAAAATAACTAAGACCAAATAAAAACAGTATATCCCTGATGTGTATGCACAAGAGAAAAAGCCAAATTCTTCTTTTTTATTTGTTTGTTTGTTTGTTTGTTTATTTCTTTCTTTCTTTCCTTCTTTCTTTCTATTTATATTCTCTGGCTAAAGCCGAGGTGGTTACGATCAAAGAAATAAAGGACTTCATGAAAAGGACCCTAATCTGCTGTATATTCAAACATGAGTAGGTATAGAGCAGAAACAGATGACATCACGACACGGAGGTACATTTTTTTAACGTGCAAAGTCCAGAAGGTGACCTCTCAACCAGAAAGAAATCGTCAAATAAGTGCGAAAGAAATCAGTTCCGGAAGGTCGTGGCCACCGCGAGCTGTCAAAACCCATTTCTGTAGAATTTTTATGAAAATGCTTTGCACGTATGAGCATCATGCAGAATTTTAGAGCAGGCAGTTGATGTGGTAGTCTCCTCCAAAACATATTTCATATTCCTGAAACAAAGGAAATATATATATATATATATATATATATATATATATATATATATATATATATATATATATATATATATATATATGTGAAAAGTGTGTGTATATAAATATAAATAAATATATATATATATGTGTATAATTATTTATATATTATACGCGCGGTACTTATTAGAAAGCGCTCAATATCAGTGATAGATCTAACCTATATGGTTGGATAGATGTGAGCTTGTGACCCTGGGTTTCACGATGGGCTAAAGCGTGAAACCCAGGGTCACAAGCTCACATCTATCCAACCATATATATATATATATATATATATATATATATATATACCGAAACCAAAAAACAAATATATATATATATATATATATATATATATATATATATATATATATATATATATATATATATATATATATATATATATATCGTCCTCTAAAACACGCAGAAATAACACAGACATCTTATTTTAAAAAATATATTTACCAAAATTACTTAAAATATCTTGAAATATTAGAGAGAAAATTTAATCAATGAAATCTCCTTTGGTTGCAACCACGGTCTACAGACGAATTTGTAATCTCCTGCGACTCTTCTGGGTGGTATGTGGTCTCCTTGTTGAATGTTGCCATAATCCCTGGCTTTTGTTTGTCTTTTACATTACCACGCGATTTTGGTCTCTCGCTTAACCGTGTCCCGTACATAATAATCATGGTTGTTGCTGTCTGGGGAGTTAGCTTGCCAGATATTAGGGGTGATGTGGTCGTAGAAATTGTCTTACAGCCAAGACTATGTTCTCCTGCTTATGTGGTATGGAGTATGTTCCTGTTACCTGACATAGGTTCTCCCAGAAGCCACCCGCCTTAACCAGGTCAGTACTACCTCCTCAAGACACTTGATGTAATCCTACGTGTTGACTTTGGGGATCTGTCTGAAGATGAATGGAGGCATAAAATAGGCCATCATCAGCGATCATATCAAACATCTTGAATATATATTTCATCAAACGTTTTCCCGAATCCTCCACACTATCGGATTGACACCCAAACATCTTGAAATATCCGCATAGGAGAACGCAGTTCGAATAGCAAGCAGTACAGGATGCCATTTCTAAATTTCTGGCGGAGTGATCTGCGTCACTGTGCTCTTTTTCTGACGAAAAATATCAAGTTAGTGGAGCCAGAGCCTGGATTCCTGACGAATGAGTTATTTTAGACGAAAGCTGACACGAAAAAACTAACAGAAAAAAGAAACCGACTTCTATATAAGACAGTGTAGCCACTAGAAGCCTAAACAGATAGGACGGCTTGCCGGTTCCGTGAAAAGGAAGGGACATGCCGGTTAGACCGTTTCCAGAGTAACGATCCGGCCAAATATTTTTCCGAGTATTAAGATACAAGAAACTCTTGTATGATCGAAGCTGCATCGCCATGCATGCATACATACATACATACATACATACATACATATATATATACATATATATATATATATATACATATATATATATATATATATATATATATATATATATATATGAAACATTGCGTATGATGAAATAAGTATATAAAAGTGTCTGTTATGCAATCGAAAATTACCTTCGTTCTAGAAGCAATAGAGCGCTCTTATAATCTAATTAAGAAATTGTTCGATATTTTATCGAAGAGTCGAGCACTGATTCGTACATAAACGCTTCCAACTCAGTAGACACCGACTGCGATTAACTGTACCAGGGTTAACTTTCTCGAAAGGTGACACATATTTCAAAACCGACTGATTGCACTAATGACAAGCGAATGGATCAAACATTTACAACCAGAAAGATAAACAAAAGTCAAAAAGTAAAGAAGGAAACATCATATAAGAAAACAGAGAGGGGGAGAAGTTAAAAAAACAATACAAAACAATAAAAACCAGCCTTCGCTAGTTTTCTCACTGATTAGATTGTTTTAATTAAAACACGGCCTTTGATGTCGACCCTTGAGTAAATGGCGTCCATAAATGTGTTAGAAGATTGCAGACATTTACGTACAGTTTAATAACATTTCAATCGGTCCAAACTTTGTTTATTGACAGAGAAATTTACGTCGTCCAGAGATCGATTAGATTAATCACTTTTGTTTAAAACGTCATTGTTGTGGACGCTGGCTTCCCTGCTGGTCTCTTGCCGTTGAGAGCAAACATTTATATCGCGCATTCTGGCTAGTTTCCAACAAGCTTCTTGTCACAGACTGGCTCTCTCTTGCTCTATTTGCTTGTTTTTCCCGCCTATTCTGTGAGCAGCTGAACAAATCTGTGATTATCAGTATAACCTTTTTTTTTTTTTCTATTAGTTATCAGTCATTTGGTTTCTTTACATTACTTGGTTTGTTGGTTACAAGGAAAAAAGTGAGAAAGAGGAGAAAATCAAACTAGATAAAGAAAGGAGACACCAGCAAAATATATCCGTATCCCAGTGTTTAAATATTTGACCCTAAATGACAGTGACACGCTATTATTATTAATTTTTTTTTTTTTAGTCTATTTCTTATTATTTAAAACTGATTGAGAGAAATACATTGATGGTGTAAGTAGACTTACTGTTGTTTCATTATTTGTTTCCCGTTTTATATCTAACATCGTCGAACTGTTCTTTGAGAAAGATGGGTCACCTTCCATTTATGCGTTGGCAAGCAAGGAACTAACTTAACCAAACATTTCCACAGGAAGAAAGGACAGCATCGAATGGCCAGCAGGTTCCCCTGATGTAACACCAATGGAATGTTTTTTTTGGAGTGTAGTAAAGAAGAAAGCTTATGAAAGAAATCCCTACACTGTGAACGGATTAAAAGAATACATCTTAGAAGTATTTATTGAAACTAATGCAGATCGGGATTTGTGGAGTGCTGAGTTTTCTGGAGAGGTTCGAATGATGTCGCAATGTTAAAGTTTTGGTTTGGTTTATTTTGTTTTACGATATATCAACCTCAATGGATTATTTAATGCCGATAAAATTTTAGTGGTAATGTTTGTCTGCAAAAATCTATTTCTGGGAATATTTTTCCTTGAAGAAATCTATAGCCGGTCATTTTTTCCAAAGAATGTATATCTGCTTGTATTGATGTTTGTTTTTGTTTTTTTGTAAATTATTGCTGATAATAACTTTAACTTCAAAAAATTTTGCTGGTAATAATTTTTATTTTTAATACAAAGTATTTCTGGTATTAAATCCTATTTTTACACAAGTTTGGGTACCAACTATATGCCCATAGCTGTGACCGTAACAGGTGCTACCTGCCCAGATCAGGGTGGGCCTGGGAACACCAGCAATTAAGAGGTGGTTCCACGCTCCTCAAAACGTCCTGATCAGAGGCATTGCTGCTAGATGTAGTTTATCGTCTTACCCGGAACGCGGATGTAGTTTATCGTCATACCCAGGACGGGCAATGTTACTGGAGGAGATTTTTAATACTTAAAGATTAAACTGAGCCGAAAAATGTAAGTAAAGTATTAAAATATGTACATAAACAGTTTGAACAGATATGATTGTAACAAGTAAATATAATTTAAATAAAATATTTCAAAAATATCTTGGCCTACCTTGTATATAACCTAATGAGAACCATGTTGGGTAAACGAATGACATTGGAAAACAATTCAAAATAACGCGTTTCTTCCTATAAAATAACTTCATCAGATTCATTCTTATAACCTTTTATTTAAATTATTCGATGTCTCTGCTATTTTGTGGCTATCACTACAGAAATTTCCTCTTTCAGATTATGGCTAATTATCATTCTTTTGGTATTGATAATGTCTCTTAATGTTTTAGTAGTTGTAGTTACAGATCTTCTATCGAGACACGATAATTTCTTTTCCGTTGAATTTATGGTTTTATAATGAGTCTAGTTTTATAGATCTTGTGGATAAATTTCATTCTTTTATTTCTAAAACTTAGATGAGATTTCTGTTCGCGGTAAATAGTAATGCCGTATATACTTGTGTGTAAACAGACTTTATGCATAGTGCAACCCCTTAATATTTTCATGATTGTATTTTAAACCCCCCAAAAAAACATAACTATATTTAGAGCATCCAATCACCGAAAATAGATGAATTTTTACCCTTTCAAAAAATGACCGGTGTATAATGTAAACCCCTAATATTTTGCGTAAAAAACTCATCATAAAAAATTATTCTATATTCGAGTGTAATAAGATAATGAGGTAATTATGTTATTGCGGAGTTTAAACAAATTTACAATGCCTTTCTTCTCGAAAGAAAATATATACAATGCCATAATTAAAAGTGTTCAAAAGTCTAGTTCACACTCCTCCTCGTTTTTGTGAACAGCAGTAATGTTTTGTTTCCTATTTTCAATTTAGGATTGTGTTTCCGATTCTTTCTAACATCTTTTCATTTTTTTTCACTCGCAGTAGCCCTATGCATCTTAATGGTATTATTTCCTTGCTTGAGGTAAATTGATGCTTTTAATGTGCGAATAGAAATCTATGAGATAATAATTCATCGTAAATAATAAAATCTATTCTTATTGTCGTATCTTCTGTGTCGTAATTGGCGTATGGCTTCGTTTCTTAACAAGCAAATTTTACTATTGAAAGAGACCATTTCATTGACTCACCGATATAACATTAGGACAGGTAGATTTTGGAACCATGCTATTGAACTAAATTTGAAAGTTGGGGTTTGGCATTATAAATAATAACACAAAATATTATTTTCCAAATCCTTAGCGTTTTGTGGGGAAGTTAAGTTTAAGTTCAAAGCCGTGGCTTTGTAATTTCCTTCAATTGATCGTTGAAAACCTTATAGCATAGTCTTATAAAATTTATAATTTTTTAAACTATAATAATTTTATATGGAGAAAATGCAAGGCACAAACACATTATTACTCAATTATTTTGCCATCAAATAAGACCTTCATTTGCTTCAAAGCGAAATTATATTGAACAAATTATTTAGCTATATTGCGATATCATACAGTGCAGTTATTTTAGTGACATTTTCAATAAACAATGTAAATTAAAAGCATTTTGTATTTTTAATTGTGCAGTATTATGGTGTTATATAGACTTTTTCTATTTTTTGTTTTTATAAGATATGATGTAACATAGATATGATGTAACATAGATATGATGCAACATGTATATGATGTAACATAGATAGGATTTAACAAATCTTATTCATTGAGAATATTTTTTGTAATCTTTTACAGTTTTTTTACACAGATTTTACTCAGCGAATACAGCAAGAAAATTACATATTTTTCTTGTGGTCATTAATAATTAGAATTTTGACCTGAATATATTTTCCATTCAATAGATAATACAAAATATATCAATTTTATTTGAATTTATCCTTGAAATCGTAAATGTTTAGCAAAACTGTAAGTACAGAACAGAAATAAGGTATTTGAGTACATCTTTCAGGTAATTTTTAAAACTAAATTCTCAAACATTGAACAAAAACTATGAATCCTCTTTTTTGTTGACGATACTTAGCACATCAAACGGCAGCTTTTACACAGAGTCAGTGCTGATTCTCTACAAGAAACGAAAAATCAAGCTGCCCTAATGTAACATTACTCACAACCGAAAGGGCGCAAATAATCTACGCAAAATGGAGTTGAGAGATTAACAAATAACTTTTACAATGTAGAGTTGCTACCTTCCCACAGAAGCTGTTATTAATTCAGAACACCGCTTCACCTTCAGTGGTTATCTGTACAACACTAAGCTCAATTTAATATATAGATATGAAGAAAGTATAGAATAGACGAAAAAATGGTTAAATTATAACAATTACAGAAATCTATTATATGTATTTCTTTAAAAATTAGCTACATTTATAAAACAAGAGGCTTACGGCCACATCACGTAGAAACACCGGTTCTCCTACTATCAAAGATTTTAAGCATTATCTAGCGTGTGTCAGTAGACAGAAGTTGTGTGAGCGCTTGGAAATGGTTTAATGTACAACGGCTCGTAATTTGATATCCGAGAGTTGAGTTCTAAATCCCTAAGACATTTGCGCACGGCACGGATGAAGGTGAATTTAGACGTATTTATTTTTAAACAAACACGCCAGTCCGGAGAAATTGATTCGTCTTAACGAAGAGTCTTTTATCAGCAGCAGCAATAGTCACTCTTCACAAATTCACTTGGAGCTCAACCGAAATATTTTATTCAGGAGCATGTATATATATTGTCATCCACAGGCAGAATGTTTCGCTTTTTCACAGTTCATCAGTGTAGCTAGACAACGAATTGCCTCAGCAATATATATATATATATATATATATATATATATATATATATATATATATATATATATATAGGTGTGTGTGTGTGTGTGTGTGTGTGTGTGTGATGGACAGCTATATGAGGTACATTTGTACTTTTTCAACACTAACAAGATATGATAAGGTAGCCTAGTGGCTAGAGTGTTTGATTTCCAACTATGAGATCGTGTTGCCAAATTTGTCGGCCTGGGGAATCGATTCCAGTGTCTATGGCGGTTGTTAAATTCCTGAAAACCATACCGCGCGTTCACCCTTTGTATGGAACTGTTCAGAAAGATGAAGTCACAATCATCGTGACTGAGAAGTTTAGTGTACTGGCAGTGTTCCGTCTGATCACACAGACGATGATCTCTCCCCAAAAAATCTGTTCCAAGAAAAGTTTCGTTCAGCGTAGAAGTTCGTGTCTGTGTTGAATGAAAACAAATATCTTTATTGTATCGATTAGGTAGCCCGTATCAGATATGTATATGCGGATTGAAGTACCTGGCCATATAGTAATAACTAATAGTCTATTATAAATTTGAAACGTAAAAGGTTGCAATTTTAGCCTGAAATATATTGCTCTTTCTTCATTAATGTTCGATATGTCTTTCTTTCATTGGGTTAATATTCTTGCTTGTAGATTCTTCGCAACAGCTATTAATTGATTATTTAATCATCTGTCAATTTGATTGAGGTTTCGTTCTAGTCGCTTGGGACTGCTTTTGGATATTCTCATGAGGTTTCCGAATCCTTTCTGCGTCGGATGATGTAAGATAGAAAGACTGTGATTGATTACCGATTAATTGGAAGCTGATTTTATTTTACAGTATAGACGATCTGACAAGAATACTGACCAACATCTGTTGGTTTGTCTCTAAATATGGCTTCAACTTTTATACAGGAAACAATACGTTGTTCTTATTTATGCCTGTCTGGATGGATGCAGTCGAAATTCCTATCGTATTCATCAATTGTAAGATGACAGAAACCATGGTTGTTATCAAAAGGGACAGCCCACTAAGACAGTTGCAAATTAGAGATACCAAAACTAGACATTGTAACAATTTAAATATCTGGAAAGTGTTTCAATAGAAGTCAGAAAGTGTGTCACTGACATTCGAAGGCGCATTGGAATAATGAAAGTTGAAGGCATCTTTCATTATTGCAAAGCTAAGAAAAGTATTAAATAACAGGAAAATTATTAGTAGTAAAGAAGAGAGTAATGAACAACTATGTTATATAATATCTGGCAGTGAATACTCGACAATAATCTCAAAACAGAAGGAGATAATTGAAGCAACTGAACTATGATTCTATAAAAGGATGCTTAGAATACTATGAACTGAATATGTTGGTTACGTTGAAGGTCTAGTGAAAAGAGAAACAAAATATACATACATGCTTAACATTAGAAAGAGGCATTTGAAATATCTAGGGCATATAAGGAGAAAAAGAGTTTGGAAAATTTGATAATTATGTCAGGATTGAAGGCAAGAGAGACGAAGGAAAACAAGAATAGATGGAAGAAAATCTTTTGGACACATCAAAATTAGTTAAAAAAATTATTAAGAGCTACAAATAATAGGGAATTGTGGAGATCGATGGTCACCATCGCATAAAATACAGTACAAAGTTCACTTGAACCTCTGCTAGACACATGTTAAGTGATTCGGTCAGACATAATGTTTTTTTTTTTCTAAATTCATCTGCAAAAATATTAAATTCATAGAGATTTTTAGCTAGAAAACAAATCTACTTCTTAATATACAGTGCCCCCACAGGACACTGGCTATCATGGCCTTCCACATCTTCCTTGTAGCGCTTAATAAATTTGTCATTTTGCTACTTCTACTAAACCCTGTTCTGCTATCCATTTTTCCTGGCCATGAATTACGTTATAGGCAGTTTTCCTCTGTTCATCTTTCCTTCACTGTAGCCAACATGTGATTTAAAGAATACCCAAGACAAATATGGACTTCGAAACGTTCCGGATGAGAAACGAAAGAACAAATCGACTAAATAACTATCAACAATAAATTTAGGAATACAGTTATTCACTACAGATCCTATCAAAGTGCTGACTGCGGAAGCGATCACCTCCCGGTTATATATACATTAGAATGAAAGTACAGAAACTGAAGTGGTCCTAAGCAGCATCTGAATTCCAATAAAACAGACTCTTGAACGACTCGAACATGAAGGATAAATATATAGAGATAGTGAAAAGAAGTCCGCGCCACTCTTTACTAATAATAATTCCTTTCAAATTTGCTTTCTCTCTAAACAAGTGTAGGAGACAATGGGATATCACTTTTAATAATGGCCTGCAAATATTAACAGATTAGTAAATATTTATGCAATGGCAGCATTTGTTGTAAGAGGAGAGTTAATATCAGATTTGAGTTGGAGAGAAAAAAAGTGACAGGCGAGCTGCTGCATTGATTGAGGATATGGTCAGAATGGGAGATGCGTACTTTACAGCTGAACAACGGGATTTTTAAAAATAGGTTTTCAGGCTGATAACGGACTTTGTGAAAGAGCAGAGGATGGTTCTTGTCCAATAAATTCTGGTGCTGCAGAACACAGACAGCGCTAAGAAGAGAGTGATTCTCTTTTTAACAGATAATGCGGTTAAAGACGCAACACAAGAAAGCATAAAAAAAGAGCCTAGAATCTTCTACGTATTTTAAATTAATTTTTATACTGTTTTTAAATAAGAATAAAGTTTTATTGATGCTGATTTTCTATCTGACCTGATCCTTCCAGACATGGGTTATAACGGATCTTCACAAAATTCTATCCTTTGTATCGCTTTGTTAGCTTTGTGATTTCACCATTCTGTGACACTATTTACGACGCTAGAAAGAAAGAAGAAAAAAGAAAAGCGAGAATTAAATTTAGGTGATAAGAAGACATTACGAAAAGGACACTAAGCGGTGTCATTTTTCTGACAAGGAAAAGTGGTAAGATTTTTATTTTCTTTTGTCGAGAAGGTAAAACAAAGAACGGCGAGTAAGATATATCCAATCTGCCCATGGCAATGATAAAAAAATATTTTTTCAAGTTGGAAAAGAGACCTCCCGCAGAATTCTAAAGAGATAAAAATAAAAATTAATTAAGCACGCACTGTCCAAGAAAAAAAAATGTCCGCTGACCACCATGAAGGAAAGCTTAAGCCTTTGTCTATATGCAGAATATCATTGAGAGGAGCATCTGGTTATTATCAGGGCTGGCTATGATAGCGAAACTATTTTATCGGATCAGTAATTGGCACCAAGAATGCAAATACGTCCAATTGACCACCCACTTGTTTGGCGAAGGCCCCGGGTGATAAAGTCCAAGTGACATTTGGCTAAAATAAAAGTCCAAGGGTTTGTGGTCGGGGAGACGGAAAGAAAGAGAAAGAAAAGTAAAAGAAAGAAGGAAAAGGAAGATAATTTTTTTTCTTTGAGCAAGATTTTTTAAACCGAGGCTTGTCTGGCCACATCCACGCTGCTGAACGCCCATTGGCTGAATGGTGGCATGAGCGTTAGGCGGAGGTAATCATGTGAAGGAGGGGAGGCCTGTTGCGCCCCGCTGAAGGGATAGGTGTGAGGTGCCACTGTGAGAGAGTGGGGAAACCCGTTGACACACTCTGAGGGAATGGTGAGATACAGATATGAGAACATCATAGGTGGGAAAACGAAAGACTTCCAAAAATGGAAAATAATAATTTTTTTCTGACCGAAAAAAAAGAAGTGGATTGTGGGTTTAGAATTATCAAGGAACCTCAAACCCCGACAAGCCCACCCCGGTTTTGGTCGGCGTCCATATAAGCAGAATCGCAGCGAGTGAAAACCAGTTCGAGTTCGAGTTCAAGTTCACAGTTGGAGTTGCACGTGCCCCGCAGAATCCTAGCCGAAAGATTCCACGCAAATCACGACTCAATTTCTAACCACGAACAATTTATTTTTGAAGAACGACTTAGACTCATACCACCAAAACAAGTTTTACGAATATCGCCTGAAGATACACCAAGAACCAGTTTCTTAAAGAACAAACAACTTAAGATGTTAAGACTCTCCTAACAAACACAGAGTGTCACGAATCCATATAGCGGGTTGGGAAGAAGACGTAGTCCTGTATTCAGCAACCAGATATAAAATATTGTTATCCTTTTTTAACACAATTGAACTTTTTGAGTCGTTTTCTTTTCTTTTACATATACTTGTCCAGTGTTACCCTTGATCGAACTCGGCTTGCATTACGGCCCGGCGACTGATTGATTTCGTCTGCGTAAGATCAATTCCCAACGTGGGTAGGTTAAACTGGAAATCAAAACAGTTACATCGGTAACCAGACGTTGGAGGCGAGCTGGGAACGACAAGGATGATACCGAATCTAACCAGATTCCCATCCGAATAACCAAAAGGTTAGAACGTCACATTTGGTGCCGCGACCAATACCAAGCCAGTTGGTCGTCACAAGACAGGGTAGCATGACGGACGCGGCTAGGCAGACGTCACATTTGGCGCAGCGATACCCGGGAGAGGTCACAATTCCTTCATGTTCCTGTTTTCTTTGATCACATTTTTCGGTTCATGATTTTTCTCAAAATTCTTTTTGTTGGACCACACTTATGTAGCCTCAAGTCTCTTCTTCGACGTGGAGAAGACTATCTAACATTCACTGTCATAGAGGAGAAATAATATCTAAACTTGAAGCATAATGTTTAATATTTCTTGATGTTCGACTTGTCTTCCCTTTAGAAGACAGAACGTCTTGCTTTTTTTTATTACCTGCAACAGCGTGCTCTAACTAATCTTGCCACAATCTAGTTGAAACTTCACTCTGGTAATTTGGGAGTGCTTTCGAATAATCACTCGGATTTAATTTTTTCCGACTTGCCACCGAGTGGAGGCAGACAAGCTCTTACTGATAACTAACTAATATTAAAAGTAAATGATACCGACAGCAGTCATCTCCACTTCCCATATTGATATTTATGTTGAGCGTCTTTGAGAATCAAGCTATAAAATGGTTTCAGAAGGGTTTCTCAGCCTTCAGTTGTGTTACGATAGAAATAATATATATTCTTACTTGCATCAGGAATTTTAATATTAATTAGAATATAAGATGAAGTTTAATTTCATAAATATATATATTAGAGAAAGTATTTTTCATTTTTTATATCCATCAATCAGTTTTAGTCTTTGGTTAGCTGAAACGAGTACATCCGCCAGTTTTAGAACCATTCTTCTGCTTATAGCAATTAATTCTGCTCTCGTCGCCAACGTCGAGCAACTCCTATAAATCATGTATATCAAAGAATAACCAAGATTAAACATACTCTAAACCCTTTCTTCACAATCCCCAATGAAATTACACTGCCCAATATGTCATATTCTTTTTATCTTTAGCTCTGTTTACATTGCTTGTTTTTACCGTCTCATCCTGCCTTCCGATTTGTTTTTACTTTAAACCTGTAACAATTCAGAACTGTCGTAATACCGTTCCATGATATCATTAATAACATTAATGTAAGCAACATCGACGTCAACAGGAAAATGTCAAAAATAATAATGATTACTATTCGGTACGTACCCTATTACTGAAGAAAAGTTAAAATAGACTTTAAATCTAAATTTGTTGTCTGTTTAACAATGTATTCAGTTTAAATACAAAAGGAATTATAAAAACGACTTCAATGGGTCAACCTTTTCAGTATATATATTTTTTCTTGTTATCCAGATGATTTACCAGATAGAAAGGGAAATTAGACCTCTCGACTCACATATCATTTTCAGTTTATTTAATATTGTGCGTGTATATGCACTTCATTTTGCGCATGTATATTTTTAATCAATGACAAACAAAAATATTGCTACAAAATATTTTATATATCCTTATAAATAATTCGACTTATTTCGGAATAATTTCAGTACGTTTCTACAAAACCATATGATTATCTGGTTTTATTGTGAAGTAATAATTAATTTCTTTCTTTCGTTTATCCAATATTATGATTTTATTGCTCAGGCTAGGGAAGGTGTTTCCCAGAGTGAGTACGAGGGTAAAATATTATTAAAAAAATTTATTTCAAATTTTATCAGATTGCGTCTACATGTGTGTGTGCTATTGCGTATATATTCAGTGGACAAAGCAGATGTAAATTCCTCACGTGCAAAAACGTGTGGATTTCACACGCGCCGCCAGTCACACTTTTTCTGGTAATAAGATAATCAACTCTTGAATAATATAGATTTGTGATTAAAAACGGAGCAATGACTCACCAATCAAAAGCCAGAACAAGTAGAGCTAAGCGATAGGACACAGTTGTGAGAGCCGTTACTAGAATGCTGGGAATAAGCCCAAAGTTGTTAGGTAAAATACAACAGTATATTAAGAACAATCTAGCCAAAGCATTATTGGAAACAAATCCCAAACTCAGTAATGCCCTGGAGTATAGAGGAATATTGATTTCACTTTATCCCCTGCTTCTACTCTCAGTGAGTAAATAATAATAATAATAATAATAATAATAATAATAATAATAATAATAATGTTTCTATTTTGCTTAAAACTTAAAATGTGGAACATGTGTGTGATGCTATGATGATTTTTTTCGAAAATGATTAGTTGAATATATCATGTAGCCATTTTTTATCTTAGGTCTCTTGTTGAGAGCCGGAAGTTAATGTGTATGCAACAGAAATTAATGGAAATAATAATAATAATAATAATAATAATAATAATAATAATAATAATAATAATAATAATAATAATAATATCTACGTTGAAAAATATGCAACTGCAAGAAACTGGTATGAACAGGATCCAGACACTGTTACAGAGATAGGACTGTACAATACACACGGGGAGAATAATCACAGCTAATCGCCCAGATATCGTGATTAAAGACGACAAAAACAGAATGTGCATTCTTATTGACATGACAGCTCCTGCAGATTGTAATGTTTCTTTGAAGATCTTTAAAAAAACTATGAAAATACAAGAATCTTGAAGGGGAAATCTAAAAAAAATGTGGCACATGACGACATCAGTCCTTCCAGATGTAGTTGGTGCCTTTGGATTCACTGAAAAAAGTTCCGATAAAGTGATTGATGGAATTCCTAGTACTCCTTGCGTTAAAGAAATGAAAAAAAAAAGTCTCCTGACAATTACCGATCACACATAACGAAGAGCTTTATGCATGAAAAATATGTACGATCTTGTTTATTTTGTTTTTTTATTATTATTTTTTGCAAACATGATCAGTAGAGAAAGTTTTGAAGCCATATCTAAACTTAGATATATGGTTGGGACTGGAAGGAAATGTATATTCACCAGAAATCATAAGAAATAATAATAATAATGATAACAATAATAATAATAATAATAATTATAATAATAATAATAATAATAAAAACAACAGCACCAACAACATTTGGCATACATTGCACTATTGTACTTGTTATCACTGGTGTGTTAGAATCTAATCTACCGTACTTAAACTCATACATTGAGAAAACTGAATAAAACCTAACATGTCCTCGCTTCAGAAGTCTGCGTTGTGTGCCACTGCAAATCTTCTACAAATAGTGCTATCCGTAGAGCGCTTAGAAGGCATGATTTCTAGTTGAAAATGATATACTGAACGCAAGAACCTTGTATAATAATTATAATACTCTGCAGCTGCACTAGGGAAGGTTGAGTTCTAATCTTGTCTGAATACAGTTTATAATATACATATTTTGTAATCATTTATGAAGATGGGTTACAATAAATATCCCATTCAATACCACGTATTCGAATGCCTACTGCATGATATTAACTAGGTGGGAATGTCCCCTAGTGGTTGAAACATTGAATATTTCCACTTATAAGCACGATTCATGTGGAGACTCGTGATTTGATGTCGAGAGTGTTTGCTTTGTCTAGGACAATGATTAGGAGACATCTAGATACTGCCAACCGCCCTCAATCGGAAACAATCGGAAGTGGACCAAACTGCTAAATCTGAACATATTTCTAACTAGGTTAAACCTGTAAGATTATCAAACATCACAGCATGTGATGCACATTTGGCTTCGATTCAAGAATTTCTAACAGACTAATCGATCTGGCTATCATGAAAGATATGTTGAGTTTCGTTAAAAAAAAATCCCAGTGTTGCTATCCTAAACTAATATCCTTCTTAGTCTGTAATAGCTACACGCCATGACAAACCAAATAAGGTATTTTTGCATGACCGCAAAGTAAAGAAGAAAGGAATCAGAAATTGCGAATATCTCACTGAATCTGAGAGAGTGATTCTCCTATCAAGATATTTAATTTAAATTGTCAAAGTTATTCCACTGTTCAAACCAAATAAAAAAACACATATAATGGGAGAAATTATAGTTAATCAAAGGTGTTGTAGTCTGCAAATATATTCTGAAAGTTACTAGAGATTTAATAAATATATTAGTCTTGATGACTCAATCGGTGGCCGGATAATTATCGGAATCTTTGGAAATTTAGTGTATAATAATCGATCTGTGATTAGCATTTACTATTAGGCCAAGCGAATTGTAGAAAATAATTACTTTGCCTGTTAAAAATTTATTTTCCTTGTTATTTTAAGTCTGAAGAGATATCGATGTCCGTATCACTTGTCACTTGATCTGAACTAAAGAAAATTGCAGCACATGTACAATTATGGAATGACACAATTTCGACGTATGGTATCTTTATAGTTCTTCAATCAAGAAGAAAGATAAATAGGTAAATGAAGCTCTAGAATCCGGACAAACAGCCGTATATTACAAATTCGTAATAATCTAAAAAGAAACGTTTACTAATAGCAATATTTTGTACAAATAGGTTATCAGAGTCGAGGAAAAAATTAAGCATTCAAAAGGGTATTAAGCAAGGAATTTGCCAATATCTGGACAATGTTAAGGGTTTATTACAATTTGACAAAATCTGAAAAAGGGGTAAAATATTACTAATGCCAGAATCTGGAAAAATTGAACTGCTAGAAACTGGATAGGGACAAAAGTTTATAAGGAATAGCAAGAATGAGAACAAGTTTGCCACTTCATTGCAATAAGGAAGAAACTGTACAAAAGAAATGTATATTTAGAGATTGACAGAATATGTTCAAAGTAAGGAATAAGCGTTCAATTATGATGTTAATGCAAATTTCTAGAATTTGACCCAAAGCAAACATTTATTATAAATTATTACACAAGAGACAAGAAACTAATTGCCTGAATGTAGAAAACGCTTTTTGTTTATTTCGATTTGACATAATCTGGAAGATAATTAAATATTAGAAATTGCCAGTATCTGGAAAGATTGAACTGTTTATTAAGAACTGCTATAAACTTGACAGAGGCAACAATTTTATTAGGAATAGATAAAATGAGAACAAATTTATCTGTTTATTACAGTTAGGAAGAGCTTCTACAATTGCAAATATTTTTTTAATAATTGATGGAATATAGACAACGTAAATAATAAGCATTCAACTATGGTTTTATTGCGAATTCCTAGAATCTGAACGTTTACTATAAATTAGTGAAATCTAGACAAAGATATACTGAATATTTCGTATTGCCGAATCATTACCTTTCTTTAGATATAGAAGTTATAGTACTGTCGTTATAGTAATCGTTCTTTATTAAGTATCAACAGTAATAGCTCTACGAAATAGAAAACAATAATAGTTTGCATAAAAATAATTAAAAGAAATGAAGTCGACCGACTTTGTATAATATTAGGCGCAAATAACTATCGAACCGAATACACAAGGGTGTGTCAAGTATTTGCTCAGCTTTTCTCTTGTAACGAAACGTTTGTAGATGTTTTGCCAAATCCTGCGAGGTTTGGCATTGCAACCAAGACCATCGCCTCATTTAAACAGCGATCAATAAATCGTCTCTTGAAGTCTCTAATTTACGAAGCGTGACACAGAAAGGAGTCGACGAGCTGACAGTTTAAACTGGGCGGAAACTGAGCCGAGGTTGATCTGGTCGCTCAACATGGCGATAAAATTAAAAAGCACTCTCCAGATTTAATCGACTCGTTTTATTTTAAAAGCGCAACACGAATTGATTATTGTGCAACGTCAAAAGAAAAAGGTGGGCATATTTTGAAAGAGCTGTGGGCGGTTCAAGAGTCGGTGATGATTACTCGAAGAGGATTTATAGATTAGTCGTTGCGATTGGAGAAAGAATTAAGTTTTGCTCCAAAAATATTTTTTGTTTAAAAACAATAGCAGTATTTAAAAATATAACTCTATGTGTGCTGGGTTGCTTCAGAAGATAAGTGATGCCGATTATAACAAAACTGTCGTTACATTTGCTAAACATTGTGATTCTTAGATAAAAAATCATGTGATCAGGTTGGATTATTGTTCTAGATGTGAATATATCTCTTGAGATTGTTTTGGTCTCTCTATTGTTGTACCACTTAGTATTTTTATGACCTCTGAACCTAATAAGAGCCTTAAAAAGACTAAGGCATGGAAATAGTGTCACTTTAGTTACTCATTTATCTTGTCTTACTGAATAATTTATTGTTATTGGACTTGTTTGGAGTGTATTCTGGAGATTAAGTATAAAGTCGATCTCCCAATGGTCTGGAATAATGTCCATATTCCATTGTTAATTGTAGGCCAAAAATGAGATTACAAGTCTTCATTTTCAATTCTATTCTTAATAGTAGTGTGGGGAACACATTAAAAAATAAACTTTAATTTACCTATAGTGCCATCATTTAGAGATATTCCCAACATGCCAAAATTTACTTAAATTATTGTATAGCTTAAAAATGTTCAATATCTCGGTGTTTTGGTGTCATTTTTGGATCCCTTGCCCTCAAAAAAATTTCCTATTCAAATTTTCATGGCTCTAGCATATCTGGATGGATTTTTATTGAAGGAAAATGAATTTATTATGTTGTGTTTTTCTTGTGAATCGCATTTCACACTAAATGTTAAAAATGTCATATTTTCTGAAACGCTTGAACTTAGAGGCGCAATTCTTCAGGATTGTCATGTTTTAATGATACCCGCCACTGGTTAAAATGTTAAGAAAATCCATCCGGTAAGTGTGACAAATTTTAATTTTCCTTAATGACTTGATATGCAATTCCTATAAAACGAAAACGTCATCTCTGAATCTTACATATATAGGGGTTTTTATTACTGTCATTAATTATTTTATTTTCTAAATGTGCCATATAATAATTAGAAAAAAAGTGGGCCTAGAGGAGATTCCATCGCAATACCGTCTATTTTAGATATTTTTTGATATCTAGGAATGGTAAGGAAAGGATTTCGCTGAAAAAAAATTCTAAAATTCCTCCATGCACCGCTCAGCTCTGCATACGTGTCGCCTTACCAATATAACAAAATTAATCCGGTGTAGTCCTGAAGGATGAAACGCGTAACAAGTAAACTTTCTCCATACTGACATAAAATTTCCCCAGTACTGTTCTTGATACATAAAAATATATATCGTTTCTCTCATATATATATATATATATATATATATATATATATATATATATATATATATATATATATATATATATGTAAGCAAATATATGGATATAGATCCGACAGTATGAACAGACAGTATATATATATATATATATATATATATATATATATATATATATATATATATATATATATATATATATATATGAAGAAAAATATACGGAAAAAAACAAACAAAAATCCTTATATGCAATTATGCTGTTTTAATGTTAATATAATGTCAACGTCGGACGTTTCGGTCTAATAAACCATCTCCAGGACATATCCAAACAGTTTGATAAGTCTTGTTCTTATGTCCATCGTCTTTGTCATTTTGAATTGATAATATTAATTATATTTTATGAATATGTCCCGAAGATGGTTTATTAGACCCAAACGTCTGACGTTGACATTATATTAACATTAAAACAGCATAATTCCATATAAAGTTTTTTGTGTTCTTGGGCGTAATTTAGTGCAGTAGATCCTAGCAAATTCAACTTAAGATAATTTTCTTTTTCTTCAAAGTTGAAATTAATAATCTTTTCAATTGACTTATTAATGTTTAGCGTCCATATTTTAACGAAGGACATTAATCTGAAGAAAATTATAATATCGAATTTTTTTTAACAGGATGTTTATTTTGATCATTATAATTATTACTGGGTGTTATGATGGAAATTAATGGTAAAATGAAGCGATACTTCAACGTCTGATGAATATAAGAATGAAGTGCGGCCAGGTGTGCGTTGTCCATCGATCAATTTAGTGAAGGTGGTTTTCGGTGAACACTAGTAGCATTTAATAGCGTTCAAAAACAGTCTAGGCCTACCTCTGCCCCAAATCAAGCAGAAAGATTCGATGATATTTCTGGAGTGTTTCCAGAATTAGCTCAGGGTAGGAATTATGTAGAAAAATAGAAAATACACCCTTAAGTATACCTTCCATATCCGCTGTTTTATATTCTCCTTTTAAAGCCAG
Source organism: Acanthosepion lycidas (assembly GCA_963932145.1). Lineage (NCBI taxonomy): Eukaryota > Metazoa > Mollusca > Cephalopoda > Sepiida > Sepiidae > Acanthosepion > Acanthosepion lycidas. Next base: position 94,412,783 of record OZ010573.1, on the reverse strand, counting down.
AAATAAAAAATAAGTTTCCTTATAATGGTATATCAAAGAATAAGTATAGGTACGGGAAATTCGGATATGACGAAACACAGTCGTAATATCTTTTGAACCATAAATTTTAGAATTTTTTCAGCCAAATCCTTGACTTAACCATTTCTAGATATCAAGATATATCATATTAACAACACCTTAAAACTCGGTGTCCACAGAAAAGCAATTTTTATTTCGATCATAAAAACAAAATAAAATCCTAATATATATATATATATATATATATATATATATATATATATATATATATATATATATACATACATATATATATATATATATATATATATATATATATATACATACATATATATATATATATATATATATATATGTGTGTGTGTGTGTGTTATTTGTATATAGATAGTGCATCTAACGTAGACCTGTTTAACAGGTGTAATTTTGAAGGAATCGAGACTTTTATCATACAGTCTCAGTGACGGTGGACTGGTCATGTCATGAGAATGTCTGATGATAGGATACCCACGATCCTAATGTACAGCCACTTAGATCTTGGCTACAGGAATGTAGGACGCCCATGGCTAAGATACAAAGACAAGCTAAAAAGCAACTTGTCAGCAGTCAATATACCACATAACACCCTTAAGCGCTTAGCTTTGGAGCGGGTAGAATAGAGATTAACGTGTTTTAGTGGACTCAGCAATTTTCAATCTCCTTTTCTGAATCATCTTCAAGAAGCGAGAGCAAGATCTAAAAGGTCCTCCAATCTAAAAGTGATCTCATATCACAATCCTCACACTTGCTCCATATGTGGCCTCCTTTGTAAATCACTAGCGGGTCTTAAATGCCACTTAAGATTATCGCACAAACTTTCAAAACTGAATCAATAAGCTGTCAGATCCTCATACGTCGAAACCGTGTGTGTGTGTGTGTGTGTGTGTGTGTGTGGAAACATTTGAGATTAATAGTTACTTGATTTGTGTATATTATTGTGTTTAAATTTTAGTTTAATTCTATAAAACAACTTATTAATCATTTTAAATCATAGTTTCAGGTTTAACTTAAACTCTATACCTAAAACATTTTTTCGAGATTCTATCTTCTGTCGAATCAAGAGCTCCGACTTTTACGCAATGTCTTCTACAAGGTTCTTCCTTAACGCTTCACACTCTTTGACGTCTGAGGTTTTGGAACATAGTCGGTAAAAGAAATATCAGCCGGATAATGCTTTGTTTTGTCTTTCGGTAATCAGATACGAGATGTCAACATCGTCATTTGATATTTGATTGATGCAACCATGCGAGAGAACATTTTTCAATTGATAAATTTTGGATAGTAAACAATACTAGATAAATTAAAACATGGTTCCCGCCTGTCGCTCACGAACTAATTTCAGTTTATTTATTTATTGAGATAAATCTTACATTCGAGACGTTCTTAGACATCGTTACAATCTTATCAATACAGCAGGTGATAGAAAAATTTTACTTGTACTAATAAAATAATTATTCATTAATAAGAATGGATAAAAGACGAAAATGATTCTCTTGTCTGCTGGTATGCAAAATTCAAAATAAAATCTTGTGAGGAATAAATGAAACTTCTGAGAATAAACTTAAAAAAATGTTATAGAACATATATTTTTGTAATTGTGAATAATTATTGTTATTATTCGTCTCCATAAAGAATTTTGTATTTACTAGACCATCATGCTGTGAATGACTTATCTTATATATATATATATATATATATATATATATATATATATATATATATATATATATATATATGTGTGTGTGTGTGTGTGTGTGTGTGTATGTATATATATATATATATATATATATATATATATATATATATATATGTATATATGTATATGTATATGTATATATATGTGTGTGTGTGTGTGCGCGCGCGCGCACGTTTAAGCATTTCACCCCAAACAAGGCGGGATGTCACTAGCGTTATTAGTTACAGACAGTGCGAGGGAGAGTAAAGAGGCGTGGCAGAAGAAAAGAATGAAGACAGGGAATAGATTAAGGCATTTGGAAATGTCGATTGACATTACACTTGAATATTTGGAGATTATAGCTATCAGGGAAACAAATAAAAGGAAGGAAATTCCACAGACGGGAGGCGCGAGACATCAAGCTATTGCAATAAAAGAGATGGCTACATTTAACTGTTTCGACTGTGAAAGGGTGTGACCGAGAAGCCAGACTAGTTGTACGTTTAAATTCATGCAGTCTGGGAACTAGTGTATATATATATATATAGTTGGCCACTTGGTCGGCTAGACAAACCCAATTGCTGACGCTTGTTCAGGCGGATTTGTGTTTATTCAACACCCATACAGTCCACCTGTGGTTTATACTGTAACTATGATGAGCAGATCTTTGTTACAGTTTCTCGGAGAGAGCGTGTTAACTAGCGTGATGAACAATGTGAACCAGGCCAGCACGCTGAAGCCCTCGGCCACGATAACTTGTGAGTTCTTGCTAGCACAACCATCGACAGCATCCAAAGGTTCTGTCTACCCAATTTCACTCACAAGGCTTGGGTCAACGCGCGATTCATTTTACAGGCATTTTCCAAAGGTTTCACAGGCTGGGATCGACCCCTCCATTTCGATAATATCAAGAAATCTCCTTCCTGACAAGTCGACCATGGTGAAATACAAATCAGGGTCTCATGTTCAGAAGGCAAACGCTTTAACCACTCGTGCAACGTGCCCATAACGAGGAAAATGTATATTTATTATTAATATATAAATAATAGATCTTTTTTGTACATAAAACATTATATTATTAACACCAGCACTATGTGCGATATATATGTATATATATATATATATATATATATATATATATATATATATATATATATATATATATATATATATATATATAGTGATAGATTGATAGATATAGATATAAGTATAGATATGTATACAACTTCATATATATATATATATATATCACTCTCCATATATATATATATATATATATATATATATATATATATATGACTAATGCTTTTTTTAACATACTGCATTATTATTTTCAAAAGTAAATAAACAAACACACAACTTTAGG
>OZ010573.1:94375283-94409488 GCA_963932145.1 Acanthosepion lycidas | reverse complement strand
CAGAAATGTCATAATCTCTAGTTTTTCCTGTTGGCAGAGTTTGCAAATATTGTTGTGATTGTTGTATGGCCTTGCCTTTTCAAAACATTTCAACCTTACAAACGAATCCCTATTTTTTCTTTTAAATTCCACACATGGTTAGCTAGTTTTGTAGAGTACGTAAGATTTACTAGCTTAGATGTCGACATATGGTTTTACCACGTACGCTCGTAACTTACTTACATAAAGCCAATGTATGTCTTATATTGTCCATTAGTATCTGTTACTTCTGCTTTATAAAGTTGTTATGGATATCTAATGTTTTTTTCTGCAGTTGCATAAATTTCTAATGTTATTTTGCCGTGGGTTAGTTTTCAGATTTCTGGCGTTTGTCTATTTGTTATTGTTTCTAAATTACTAGTGCAATTGTAGATTAATTTAACTGTGTTTTTATTAAATACCTCTTAAATTTTGAATTTTTTGGAAAGTGTTTATTAAGCAAATTTATTTCTCGAAAGGTTTTTCGTATATTGTTTAATTTGAGGTTTAATTTCTGATTTGATTTTGTGACCTCTACCTTTAAGTTCTCATATATTTCCGTTTTATACTCAAATATTATTCTACTACAAGATTTTCTGGATAACCTAGACTCTATTCCTTCAGGCATATGCTTTATTATGTTCGGAGGTTGGTTGGATCTAATATTCACATATTTGAATTTTGCGTTCGGTTTCATGTATGAGAGACATTGGAGCCTGAAGAATTAATTCTACGTTCAGATAGTTAAAAAATTATTCATTTGTATTTCTCTTCCAAAACAGAGGCTTTTGAAAGGTTTGGCGCTATCATCAGACCATCATTCCTATACAAGCCTTGGTTTTTCATATGAAGAATTGTGTTAATTTCATATATGAAGACCTATTAACTTTGAAATCCCAGGTCCATCAAACGAACATAGTGGTACATCAAATAGAATTTGTTTTTGTTCAGGTTGATCCATTATGGAATTAAACTGATTTGAGGCAATGTAGAAATATTTCCGTTTCATCAGGGGATATGTTTGCAAAGACTTTGGTGAAGAGCAAAGCTTCCTGCAAAAAAGTTTTCAGATATAGATTGGTAAAAGTTTCTAATATCATATTTTATAAATATATATATTTACATATATATATAATAATGAACATATGAATCAGTGCCCAACATACACACGCACACACACATACATATCTATCTATCTATCTATCTATCTAACTATATATATATGTGTGTGTTCGTTTGTGTGTGTGTTATATATATATATATATATATATACACACACACACACACATATATATATATATATATATATACATATATATATATATGTGTGTGTGTGTAGGTGTGTGTAGAGAGAGAGACAAACTTTTGAATAATATTCAAGTTTATTGTAATAATATATTAATATATTTTATTTAAGATATGCTAACTTTGGCAGTGAGCACTGAGATTAATTTCTATTTAATCTTTTAGCACATTTTAAGTTTTAGTTTATAGTTGTTCCTGTGTGTCTGAGTGTTCGCGCCCGCGTAGGTGATTGTCTGCGTGTGTGTGCCTGAGAGAGAGAGACACACACACACACACAGATAGATAGGAAGAGAGAGAAAGAGTTAGATACATAAGGAGGGTTGTATATTAGCGTTTCTGGCGCAATATTGTATATTTGATTCTTTCCTTATATTTATTCTTATTGATGCTTGCAAGCTTTCAATTCCGTTTGGAATCATTTTCAATCGAATCATCCAGTATAAAAAAATCTGATTCACAGTAATTCGCCTTCATTTTATACGTCTTATCATCCTATTATTTACGATATTTCAGCAAATTTCCGGTGAGCATCATAACCTTTATATATACATATACATATATATTAAATATAACAGACAATGAATGTCTCTCATGTCTGATCATGACCCTTTCGAAACGTCCTATGTTTGCTTTAATTTTGAGTGAAAATAAAAATTAAACTTGTCCAAAATTTGGAAATATTTTTATTAAGCTGACCCTCGATCTAATTTTTCGGCTCACATGAGCTAACTTCGGAGTAGTTATACGGGTATTTAAACAACATATTCATCATCAAAGGTGGTAATTTGTTATGTTGATATGCAAGATTGATATATGCGGAATAGCAAACGCAGTTCAGAAGTCCTTGTTGAGGTTCTATGACGTCGTACCACGCCAGAGACCGTGATATTAACAACAGAGCCATATGTCTAAATGCAATGTAATATTTTGTGACTAGTTTGTAATGTAATTTTGTTGAGTGTGATTTGCTTTGTTTTAATACGCATGGCGTACAATATCTGAAAGTTCTTTTTACTGTGTGTATGTGTGAGATTCATGAGACATGGTGGAGTAATGGATAATGCCTCGGAAGTGTGAGGAATAGCAGAATTCAATATCGGAGAGGATTTCTTTTTGTTTGCGGCTACAACCCCGTTTAAGTCTTCATATACTAGAAGAGTTTATCTGTTTTGTTCCCAAGAACGTGTCTCTTCCTTACTTGTACAATCTTAAGTAACTCACAAAATGTAGTCAATTACACTGTCCTAAGTGGATGACTTTCTTCATTTTATTATGGCAACTATGCTTTTTTTCCAGTCTAATTCCCTACATTCCCTTACTAGGTACAAGATTGCCGCATCATTATTTCTACACAGTCATGGCGGCTTGGATTGAAGAAACGGAGAGCTGGAGTTCGAATTTCAGTCGAATCCATTACATTCACTTACTTGTTAATACCCTTGGGAAAGGTATGAATCCTCTTCATCTCCATCCAGCTATGGGTAAATAGCAGGACAGACCGGGTTCTGTAGCCTTGGAAGGCAACTGGTATACAGCAGAAAAAATGGCAACCTACTGCGGGAAAAAATCTGCCTCGTCAGTCATGTATCGAAAGATAGATGATCGCCTAAGCGTGTATCATATATGGCACATAACTCACTGATGTTTGAGAATTGTTGTGTTATCAACTAATATCTGTCTAATATTATGCACATAGCTCTGTCTTTTCTAAGAAATGTTGTTTAATAGAACTAAGATCAGAAAGTTGACAGGTAAGTCATCGGGAGAGCGTGGTTATAGTAAAACCAATATATGTAGTGGGTTATTATTAGTATCAGAGTTACAATCTCTGAACAGACAAGTAAATTGATACACGACACTGTTTTTTTATAGAGGATTTAGCTGTGTGGTTGTAGGGTTATTAGAGACTATGAGGTCAATTGTTTTAATTTTCTTATAATATATAATGATCTTAACTTGTTTATTATTATTAATGGGTTTAATATTTCTACTTATTATGTCTTTGAGCGTTGTTTCTTCATGTTGGTAATTATTATGCATTTGGTTACAACAGTATAAGCTAATTGTGTAATGTTTATTTTGAAGTAATCTTTTATTAATAATATTATCAATTTTGTTACAGGTATTATTAAGTTTATTGAGATACATTTTAAGTTGTTGGTCAATGAAAGAACTAGGAAATCCATTATTAACAAGTGTTTGTTTAATGTTATGTAATTCTTTTAAGAATATGATTTTGGAAGAATATATCATTTGTGTGCGTTTGATTATTATTTTTTATAATGGCAAAATTATATCGTTGGGGACATTCAATATTATAATTAAGAAATTACAAGTTAATGCTCTTCGGTTTCATATATAGAAAACTAGTAAATTTATGTCTCCTGGAATCAATTAATACATCAAGGAATGTAGTTTTATTAGTAATACTAATTTCTAATGTAAATTTGTGGATTGAGAGACTTAAAAATTTGTTTTTAAGTTGTGTAATTTGATCTATATTTTTAGCTAAAACGCAAATATCACCTATGTATGGAAGATGTCTCATGTGAACCGAAAGCTTAGATCAATGACCAGATTAATAAAAAAATATCCAAATGTAGGGCAGTCTTGTTTTTATTTTCACCCGAATTTATTACTGCTAACAATGCTGACACAGGATCCTATGAACTGTAAAAGATTATAGGTGACTCTCAGACTAGCTACCTTTATAGAAATGTAAAATTCCCCAAAAAATGATCATCCCATCGGATGTATCATTTCATAAAAACCTACATCCGCATATAAACTTCCAAAAACCCTAACAACTGAATTACTCCTTACCTCCCAAGTAAATATTGTATTAACTCCACAAAAGAATTTGTACAAATTCCTCATGCTGGGAAAGCAAACAACCAACTAATCTTTAGATGTAAAAAATTTATTTACCAATGTTCCCGTCCATGAAACGATTGACATAATTTTCTGTGATTTATAATATCACACTTCTTTCCCACACATCAGTATTAAACTCACTATTTAAAAAAATATTATTATTAACAGGTACCACTCAAGTACCTTTTCATAACCCCCTAAGTAATATTTATACTAAAATAGACGGTATCGCAATGGGATCTCTTCTAGGCCCCCTTTTTTTCTAAGAATTCTATGCCACATTTAGAAAATAAAATACTTAATGACACTAATAAAACCCTATATATGTAAGATGCATAGATGACATTTTTGTTTTAGTGCAATTGCATATCAAATCATTATGGAAAATGGAAAGTTGTCACACTTACCTGATGGATTTTCTTAAAATTTTAACCAGTGGCAGGTATCATTAAAACATGACAATCCTGAAGAATTGCGCCTCTAAGTTCAAGCGTTTCATAAAATATGCGATTTTAAAGATTTCGTGTGAAACGCGATACGCGAGAAAAACACATAATAAATTCATTTTCCTTCAATAAAAATCCATCCAGACATGCTAGAGCCATGCAGATTCAAACAGGAATATTTTTGAAGGAGAGTAATTCAAAAACGACGACAAAACACATAGATATTAAACATTTTAAGCTATACAATAATTTGTGTAAATTTTGGCATGCTGGAAATATCTCCAAAATATGTCACTATAGGCAAATTAAAGTTTTTTTTTAATGTGTCCTCCATACTACAATAATGAATAGAATTGAAAATGAAGTCTTCTACTCTTATTGCTGGCCTAAAATTGACAAACGAATAAGGACATTTTTCCAGGCCATTGGTAGATCACCCTTATAATTAATTTTCAGAATACACTCTAAAGAAGTCCAATAACAATAGATGGATGAGTAACTAAAGTGATATTATTTCCATGCCTTGGTCTTTTTAAGGCTTTTATTATGTTCAGTGGTCATAAAATACTAAGTAGTACAACAGTAGATAAACCAAAACAATCTCAAGAGAAATATTCACATCTAGAACAATAATCTACCCTGATCACATGATTTTTATGTAAGAATGAAAATGTTTAGCAAATGCAGCTACAGTTTTGTTATAATCTGCATCACTTATCTTATGCGTTCTTCCAGTAATTGTAGGAGGACTGATGGCACAAACAGCCACCTTGATATCACTGGATTATCGCTTCTTCTTCATCACTTCATGCATATCCTCTTTGTACATGCCATAGAACTTGATTGATTTAATTTCCGCCTGACATAAGTCAAGCATAGCTTTGCAATTGAGAATTCGATTGTTTAATGGTCTCTGGAAACTTGGTTGTGTGACGTTTTACTGCACTACCTCTGTAATTACAAGGCGATTTCCTATGGTTTGTGTTAAAAAAAAAAACACCCACTCAGCAAAAGTCTTGTTTGTGGGCACAAAAATTCAAATAAGTTTCAGAAATTATTGTACTGTCCTGTCCGCCACAGTCATCAAAAACGTAGATTTTTTTTCCGGGCAGGTGTGTCTCTTTTAAATAATCTACCAGTATTGTCTGAATCTGATACATAAATCTAGTGTCATGAGTATTATCATCTGAGATGAAAAAAAATGGAGTCTATCTGCATCTATGTAATACACCACGAGTGGATGTAATGTACAGTAATCTTTACTCTTATTATAGATTTGGATTTCGGCCTGTATCAAGAACTGGTAATTCTCTGCAAAATCTAACACAAAAACATCATTTTCTTCCAGTAATTCCTTCTTAGACTCTATTTATTTTGCTTGGCATTTGATCAAATAAGAATGTCGTGTGTATATTGTTTCAATCACCAGATCTTTATACACTTTATATGTGGTTGTCTGAGTTGTCAAAGAGGCACAATCAGTAGTGACCTATTGAAAGTCGTGTAATTCTTCGTCCATGTCGAGATCACTGAGCTTATTATCAAGGATATTTTTTTTAAATCTGCAGTTTCAGGACATGACTTGCAACGGTGCATCACGCATTCCTTCCTATCGGCGTTACTAACAATTTCGTTCATAAGGTCTTTGTATGTAATGTCCCAGTCAAAAGCATCAACTAGAAGTACTGCATTCTGATGAGCGCAATATACACAGACCGAGTGAGTGTCTGATGATCCAGCAAGGATACACCATTTCGGCCATAGAGTGTAAAAGGATGTTTTTCCTTAAATGGGCTCTACATTTCGCTGGGATTACAGAGAACCAATTGCTTCTGTTTCTGCATTTTTTACCGATACTGACACAGGAGTTTGGAGACTGAACTCTTCATCTTCATAAAACTTTAAAACAAGGTCAGGTGTTTCTTGGGGAATAATATTTCCGCTCTTGGGGACAGGTTTAGCCAATATGCTACCATCCATTTTTTAAATCCCGAGCAATTCGAATCATACTCAGAAACATGAAATTGTTCCGAACAATACTTACGTGACAATTTCTCAGGCAACGTTGTGAGAATTTGTATCGATTCAGTGTATGTTGCAGTTTAAGTTTTTCTCCCATGGCATCCTGTAGTCACTGCAGCTCTCATTTTTCCTGAGGATTCACGATGAGCAAGCTTCTTGTGAATACATCAAGGGTTGGCAACCTTTCTCAGATACTAGATTGCATGAAACCTCAAAATTGATGGCAAATTCTAGGTCCGCCCCATTACAAAATAAGTGATGTAGATTATAACAAAACTGTAGCTGCATTTGTTAAACTTCATTCCGAAAAAAAAAATATGTTATCAAGTGTTTAGGTTGGTGGATAATCTTTCTAGATGTGAATATTTTTCGTGAGATTGTTTTGGTTTTTCTCTACTTCTGTACTTCTTTAGTATTTTATGACGACTTAACCCAATAAAAGACTTAAAAAGACTAAGGCATGAAAACAGTGTCACTTTAATTACTCATCCATCTTGTATAACTGAAAAATCCATTCTTAGTTGATTTCTTCGGAGAGTATTTAAGGATAGTATCTATACACCAATTACTGGATTATACCCGTTCTTTGCAATAATCACACAAAATCTTATCAGGGAATATCAACGTATCCTATTGAGAATAAGTAGACAGAACCTGACAAAATTATTCAGCGAAATATGTCTTTATATATATATATATATATATATATATATATATATATATTAGTGAACAGTGAAGTCAACATTCAGATGCGACAGGCTGTTTCATGCTAGACGCAATCGCCAGGCGTCCTGACGATTGCGTCCAGCATGAAACAGCCTGCCGCATCTGAATGTTGACTTCACTGTTCACTTTTATATTTATATTTACATACGCTCTATCTCTGATACTGAGCACTTTATCCCCTAATTATACCACACCGTAAAACTATTTATTCATGTATATATATATATATATATATATATATATATATATGTGTGTGTGTGTGTGTGTGTGTGTGTTTATGTGTGTGTATGTGTGTGCGTTTGTGTATGTGTATATGTATATATCTGTGTATATATATATATATATATATATATATATATATATATATATATGAAATAAAGATATATAAATATTTGTATATCAAGAAAATATTAGTTTATTGAAAAAGTTTTGGTGTGCGGCGGACTTCATCTGAATAAAGTGTTTACATTGCTGTGACTGCACAAGTAAAAATTAAAAAAAATAACAAAAGCAAAAAACTGATTGTGACGATGCATGTATAATGATACAAAAGGTGTTAATTTAGAAATATAGGTGTGGTATATATCGGCAAGACAGTCAGAGATCCAACTATTAAGTTGGTGCAAAAATAATTTCGTTTTTTCACATAGTAACATATGTTAGAAAACGAAATTATTTTTGCACCAACCTAATACATATGAAGAAACACGCAAAAAACTCGAAGTCGTGTGATAGGCAATATTAACATCCATTCGCACCTACACATACACGCACATATATACATACCTATATACATATACATGAATTCACACCCATATGTGCTATAACCCGTATAAACGAACAAATACATGAAATGTGAATCCCCCAATTTTTTTATTTTATTTTTTATCTTTGCTTTTAATTTTCTAAATTTATTTGTTTTATTTATTTGTATTTAAAATACCTTCATTTATGTTTAATATTATTATCATTGTAATTCCTATTTATTATTTATATTAAGCATACTTTTATTAGACTAATTTGAAAACGAGTTGTTTTGTTCTGCCTAAAACAATGGGCCATATCGGTCAATTTACTGTATAACCCAATGTACAATGTTCCACATTTTAAAGGAAAATTTTTTAGCCAAGTCAGTGAATTACAATATCTTAACCAGGGTGTGATAAAATTGATTTGTTTCACTGTCGCGTTTTATTAAATATCTCACATTTTTCGTTATCTCTTTTTTATTTTCACTAAGATGTATCTACATGCAGGTTCATTATTTAACACAAAGTCAAAATATAATGAACGTATTCGTCCGTAGGTAAAAAAGATGTTAGTATTATGTTATTCTAGAATTATGCCATAGTTTCAACAAGAAACATTTGTAAAATGGATATAATTTATTTGAAAATATGTCTCAATTTTGACACGGATATCTAAAAGATTCATCGCAGCTAAATTAAGAAAAATAAAATGACGAAGAAAGATGTTATGTTTAGAATGAACATTTTGTCCAATGTTCAAGAAAATGTTGTCAAAAGTAAAAGAAAACTGAAAAATAACAGATAATCATATTCTAAAAACTAGTCTACTTTTATATTTTTTTAATTTTTGTTATTTTTCTTCTTGCCTTCAATTTTTTAAAATTATTTTTCTAACAATGTTCAACATTTTCTTCTTTTTCTTAAGGATTTACTTTTCAACATAACTTTGTTTGAAACTAGATGTATCCACATCGAATATTATCTCTTAAAATAAACCTTCTTGCATAATTATTCTCTCGTTTCAACATTGGTGGAGCATTTTTGTTTTTTATTCTTTCGTTTAATTAATCTTCATTCCATCCAATCTTTTTTTTTTTTTTTTGCCCGGCTAATTTCTTAAGTATGTTCGTTCTTTTATCAGTTTCCTTATTTTTTACTATGACTATTTTACCCTGATTATTCCATTACCATATATAATTTCAGTTTCACTGGTTTAGTTTATATTCAATTTCAATCCTATGTTCCAGCAATAATGTTTTCGGTTTTAACACCTCAAACCTTTTCAAGTTATTGAGATTCTGTAATCTATTTTATACTGATTTTAATGTTTTTTTTTTCTTTTCATTAAACTAACAAATTTCATCCACTTCTTTCTTTGGTTTTTATGACTTTATTCATCATCTAAAACCTTATAATTTTTTCCTATTTCTCTATTGTTTCTTTCTGTTTTTGTGTATTTGTATTTGTTTCGAGCAGTTTTATTTTTATATTAAAGTGTATTTTCAAATTTATATGCCTCAAATAAAAAACATACACGAGTGGATATGAAAATAGTTTTACCCGACCACAGACATTGACGAACATCAATATTCCAATAGACGAAGAATCAGAATTATTATGGGTGCTGTTTTCCAGAAAACACTAGTAAGCATATATATATATATATATATATATATATATATATATATATATATATATATATATATATATATATATATATATATAACACACACATGTATAAATATAATAGGAATTTATTATATTTCGATGTAATATCGTAAGATAAAAAATATTGGTCTACTCTCTATTGAGCGCTCTTATGTTACAAACGTTGGAATTTTACTCGATTCGTTCTCATCGTACATGGGTATCTGTATATATATATATATATATATATATATATATATATATATATATATATATATATATACTGGGTTTGACGTCTTCTAAATTACAAAGAAATTGAAAATAACACTGATATCTCATTTTAATATCTTTACCAAAATTACACAAATATATCTTGAAATACGAAAAATGAATTTATTAAAAAAAAGTCGCCATTGATTTCAATCACGACCTCCAAAATGGTTCAGAATGTCCTGCAACTTTTCTGGATGATCTTTGTTTTAAGTTCGTGAAAGATGCCTTAATCCTCGACTTCAGTTCATCTTTGGTGTTGCCCCACACGTAATAATCAAAGGGGGTTGCAGTCTGGGGAGTTAGGTGGCCAGATATAAAGGTTGATGTTGTCGTAGAAATTACCTGACAGATATGTGTTTCATACATTTCTGGTATGATACAGAATCCTGTTGCCAAGAATAGGGTCTTCTTGACCCAGGGAAACCCTAACTCGTCAAAGCACTTCCTTTAATTAGTAGAATTACTAAAACTTTCTAGCATAAAAGAAGACTTGTAATCTTTTAAGTGTGAAAGGTAGAAAAAAATAAAATAAAGATTCGATTGTAAACTGGAAAATAATTAATATCTAAATCCTTTGTCAACAAGAAAAGTTAGCTATAATATTTCCAGACCCAAAACTTTTAATGAGAGATCGGAAATTATGATCCGTTGTATACATACTAAACAGTTCCTTTTGAGTCCACATGAAGGAATTAAAAAGAAAGTCTGTATATTTCATTTACCCCCCCTAACGATACATATCCAATCCACTTGCTTTCTCCCTCCTCCTCACCTTCTACCTTACCTGATCCCATACGTTTTTTTTGTTTTTAAACAGTATAGCGCTGGTAATTTTTTTTTTTAAATAAATTAAGAATCAATTGACCGAAATCACCTAAAGATACCGAAAAGTTAAAACCAAAGTAGAGGAAACGGCTTATCTCCTAATTATATATATATATATATATATATATATATATATATATATATATATATATATATATATATATATATATATATATGTTATAGGACCCTACCCATAATAACATAATGAACTATTCCATACGTAATAAATACTGCGCCTCAAGAGGAAGCAGAGAGTTTAGTCCGAAGTCGGCCGACAGGCTGACGGGCTAATCGGTTGATCTTTCTGCCTTCGGGCGGGGAGGAACCCGAACGAGGCTACGCCGAAGGACGGAGTCACTTTCAGGGAGGTAAACCGACCCTGGACCCGTTTATACAGGTTCAAAGTGCATATTTTTGGCCGAGCCCACGGGTTCGGGGATCCCACGGGCTCGGGGATCCCACGTTAAACCGGCCTTGTGCCACATGATGTCCTCGTGGGGAGGGGGTGACGAAATACCGTTCAGTCCGAAGTCGGGCGACCTGCTGACGGGCTGATTGGTTGAACTCTTTGGCTAGGGCGCGGAGGAACCCCAACGAGGCTACGCCGAAGAGTGGAGTCTCTTTCGGGGAGGTAAACCGACCCTGAACCCGTTTATACGGATTCAAAGTCCATATTTTTAGCCGACACCACGGGCTTGGAGATCCCACGTTAAATTGGCCTTGTGCCACATGATGAACTCGTGGGGTGGGGGGTGACTAAATACCGTCCAGTCTGAAGTCTGGAGTGAGGTCCGTCAGAAGTCTGTCAGGAGTCTGTCAGTCAGTCAGAGCGATTGAGTCAGTCAGTCGAGTCAGAGGCAGTCCGAAACAGAGTCGCGTTCACACAATTACTGCAAGATATTGGAATAGTGATACTGGTCGAAAATACATTGTTCTCCCTACTAAACCTGATTGTTCGTACAAACACTGTCTACTTCTCTGTATATATTCCTGTTTGTAATATATCTGTGTTATTCCATATACGTGTTCACATTCTTCTTTATGGGGTCTACCTTCGACTATCTCCGTGGTACAAGGAACCGGACCATATACAATATATATATATATATATATATATATATATATATATATATATATATATATATATATATATATATATATATGTAAGCAAATATATGAATATAGATCCGACAGTATGAAGAAAATTATACGGAAAAAACAAACAAAAATCCTTATATGCAATTATGCTGTTTTAATGTTAATATAATGTCAACGTCGGACAACGTGACAATGTTTAAACGAACGCTGATCTTATAAAACTTTCAGTTATCTGTTTGGATAAGTCTTGTCCTTACGTCTATCGTCTTTGTCATGTTGAATTGATAATGTTAATTATATTTTATGAATATGTCCTGAAGATGGTTTATTAGACCGAAACGTCCGACGTTGACATTATATTAACATTAAAACAGCTTAATTGCATATAAGGATTTTTGTTTGTTTTTTCCGTATATTTTTCTTCATACATACATATATATATATATATATATATATATATATATATATATATATATATATATATATATATATGATTCTCTATTGAATGATATACATGTAAGTCCATCCATGTTCTCTGTTATCAAAACTGTATCCTCACAAATATATTGCCTTGATGCTATCCCTGCTATTGCCCTTAACAAATATGCTCCTGAATTGGTTCTTGTTCTCTCAAGACACTACAATAAGTACATAGATTCTTGCATTCTTGCATATTGGAAATCCCATTCTGCATTTCCAGTCCTTAATAGCTCAGGTGAAACATATGATCCTTGTTGCCATCGGTCTTTTAGCTTTCTACCTCTATTTGAAATGTAATAGATTCTGTAATTAGCTTTCATTGTGTAAGCATTATAATCTCGATTCGGTATCTATACTGAAGACAGCCATTGATTCCTGTTTTCATATTGAATCAGATCAGACCGATAAGGTTAAACTGGCAGCTGATATAAACTACTTATGTCAGTCTATTGTTAACTTGGACAAGGAATGTCTTTTTTACTTTTAAAATTAAACTTCTTTCTCACTGATCTCTTTCTGCCTTCCATAAGCATGACTTTTTCAAACCTTAAGGAGAGTTGCTCATTACGCCTTCTCACACGAATGTTTTCAGCTGACATGAATTGAAAAAAGTCTGCAGCACAGAAAGCTCATTTAATATGTCGTGCTAGACAATTATTTCTCGACATAATCTATTTTACATATTTAAAATCTACCATTCGCCCTTGATTTAAATATTGCTGTCATATCTGGTGTGATGTTTTTGCTATATGTTTAAAAATTCTTGATAAAATCCAAAGAATTGTCTGCAATGTCTTTGATCCTGACCTGTCATTCGAACTTCAGTCACTTTCCAACCACTCTAACATAGATTACTTTTACTTTTCTATAAATACTTTCATGGTAATTGTTCTTCATGGTATGGTAAGTAAACATAATTAATATAGGTGTAGTACTACATTAGTGGAAAGGTCTAATCATGTTATACTTGAAATGGTTAGATATAACCGTAACGTTTATGCTAACAGATTTTCTATCGCACTTTACGATTGATGAACTTCTTAGTTACAGGTTAACTTCAAAAATGTCATTAGAAATCGTTCAATCGTTAACTTAAGTCTTCTTGATTTCTGGTCAATTTTTGTTCACTCCTCTTAATAATGTTTTGTTTTTTCTCATAATCTCTAAAACTCAGAGAGCAATTGAGTCCTAGCAGCATAATTAATTTGCATGGAGTTAAATGATTAATAATAATAAACATACACACTACACACACGCACACGCACACACACACACACACACACATATATATATATATATGTATATATATGTATATATATATATATATATATATACATATATATATGACCTGTAGAAAGACAATATTTTTAAAATATAAATGACAATACAAAAACTATCGTAGTTGCTGACGCGTTTCGTTTTGATAAGTCCACATTGAACTAAACGCGTCATTTATATTAATATATACATATATATTGTCATCAACAGGCATACTGTTTCGCTGTATTACTGCTCACCAGTGTGGGTACACGTCCGGTTGCCTCTAACTAGGATCAAATCGAAACCCGTCTTAATTAGCGTCAGTCAGAGAATCTACCCCTAAGCTGTTGGTGCACGGAAGGGATGAAGGTGAATTTAATCGTATTTCTTTTTAGATTAACATGCCAGTGTCTGAGAGAACTCGATTCCTTTTATCGAAGAATATTTCATATATATATATGCAGGTGCCGGTGTTTGTGGGGGTGCCCGAACGCACGTACACAGAGGTTTCTGTATTTAAGAATTTTACTCAGTTTTCTTTTACTTTTATCTTCCTTTTTATACCCCCTCTTAATCTGAAGCAGGTTACATGTGACCCACCCAGTATTAAAACCAAGTACCCATAAAATTGCTAACAGCGCCGAGACACTACGACGACCATGTGCTTTTGTATAAGATTATCCTTGCGGGAAAGATCGTTCGGTCATGCGCCTGTATATATATTTTTTCAATACACACTTTCTGATCAGAAAGAAACAATGCATTGTTCCTTTTTATCTCTTTCTTTTTATCATATCCCCTGTGTCAATGTCGACAGTACCCAGCCCGCGAAAACGGGCCGCCAAATGTACTGAGAATATTAAACCTAAAAATAGACGAGCTCTTTCTAGACTTGGGCAGTGGAAAGTGAACAATCTAGCTCCGTAGATTAATAATATGATTTTCATATTTTGAATGCCGGTGGGCACAAAGTCAGAAATATGATAAATAATAATCCATTCAGAGACAATTTATTTTCTTATTTTCTAATTTCTATTCTGATATTTTAGACACTTTGAGGACTTCAGTTTCTTAAATTATCCAGGTTTTTTTCCTTTGGGCTAATTTTACTGGAAATTTTTAACCGTTATTATTTTTCTTGTTACATTTTTATAAATCCTTATCATCCAATGAGTTGGATATTAATTCTCTTCTTTCCAGTTGTTTCCTTAGATGATCTCCTTTCATTATATATCCTTTCATAAAAACTGATTTGATTAAATAATTATGTATTTAATTATCTAAGTCAATCCATTTGCTGCTTCCCTGAAGAGAGTAGGTCCATATCATCATCACACGAGATGTTGTTGTGAATCTTAATGAAAAGCTCAAAATCCTTTGCCATGCGGATAGTGGCATACTCCTTAGTTTGAATACAGATCCTTGACTAATCCATGATTTTAAGCGGGTCGAATGACAGTTCAACAATATGAATTTTCGCAGCCTTTAGTTTTTGACCATGTTTGCCGTATTCTCTTAATATGGAATGCAGTGAAGTCCGTGATGTCTTCAATATCAGAGTTTGGTAGTGAAGATTCTGAGAAAGTAGCGGCTGTTAATTCTTTCAGTCTTCGATATCAGGTTGGCAGTGAAGATATTTTGGGAGAAAATACAAAATGGCTGCCATTATACACGTCGGATTGAATATTTTGAGCTTTCTGATTGGTTAACCCTTCTATTGGTGAACTATAAAATGAGTCACCTTATTTTGACTGGCTCACTAGTACATCAGTGTATTCCAAAATTCCAACATTAGTTACCATAAAATTGCCTGAAAATGTGGAAAAAATCGCGAATTGATGTTTAGAATCGCCCGTTTATCTTTTGGTAAAAAACAAAACAAAAACATTATTAATTTTTCAATGAATGGTCCAGCTGTATATAATAAATACTTCACTTAAAACATAGCATTAGGGACAATGTTTTCAAGATGCCATTAGGGCAGCACTAATGCAATAAATTAAGCAGTTTTTATTTTCATCCTGCCTTCGTTGCTCATATGCACGTCCTGAAATGATGTCGCTGTAGTCTTAACATGGTTTTCCTATATTTTCAATGAGATGGGTTAGTTAGTCTAGAAGGCCATTGCTATTTAATCCAAAGCTAGGAAAAGTAGTGTATTAGTGAGAAAGTATTCTCAACAATATCAGTCAGAATTTTAACTCATCACATCAACAAGATTTTCTACGACGATACTCGCTAACCTCTTCGTTACTTACACATTTAATTGTTTTTCAACAAATTCTTTTACATTTCTTTATTTATTTCCTCGTTAGTCTTTTATTAATTCTTTTCTAATTTCTCTATTTTAGTTCATTTTTAATCCTCTCCAAGTTTTCTTTCTGCCTTCTTTTTTTTTATTATTATTATTATTCTCCTATTGTCTACATTTTTCTTTGACCCCTGTGTCCATTGCTTCTACTCAATTTTTAAGTCTATTTTCTCATTTCCTCCAATGGTTTATCTACTTTCCTTGATTACGTCTTATTTTTTCTCTTACGTTTATAATTCTATTTAAATATACATTCCCAGTTTCCCTTCTTTATTTCTTTCACTGATTTGTCTATTTTCTCAGTAGTTGTGTTTTTTTTTCTTCTTTTATCTTTGCATGAACTCATTTCCCTTTCCATTTCCTTAAACTTTTCCGTCTCTTTTCCCATTCCAGCCTTCGTCGGCCAAGTTCTTTGTCCAACTTCTAACCTCAAATCCTTTACAACCAACAATCGTGATCAATCATCCACAAAGAACGACCTTTTTATTCCTCCTACTGTTTACTTCTGTGGACATAATTCAAGAATGAACCCTCGTGAGTTTATCTGTAGTTCGTGGACTAGACTTTCTCTCTTTAATAATCATATGGGGTCACCGATACGCTTAGTAGACGTAACCATGGTCTCCACTGCGAACCGTAAGCAAAAGAGAGAATCTTGACGGACTTCTCTCTATAAGGATATCAAGCCTTTCCTAAACCTATCTCCTTTATGACTGGTAATGATGGCGTCAATACAATAAGCAAAGACCATAGGAATAGCAAGTTGAGTATAACGTCATATTGATTAGTTTCTGTCCTAGAGGATTCCAATAAGCTCCAGTGATAAGTGTCAAAATGGAACTATGACTGTAAAGGAATATTTTAAAAATAAATTTGTTTTAAAAATATATAGAAAGGGTCTAAAACATCAGTAGCTCTTGTAGTTAGTATAGCAGTTATGTTAAAATCAAAACACTATTTTCGAAATTAATTAAACGCTGTCGTTCTCTTCGCCCTTGTGCGTTGCCGCTCAGCACAGGTTGGTTTAGAGGGTGTAGTTTCTTACAGTAAAACGCTTGTAGCTTACAAATTACCCGTCGGACAGATCGAGGGATAAACAAAACAATTTTTCAGCATTAAACCAGATTTTATTCTTGGGTTGTGACCTACTGCTATAAGCAATCGAAGTAGACATGAGGCAGGAATGGAAATGAGGGACACAATCTAGCGGCTGTATTCCCTGTCTTTTTACCGAGGCTCGCTTCGTTCCTCTGTTGGTGTCTTTTGGTGGGATAGTCAGTTTTTAAACATTTTCGTTCCCGTGATCTTCGTCTAAAAAAAGTAATTTATCTTCATTCCGTGACTTTTTCTCTGTCTGTGCTTCTTGCTCTGTTCTTTGACGTTGACTTCACTTACTGATAACCATCGGTCAAATGGAAATATTCTGTATCTGTGTTTACGACTAGTCCTTCTGTTTTCAATTTAACAAGACCTCAGCTGACTCATATTGATACACCAGCCCACACTGAGTAGTCACTTTTGTCTGCATATAAGTATTCATTAAAATTAAATTACTATGAAAGAATAGAGCAATGGTTACAGTAATATTGGTTTAATAGATACAAGACACCAATAATGATAACTGTCAGCGTCTAGAATTTAGTAAATTAACCAAGTGTAGCTTAGATGTGTCACAAGGATTTACGTATTGGGCATACCGTGAGAATCGAACTCACTACTCAATCGCAATTGTTCTAGCGAGAAAAGCTTTCAAACCAGTACACCGCCTCGAGGTGCCTATGTTATAGTTATTTTCCAAGCGTAGTTTAGATGTGGCTCAAGGCCGAAAGTATGGGGTACCCAGTGAGGATCGAAATCACTACTCAATCGTAATCGTTTTAGTGAGACAAGCTTGCTAACCATTACACCGCCTCGAGGTGCCTATCTTATAGTTATTTTCCAAGTGTAGCTTAGATGTGGCAAAAGGCCGAAAGTATGGGGTACCCAGTGAGGATCGAAATCACTACTCAATCGTAATCGTTTTAGTGAGACAAGCTTGCTAACCATTACACCGCCTCGAGGTGCCTATCTTATAGTTATTTTCCAAGTGTAGCTTAGATGTGGCACAAGGCCGAAGGTATGGGGTACCCAGTGAGAATCGAATTTACTACTGAGTCGTAATTGTTTTAGCGAGATAAGCTTGCAAACCATTACACCGCCTTGGAGTGCCTATGTTATAGTCATTTTCCAAGTGTGGCTTAGATGTAGCCCACAGCTCTAAATATGGTGCTTATCTGGTGCGGCAAGGTTATTATTATTCACATAATTTTCTCCGGAGTCTGATTAGTTTGTTCAAGGTTTTTTATACTGGTAATCAACAGTTCTTGAATCATTATAGATGATGATGACAAAACTGTTGACTCCCGTCTTAATCGTAATTTTGTGAATATCGATATGCAACTGATAGATGACCTCGAATATGATTTTCAAACTTCTAAATGGAACAAGAAATGGCTTGTTGATTTTAACGCTTCAAAACAAAACTGTTTGCTTTTAATCGTCTTAGAGATATTCTTTGCCTCTGATTACCATGGCTGATGCTAAGCTTTAGAGAGATGAACGCACTGCACCGTCTCAGTGTCACGTTTCCCACTGACGTGAAGTGGGAAACGTGGATTATACTGAAGTAATCGCTGGGTATGTTGTCAGGTTAATTGCTTCACTATTTTATGCGACAAAATTTGTATATACCTATTTGTAATGCCAGGAGGCACGGTGGAGTAATGGTTCGGATTGAGGAATCGGAGAGCCGAGTTCGAATCCCAGTCGAATCCATTACATTCACTTACGTGCTTATACCCTTGGGAGAGGTATGAATCCTCTTTTTCTACCACGAGCCATGGGTAAATAGCAAGACAGAACGGGTTCTATATATATAGCCTTGGATGTCAGTTGGTCTACCGCAGAAAGAAATGGCAACCTACTGCGTTAAAAATCTGCTTCGTATCGAAAGATAGATGATCGTCTTAATATATATCACGCATGGCTCATAACTGAGTGACTATTTAGAATATACTTTGCAGGTTTGTGAATAAATTTGGTTACGTTTTCGGAACTTTCGATAAATTACCACTTGTGTTCCTCAGTTCTTCGTTTGTAATATAATTTTTATAGGAGGAATATAAATATTTCCGGAATTATCTGAAGAAAGCGTAACACATGGTACCATAATTAAAATAAAAATAGCCGCAATGAATCCCATTTAATGATTACGTATGTTGTCAAAATAAAATCTTATATAGTTTACGTATGTACATAAGTAAACTCTACTGCGTTTTGATGAAATAAACTTTATTTTCTGCAGATAAAATTATTTTCAATTTTCTTCCTTCACAATGCACTAAAATTGATTGTGTACTTTCATCGCATATATTCGACATTATACTGTGAAATTTTCAGATGAAAATTTAACTCATTAACATGTGTCAGACTTACAGATCCCGTTCTCATATTTTGTGCGCACTCTCGAAAGTTGAAAACTTTCTTCTGTCATCATTTCTCCCTAATCAAAACACTAAAACGCAAGGGGTTACTGAGTGGAAAAGATTATCAGTAAAAACAAATCAGAATTAAGGAGAGATAAGAATGACATGAAACACAAATTAAGAACACAAAAGATAGCGATTGACATGCCATTTAGTCTTCTGAAGATCAAAGTTGACTAGAAAGTGATAGGCAACAAGTTAAAGACAAAAATCTGTTACCATAGAATTTTCGGTTGCATCTAGCTATTTCAACTCTCAAATGATAAGACCTAGCCGCCAATCTAGTACTGCAGTTAAATAAATAAATTAGAGGTCCCAAGGAGGAAAGTTCATCCGAAAACATATCACCAAAATGAATAAATTTTTACAAATTCTAGTTTACGTATCAGAAATAATCTCAAATTGTGTGTACGCATTAGTTAAAAAATCTAAAAATTGCAGACGCTGATAATCCCTTTAAAAAGATGATCAAAAGTTTAAACCACCTGACAATTACATCGAGATTTTTATTTTTTTACTAATGGCTAAAGAGGTCAGCAGAAATGAAGAGACTAAAAGAGGCTGACACAAAGATTTTCGATCTGATGAAAGAGATAGCTTTGATAAGGGCAGGGCTTGATAGAACAAATCAATTAGAAATAAATACAAGCAATCAAGCGATGGATGTGTCGACGGAAAATATTTCAGAGGTAGTGTGACGTCCCCCGTGTCGCTGCGCCAAATGTGACATCTGCCTGGCCGCGTCCGTCGTGCTATCCTGTCCTGTGACGACCAACTGGCTTGGTATTGGCCGCGGCACCAAATGTGACGTTCTAACCTTTTGGTGATTCGGATAGGAATCTGGTTAGATTCGGTATCAGCCTTGTCGTTCCCAGCTCGCCTCCAACGTCTGGTTAACGAAGTAACTGTTTTGATTTCTAGTCTAACCTACCCACGTTGTGATTTGATCTTAGGTAGACTAAATCAATCAGTCGCCGGGCCGTAATGCAAGCTGAGTCCTGACAAGGGTAACACCGCACAAGTATTTGTAAAAGAAAATAAAGTAATAACTCGAAAAGTTCAGATGTGTTAAAAAAAGATAACAATATTTTTTATCTGGTTGCTGAATACAGGACTGCGTCTTTCTACCAACCCGCTTATATGTATTTGTGACACTTTAGGTTTGTTAGGCGAGTCTTAACATCTTAAGTTGTTTGTTTTAAGAAACTGGTTTTGGTGTATCTTCAGGCAATATCCGTAAAACTTGTTTTTGTGGCGTGAGTCTAAGTCGTTCTTCAAAAATAAATTGTTCTTGGTTAGAAGTTGAGGTCGAGAATGCGCGAATCTCAAGCCAGCTTCTGCGAGGCGGGCCCAACTCAATTCAACTCAGCTACGAACTTCGAACTTAACTGTGAACTTAACTGGAACTGATTTTCAATCGCTGCCACTCTGCTTATATGGACGCCGACCAAAACCGGGGTGGGCTTGTCCGGGTTAGAGGTTCCTTGATAATTCTAAATCCACAATCCACTTCTTTGTTTTCGGCCAGGAAAAATTATTATTTTCCATTTTTGGAAGTTTTCGTCTTCCCACCTTCTGTTCTCACATTGGTATCTCACCATGCCCTCAGAGGGTGTTAGCTGGTTTCCCCTCTCTCTCACAGTGGCATCTCATACCGATCTCTTCAATGGGTGCCAACAGGCCTCCCCTCTTTCTTCACATGATTACCTCCGCCTAACGCTCACGCCAACATTCAGCCAATTAGCGCCCAGCAGTGTAGGTGTGGCTAGACTAGCCTCGGTTTAAAAATCTTGCTCAAAGAAAAAAAAAATATCTTCTTTTTTTTCTTTTCTTTCTCTTTCTTTCCTTCTGCCCGACAACAAACCCTTGGACTCTTATCTTAGCCAAATGTCACTTGGACTTTATCATATGGATTTCATCAACGAGATTTTCGCCAATTATCAAGTGGGTGGTCAACTGGACGTATCGCACCTTGGTGCCAATTATTCGTTCTGATAAAATAATTTCGCTATCATAGCCAGCCCTGACAATAAACAGGTGTTTTTCCCAAATGACATTGAGGTGGTTCCACGGACATTTTGGTTTCGGTCAAGCTTGACCTAATTAATTTTTATCTCTCAGCACCCTACGGGAAAGTCCAGCGGGCATTTTGTTTTTCGGTCAGTGCGTGCTTAATTAATTTCTATTTCCCAGTTTCTGTTTTGCAGGGGTCTCGGCCAACCTGAAATTTTCATTATCGTTGTCATAAATTAATTTAAATCCGACACATCCGCGACCCCACTTTCCTCGCTAATGAGAATAAAAACCTTTAGCACTTTTCTCTGTTAGAAAGAAAGATAACATCGCTTAGTGTCCTTTTCGTGGTGGCTTCTTATCACCTAAATTTAATTCTCGCCTTTTTTTCGTCTTTCTTTCTAGCAACCTAAATGGTGTCACAGTAGATAGACTACAAAGCTTAGTATAACCGGCATATAAAAAAAATATGGAAGACTTATTGGGTAAGAAATTTTACAGAACAAGTTTGAGTGATTAGACCGTATCGGAAGGACGAGATAAAATTTTGATTCGTGAAGTTCAGCGTGTCAAGTTTAAGATGTCAACAGGTGAAAAATGAAACGATGTCGAAAATTTCAAAGACTGTAAGTGATGCATTTTTTTTAATCAATAGCCACCGAGCCGAATTATGTTACTGGGAGTGGCAGAGAATGAGAAGTTTTAGTGAATGGAAACGACGAATATGGCGACTGACGTTGCATTTACACCTTTGAAGATTGCATGTGGCATGGGAATAAAAAAAAAAAGTGCGGGGATTGCACAGGTAAAAAGTGCCAGGAAAGAAACTATTAAACTAGAAATAACGGACACACCTGGCTATTTCAACAGCAAAAGAATATGTTCTAGTAACCAATCCAATAGTACACTTAAATTCACGCAGTGGGGTTACTAAGAACGAGGGCTTGTCGTGTTCACTAAAATATCATATACAAGGTGACCCCAAAAAACGGGAACTATATAGCAATCCAATAAAACCAAGAGTGATGGAAGAAACATATTTTATTCATAGTAATTGAAACCTTTAAACATGCCAGAAACAATGATTGAATTTTCATTTTTTTTAAATTACGTCCTGTAGATGGCGTCCTCCTGTACGAATGTATTCTGGAAATCTGCTGTTGAGATTTCTCCTTGACTGCTGCAACCTCTCAGCTGGGATACTGTGAATGTCATCTTGAATTGTAAATGTCGAAATGTTTACTTATTCAAGGTCACTGTCTCGCAGTGTTGCCACGTGTTCCTGTCTGGAAATACGGACTTCAAAAATTCCCGTTTTTTTGGTCACCCTGTACAATATTTATAAACTTATAAACACTCAATAAAGTGCTTGTAACTTGTAAAACACTAATTAAACTGTATAATACAAATCAGAAAAGTTGTCTTATTAGTCATTATGATTTAGGTAGATACCACTAAAATATCGTGCAGATGTAGTAGAAGACATAACACGTGGCTTTTTACGGCCAATTAGGAAAAAATAAGTAATTAATTCTGAGCGATGTTTTTACAAAAAAAAGGTGATAAAACTCACGAGATCCAGCACAAAAGGGATACGCTCAGATTTCCCCAAGGTTCACGTCACTTTAGCTACCGATCTTCACGAACTCATTCACGTCTACAGGCAAAAAGAAACAGCGCTGACGAAGTACAAAGAGCCCGCTTCAAACTACGACACCACAGTTCACAGCAAGAACCATATTCTAACTATTTCTGGTATCCTGTTTACTATCAATCACGCTCATACGTGCTGACTCTTTCACACAGACACATATATAACAGTATTTTCTTGTTTTTCACATACGTACGCAAATGCAATTTATATTCCATTCCAGAAATTTATTGTCCAAAACAAAGAAATTACTTCCTAATCTATAATCAACTTGTATTCTTGTTGTTATATTAAATTAATGTTTATTTCTTGATACTGCTCAACAAATAATAATCGAGAGTAGTTTTCCCTTGTTTTGTCACTCCCCTTTTTGAGATAGCTATTTCTATTTATTGGGACTATAAAAGGACACCATACGGGATCCTTGTATTTTCAGTTGAATAAAGTTTTCTTAAAGCCTACAGCCGCGTACTTTTCATTACAACTACGTTATATATTTTTTTTTACTGGATTTTAATCCTTCATTGAAAATCGTAGGATTATTCTAAACGGACGAATTACAAACAATCTTGCAACAATTTTTTATGCTATTGTATCGAATCCTGAAACTCCGAATTTTGACATTCAACGAAAAACCAATTAGAAATATTCCTACAAGCTCATTGGAATAACGACTATGAAAATATTTATGGAAAATCAAAGGGAAGCAGATTCAGCTGGTGGGAAAGTGAATGACATTAAATATTTATGGGACAGCTGTATATAATAAATACTTCATGTAAAACCAGAAACCATTGGGGACAATGTATTCAAAATTTCATCACTGCAACCCAAATGCAATAAATTAAGCTGATATAATTTAATCTCGTCTTTGTTGCTCATAGACACGTCTTGACATGATACCGCTGCAGTTCCACTATGATATTGCAATCTGGAGAGTTCGTAGTCTAGGTCACCGCAATGCTGCCCTTGCGTCCAAACAATTTAACTGAGAAATTGCTATTATAAACTTCTGTCATACTATGATGGAATAAAAAAAAAAACAATTGTTTAATGAATGAACTCGAAAAAAATGTATATTGGAGCAAACTTCTTTAATACATTTGCATAAAGGTGAGTATTTTCATTGCTTTCAGTCACAAAAAAAAATATATATTCACCTTGAGTGAAAACGCTTGCTTTACACTAGAATCCAGCTCCAGAACTGAAGGTCAGGGGAATATTTTTTTCCGAAGACTGTCTCAGTAGCAATAAAATCCATGCAAACCATTTAAAGGGAACATTTTTTTTTTAAACAAAAACAAATCTATTTTCCTTCTTTAATTCTCTAACCGCAAAAGAACCTACTAAACAAAAAATCAGAGATAATCTCCAAATGTAGGCATGAGAACAAGTACCTATTATCCGAATTCATACCAAACGGATAAAATAGACAAACCACCAACAATCACAATTTAATTTCAAGATACCATCAAAATAATTGCATCTATCATTATTATCATTGCACCACCATTAGTAATCATTTTTACCACTTTACAATAACTATTATCTAATAATATTATCATTACCACCAACACCCAGCACCATCACTTACACATCACACCTACTATTATAAATCCTCTACAATCTTTAACGCATATTATTCCCCCAGCATATTTAACACCTTAAAACAATAAGATCAGATATAATTTCCATATATAACCATGAGAATAAACACCGATTACCAGGGTGTTTATTTGTTTATAAATAAAAATAAACAAATAAATATAGAATATAAAATAAAATAAAACACCAACAACCACCCTTTAGTTCAAGCTAGCACCACAATAATTACATTTATAGGTTTTATTATTCTCCCACCAACATTACTAATTACTACTAACAATTTAAAATAATATTAACCACTTATATTATTATTGCCACCAACCACCTTACATATTACTATCACACCATATCTACCATTACCATATAATCCTGCCATAATTATTAACGTAAACTACCCCATCTCCTAGCATATTTAATGTCACCATAAAAATAACCAATAAGGATTACAAACTAAGATTTCTTCCAGTCACATATACACAGTCACAAATAAACAAGGAAACAACGAGCTTTAATATAATAACAATAATATTTTTGTAAATTAAAAATTAAAAATTTAAAAAATTATAGGAATCTTCAACTACCATAATTTTACACAAAATACCTATTTTCAGGATTTATACCAAAATAAATTAATACATATAACAAAATAAAATAAAATAAAACACCAACAACCACTCTTTAGCTACCACCACTATAACTACATTCATGGTTTCATCATTCTCCCATCACCGTTACTAATCAGTTCTACCAATTTACAATTTCTACCAATTTACAATAACTATTATCTTATTATATTATCATTGCCACCAATCCCTTGCAACATTATTATCACATCATATCATATAGACCCGTTATTGAATCAAACTACCCTCTCATCCAGCATATTAAATATTAAATATCACCATATAAAATAACCAATGAGGATTACAAATTTCTACCTGTTACATATACACAGTCAAAAACTAACAAATAACAAGCTTTAAATATAACAAATAAACCCCCATTTTTTTCAAAATTTTAAAAATAAATATAAATAATAATAATTTTTACCTATCATAATTTCACACAAACCCCACCACACGTATATACATACATGCGAAGAAATATTATTCAGCGGAAAAATAAAATATATGACATGTATACATTCACGAGACATTTCCGCCACACTTCCAATCTTTAAATTTCAACATACAAATGCGTATGTATAGACACAACACCATCCGTATACATACATATGTCATATCCGAAACTGCCCACATATGTTTATATATGTATGAGTCCCGATGGACGACTAAGTATGTATATGTGTCTGCATACATCAATGTTTGCGTTAGTACGATGACAAAACGACGAAGTTTCCCCCACCACTTCCACAATAACACTAATACACGCAATCTACATGAACCCAAATTTAAAAAAAAAATTAATCAGTTTGTCTGACGATCGCTAAACGATTGAAAACTCACATCTATCCAACCAAATATATATATATATATCTATATATATATATATATATATATATATATATATATATATATATATATATCCCACAGATCCCAGTAAAATATAAATTAAGTATATACCGTACCAGATTTAATAAGACCAACTTTATCATCAGTAATAACTACTCCCCTCCATTTGACGTATTGCAGAAGACCAATACTACATATCAGTTTAAATGTTCCTTGGGAGATTGCATCTCCGACAAACAATCTAATGTATATGTTGACCATTCTACAACGGCTGCAGAAACATTCCTGTTCACATTCACAAATTGGTGATGTGTATTAATCCACAAAATCAGTATACTTAACCAAGTACATAATAAACAGAAACTACAAATTCTTGGGGCCATATTTATTAAAAAAAATTAAAACCAACACTTAACAAAATTAATTATGAATATAGTACAATTCTTCTGGATTTCTTATTGTATATACTTCTTATATCTACGTTAAACATTGTTTTCTTAAACAAAAAACACCAACATTTAACCTACTGCAAGAATTCAATTCTTAACTAAGTTACGTCTTCCAGTTTGTAACTTTTACAATAAGAGAAAATCACCGTTTGTTACTTACGCATGACGCAATTTGGTAACCATTTAACCATGATGACAGAAATGTACTTCTGACACTAAAACTAATTGCCTTAGGCATCATAAGCCCGGAGATGATATTGTGAATAGATCGAAATACTAATAAAAATAAAATGAAATATAATCATGGTGCTTCCCTTGCTCTCTATACTCAGGAAACAAAATATATTATATGTGATTACGAAGGATCTTATTAAAAAAAAAAAAGCAACATGTTTAAATTATTTAACCAGACATGCTAGTATATATATATATATATATATATATATATATATATATATATATATATATATATATATATATATATATATATATATATATTAATTTCAATAAAGGTGGAATTAATTTCCAAATTCATGAATTATTCATACATAAAACAAATACAAAGGTTAATGATTAAATGGCGAGAAATCCATCTTCGCGAACAATTCAATAATATACAAAAACCCCGAATCTGTTTATGAATGAAAAGATCCTGTTTTATAAATTTCCGTTGCATTAGATCTTATGTATGAATAATTCATGAATTTGTAAATTAATTGCACCTTTATTGAAATTAAAATAACTGATCCAAGTGCAACTTTCGGATAATAAGTGCGACATTACTGTAATTATTGAACAATATAGTTCATGCCACTTTGACGGAAAATTTACCAGTAAAAAAGAATTCTCTATCACTACATTTGTACATAAACGCAGAACTTTAACCTTAAAATTTAAATTCAAACTCAGCATTGCGACTGCATGTTCCAAAACAATAACACACATTTCTTATAGCATTTTTCGGATTACAACCTTGTTTTCGTTTGTCCACATACTACTGAGAGTAAAAACAAAAAGACAATCTATTTCATACCTGAGGATGTCTGTAGGAACAGACGAAAGCTTGTAAAATAAAAAGATCTAATGCAACGGAAATTTATAAAACAGGATCTTTTCATTCATAAACCGATTCGGGGTTTTTCTATATTATTGAATTGTTAGCGAAGATGGATTTCTCGCCATTTAATCATTAACCTTTGTATTTGTTTTATGTATGAATAATTCATGAATATATATATATATATATATATATATATATATATATATATATATATATATATATATATATATATGTATGTATGTTGTTGATATTCGTTCTCTCGTGTGGTATGACGTCACAGAAATGCATCACGAATTTACGTTCTGCGTCTGCTACTCCGCGACCTTTATCGTCGCATAACAAACTTCTATGTAAATGTAACAAGATATCATCTTTGATGGTAAATATCTTTGTTAAATTGCCCATATAACCACTTTGATGATGGCTGATGTGAGCCGAAAGGTTAGATCGGGGAACATCAAAATAAAAAGAAATATCCAAATATTGGACAGTTTTGTCTTTATTTTCTCCCGGATCGAAATTAAAGCAACTATACGAAGCTTAGAACGGCTCATGATTAAACATAATTGACATGCATTGTCTGTTATATATAACAATGTATGTTTGAATATATATATATATATGTGTGTGTGTATTTTTGTATGTTTGCCGTAAACAGCATATCTTCATTTCAACATGCTTCATTGAATCATATAGTCATGTTAAAGTTTGTTTATTTTTAAAATGATCCTTTCCAGTTTCCTAATCCGCTTCTTGATGTTAGGATGAAGTTCATCAAGGAAGGCACCGTAGCTTCAAGAACTACTTCACCACTGAATATTATCTTGAGATTGAAAGTATTTTGGTGCGAAAAAATAAAATACCTTTTGTTTGTTTTACGGCATATCAATTTCATTGCTTTATAAAATGCCGACAATATTTCTTACAACAGATTTGTATGAACTGAATATGTATTCTTTGTAAGATATCAGATTGCAGATCTGCTTTCATTCATTTACTTTGTAAAAATGTTTTTTTGTCAAATGTATGATAATATTTTTACCAAAAAATGTATTGCTGGCAATATTGTTTTTTTTTTCAAAATGTATTGCTGCTAATATCTGTTTTTCAAGAATGTATTGCTTCTAATCATTTCCCTTTTTCAAAATTGTTTTGTTTTACTGGTAATATTTTTTTTTAAATGTATTGCTAGTAATTTTTTTCGAAAATGTATTGCTGGCAACATTTTTTTCCAAAAAGTATTGCTGGCAACATTTTTTTTAAATGGCCTGTATTTACAATTTTCCAAGAAGGTGACCCAGTTCTGCAACGGTCCGTTTGCCTGTTCTTATGCCAGTTTCTTTTTTTTTCTGAATTCATTTGTATATTCCTATTTTCGGTTAAAAATCATATAGAGTGTTCACGTGACAAAAATACAATATTTATTACAACAGATCTTATACGTAAGCTTCGTATAGTTTTTACTATAAAAACCCATTTTTACACATTCATAGTGTTTCAACCCATTTTGATGTTAGGAAGCTAACAGGGGTTATCAGTCCCGGACCGACTGGATCTGGGAACAAAAGCTATCAACAGGCGATTCCATGCTCCTCAAAACCTCCCAAACTTATGCTCCACAGCCGGATGTAGTTTATAGTCATTAAAAAGTTGTCTTATAATTTTGCCTATGTATTCTGGTAGAGCATTACGGGCATTAAGGGTAGCAAAGATAGGTGTACACACACACACACTCACACACACACACATATATATATATATATATATATATATATATATATATATATATATATATATATATATATATATATAAAGGAAAAACAGTAAGATATATAATCCGGTTTTCCTATAGATATTTTTATTTTTACAAAATAGTGCTCAATTTAAATTTACAGAGAATTAATTTTATAAATTAATTGATTTAAAATACGTTTATTTAAAAAAAAATGAAACATGGTTAGAACTGTGGAGCGTAAAAAACATATTTTAAATCAATTAATTTATAATATATATATATATATATATATATATATATATATATATATATATATATATATATATATATATATATATATGGTTTAGTCAAAATGTATTATTCAGTTTTCAAACGGGATTGTTGCTATGAGACAAAATGTCTAAAAGCGCAGGGGAAAACACCCGAAAGTTTCTTTATTTTCTCTTTATCTCATAATCCATTTCAAAATATCTATCTCTTTGTGTACACATAAGAAACAACTATCTGTTATAGAATTTGCATTGTAAAAAGAAGGCAGTTAGTCACGGGGTTAGTGAATGTTTCCAGAAATGCTTGCCTTGTTGCAATTCACTTTAAAGAGATGGGGCAGTAGATTAAATTGTAACAATAGAGTGACTATAATGGACCTCAGTGACAAGTCCCTCATTTGCAAATCAACTGCTCCTCTGAATTAGGATTAGGCTAAATGGATTGAGGCTCTGAATATGGCTAAATAAATTTACTACAGCAAAACGCCATGAAAGCTTTCAGCTTGACCACGGTGGTCACTAGTTTAGCGCAGTGTTTGTTCAAGGTTTTGGCCAAAGGATATTTGCAGAATGATCAGGGATTGTTTTCCAAAGGTTTCTTCAGCTGAATATAATCATCTGTAGCGGGATAGCGGTGATGAAAGCTATGAGCTTGAGAAGCGGAATAATTAAGCTGATGAGTTCTATGAACATTTAAGTCGGTATAGTCTGGAGTGATGAAACCTTATGAGACAGAAAAGCGGAATAGTCAAAGATGATATGAGCTATGAGCTTGAAAATTGGTATAATTAGTGGTGATGAGACCTAGGACCTGGAAAAATGGAACTGGCTTGTCAGAGGTGATGCGACATATGAGTCTGTGAAGTGGAATAGTTAAGTGAAATGAGTTCTATGAGCTTGAAAAGCAGGATAGTCAGAGATGATAATACCTATGAGCTTGAAAATTGGTATAATTTGTTTTGATGAGACCTAAAAAATGCTGGAAAAACTGTATTTTTATGGGTGATAAGATATATGGATCTGAAAAGCGGTATATTCAGTGGTGATGAGACCTACGGCCCTGAAAAGCGTGATAGTCAGGACTTATGAAACTTATGAGCCTGAGAAGTGGAATAGTTAAAACTGATGAGACTATGCGCTTGAAAAAACTGGATTATCCAGCTGATGAGACACATGGGTCAGAACAGTGGGATATTTACGGGTTTTGAGGTCTATGAGCCTGAAAAGCGTGATAGTCAGTGGTGGTGAAATCTATGAGACTGAGAAGCGGAATACTTAAGTGGGGTGAATTGTATGATCATGAAAATTGGGATAGTCATGAATGATGAAATCTATGAGGGTGAAATTTGGTATAATTTGTGGAGACCTATGAGATAGAAAAACTGGATAGTCAAGGGTGATGAGGCACATGGGCCGGAAAAGCGTTAAATTCAGGCCTGATGAGTCATATTAGCCTGATAAGTGGGAGAGTTAGAGGTGGTGAGTAATATGAGCCTGAAAATCCAATGACTTGTCAACGCAGTCATATAATTATATTATATATTTAATTCAATCTAATATTCTAGATTCTGGCTGTAATGTTCATCATAAAATACCGCCGATAGAGGAACCTCTCTAAGCCTATAAATAGGGATTAACATTATCTAAAATTCGAAATTCCAATCATTTTTCCTATTTATCTCAGAGACATTAAGATATAGATCGAACGAAGAAAACACTTTCCCCACTGTGTAACGCGCACGCGAGCCCACACACTAACGCACACCCGTACGCACCTTTCACTTTATTATTGCCACGATTTTCTCCTCCACTAAACTTCATACAGTCAAACAATTCATTAGCTGTAATGATTTCTTCTTTTATATTCATTGTTTTGTCACATATATATAATATCCCAACACGCAAGCTGCTAATAGCCCGCTGGCAACCCCAACCGTTTTCTAGTGGTAGCCACCGGGCGGTCAGCGGCTGGTCTCCGGCTGCAACCGGTAGGCCTCTAGCGGTCCGCCAATGGTAACATAGTGGAGACGAACACATTGGCGGTCCGACAGAGAGCCACCAACGGTAAACGCTAGTGGCATGCCACCTACTAGAAGATTGGTGGCTTGCGTGTAAACATCATTGATTTTATCGCTCACAACAATTGTTTTTTTTTTGCCTTGTTAATAATACATTATCGTTATATATATATATATATATATATATATATATATATATATATATATATATATATATATATATATCAAGTATGAGGTGCAGTTCAATTTACATTACATGAATCATTCATACAAAAAAGGATATAGAAGTTAATGTTATAAATTGCGAGAATACATCTCGCCAACAAATTTAATAAATTACATTAACCCCGAACCTGTAGATGAATGTTATGATCCCTGTTTATAAATTCCAGTTGCATAAGGTTTTTTTTTATTTTTTTGAAAGCTTTCATCTGTGCATACAGACATCATCAGGTAAGTAATTAGATTTGTTTTTTACTTCCCGGTAATAACAGGACAACGATAGAATAGATGTAATCCGAAATATGTTTTTAGAAATGTGTTATTGTTAATTGTCAGAAATTGTTTGGAGCGTGCGGTCGCAACGCTGACGTTGAATTTTTAAATTTTAAGATTGCGCGTTTTTGTACTAAAATGGTAATAGGAGAATTCTTTTCTACGGATAGGTTTATAAATTTATTTAGGAATTTATAAACAGGGATCATAACATTCATCTACAGGTTCGGGGTTAATGTACTTTAGTAAATTTGTTTCGAAGATTTATTCTCGGCATTTATATCATTAATTCTATATCTGTTTTTTGTATGAATGATTCATGTAAAATATACACACACACACATACACACACACATATATATATATATATATATATATATATATATATATATATATATATATATATATATAGATATATATATATATATTGGATTTAGTTATTTCTTTGTATTGTATTATACGGACTATCATGCGAGTCAGATTTCGGTGCCTCATATTCTATTCTCTATTAAAATATTTTATAGAAAGATGTCTGTACTTGCCTGATTCGGTTGTCTCCAATTGGTAGCTAGAGTATTGAGCTGTCCGTCTAACGAACACATATTGTCTTTAATTGAATGTTCGTCTTTCTATTCTCCTTTACTAATTTCTCTAAGATTTTAAGTAGTATGGTTACTATATCTGCTATTAACTCGTAACCATCTGCGGTAGCTTTTGTTGTTAAGATTATGTACAAAAGAAATATTTTTTAATCATATTTTTATCACTCCATGCAAGGAAGTAAAGCCACTAAAATACAAGGAGTTACAGGGTTTTGATGAATTAGGAACAGAAACACTAATAATGAATGGAACGTGAAAAGAGTAAACAGGAGGACAGTAGATAGCAATTAACATAGCATTTGAATTTTTGCAGATTAAAGTTGGGTGGAAAGCATGGAGTTGGAAGCGATAAGTGCGAGAAACGAAACTCAGCATAGGACGTACAGCTATAGTTCAAACTATAAATTGATGAGATCTCGACGCCAGTCTCGTGCTGCGCTTAAATTCATGAAAATAGGGTATCAAATCGAAGAGCGATATATATTTCCGCTTCAAATACAGAAAACGTGTCACAAGGCCAAAAAGGGGAATGGGGAAAAGAACTGTGTTTTTCTCTCTTAAATTTAAACTTAGCTAGCCACAAACACTGACTCAAATATACCACAATATTCTTAAAACCAAAACAACAAATTCTTACTTATCTTTATTACTACACCCACCATAATACCTCCTTGTCTCTATGAAAATCCTAATTAGTCCCCATCTGTAAAATTAAATGTCTGTGTGAAGGAAGGAAATAAGACAACAATTTTAAAACTAACCCCGAGAAGCATTTACAATATGAGTCAGTCAGTTATGTATCATGCGTGATATACGCTTAGGCGATCATGTATCTTTCGATACATGACTGACAAGGAATTTTTTTTTTCCCGCAGTAAGTTGCCATTTCTTTCTGCGGTAGATCAGATGCCATCCAAGTTTATAGAACCCGGTCCGTCCTGCTATTTACCCATAGCTGGTGGCAGAAGAAGAAGATTCATATCTTTCACAAGTTTATTAGCACATAAATGAATGCAGTGGATTCGACTGGAATTCGAACTCGGCTCTCCGATTCCTCAATCCGAGGCGCTACTCCACAAATCTATTTTCAAGAAACTAAACAAAATAATCATAACCATAGCGAAGAACTCACCCGAGCAATTACCATGAAATTTTTTTTTATAAAAAAGACACAGCGAGGCAGTCTTAGGGAGGTGGGTAATATTGAAGCGCCAGATTAGGAACAATATTATTTTTGGGATCATATCAAGGAACTCTAGGTAAATATTTGGTTGGTGC
>OZ010573.1:94365283-94370283 GCA_963932145.1 Acanthosepion lycidas | reverse complement strand
ATATACTAGTAAAGTGAGAACAAATGGACTATGATTCCACAGTATGTAACATTTAATGTAAATGTGGACTCAGCACATAGTAGAGCTAAATATTATTGATTTTAGGATATCAAAACATGTCATAAAATCGATACACAATTACAGTTATGTTTCAACAGCATAAATGTGTCTCTTCAGGTGGTGATAAACTACTGGCGAGTGATTGATTAATTTGATTACAAAAAGCAGAATACTTCTTAAAATAGACTTGTGCGCATTCCCGTGATTAACCAAGCGAATATGACTTAAGCTAAATTCAAATTCACTGGGAAGAAAATATTTAATATAAGTCATGACACAAAGTTTTTCTTTTATTTTTCCCGGTGAATTTCACTTTATGTTTGCAGAAGATTCGATCTTCGTGGTTCTAATCATCTTTGATTATGAAAATATATTTAATTGAAAAGTGTAATCTCTGTTCCATAAAATTTGAATTAATCTACTTCTAACCGGCATTGACAGAGGTTATTCTAAAATTCGCTGACATATTCCTTACAATATCAGATTCATCTTCCTCGTATTCTGTATACTAATCTTCTAGTATATATCTTTCAACCATGACGCAACACCAGAATACTTATATCATTCGAAATATTTCAGGAGCGCAATGTCTATCTTGTTCTTGAAATAACTTATTCTAAATATCAGCTGACTAAATTTTACAGCTATTCAGTAAGCATTGAAGCTATGAATAATTGAATGAGTAAATACGAATATGATCGATGGATCACTGCAAAGACATGCATTTTGATACACACTACCTGAACGTCTAATTTAATACGTTCTATTTATTGCTGGTATTCACTAAGCTTAGGTTAGCTTTCGCATCAGCCAAATGTGTTGAGCTAAAATTTAACATCGCCTTCCTTAATCAGCGGTTAATTAAACTAACCACACTATACTAATCCATTTTGTTTAATCCTATTTTATAGAAAGAACACACAGATATAGTACCCAATGAAACTCTAAATAACTACTCAGTAATATATATATATATATATATATATATATATATATATATATATATATATATATATATATATATATAAAGAAAGAACAGTAAGATATACAATCCGGTGTTCTTATAGATATTTTTATTTTTACAAAATAGTGCTCAACCCTGTCTAGTAGAAGTGAATTAATCTGGAACCTTGGAAACGTGAATTATGAATTATATATATGCCGTCCCCCCGGTGTCGCTGCGCCAAATGTGACGTCTGCCTAGACGCGTCCGTCGTGCTATCCTGTCCTGTGACGACCAACTGGCTTGCTATCGGTCGCGGCACCAAACGTGACGTTCTAACCTTTTGGTGATTCGGATGGGAATATCAGAGTGTGTCAACGGGTTTCCCCTCTCTCTCACAGTTACATCTTACACCCATTCCTTCAGGGGGGGCGCAACAGGCCTCCCTTCATGTGATTACCTGCGACTAACGCTCATGCCACCATTCAGCCAATGGGCGCTCAGCAGCGTGGGTGTGGCCAGACTAGCTTCGGTTTAAAACATCTTAAAAATTATCTTCCATTTTTTTTCTTTTCTTTCTTTTCTTCGAGGAGACCTCACACGCTAGACTCTTATCTTAACCGAATCACCTGGAATTCGTCAATCAGATTTTCGCCAGCATCAAGTGGGTGGCCATTTGGACGTATTCTTGGTGCCAATTACTGCTCCGATAAAATAGTTTCCCTATCATAGCCAGCCCTGACGATAAACAGATGCTCCTCTCAATGATATTCGGCATATAGACAAAGGCTTAACCTTTTCTTCATGGTGGTCAGCGGACACTTTTGTTTTTCTCGGGCAGTACGTGCTTAATTAATTTACCTATTTCAATGGCAATGGTGGGAAAATGAATGCAACAGAATGGACAAGAATTTGAACACGGTTCATCGATTACTTGTCCAACGTCGGTATCCGTCACACTAAACACATATCCAAATTGATTGCTTACTACTACTACTACTACAACTTCTATTACAATGTATCGTCTCCGTTCAGGGCGTCGGTGATCATATTACCCCACAACCACCTATTTCCTGTCCATTTCACATACACCCCGCCCGAGTTCAAGACATCCATTTTCACAAGCCAGTCAGTCAGGTTTGCCGTCCGTAAGTCCTATGAGTGCTAAATCGTCCATGCTCTCCATCCACATTTTGACCTCCACAAGTTTATTTGCTCATTCCCGATTCTAATTATAAACGTCGTTTTTCATGCCATTTTCCTTGAGACTTTTTCTAAGTTTACGAACATTCTTTTGTCTACTGCCTTCTCTTTATTTATGCGGCGATTGTCAAGCCTTTACTTGTCATATAAAATAAATCGTCATGTACTAATTATTAATATATATATATATATATATATATATATATATATATATATATATATATATATATATATATATATATATATATTTCCTGTTCCATCTGTTGTGGAAAGGGAGGTAATATCAGTAATTTGGCAAGTGTTTACTACTCTTAGCATTTTGAATAATCTTTACAAAAAATATTTATCTGCATTTAGACTAAATTGATTTCCAAGAAAACTGAACCGTTCAATTCATCAGTTCTTTTACTCCTACATTTATTAGAGTGCAGTATTAATTGTTCAAGCCTTTCATATGAGACAAGCAGATTCCTTCGACTATTAAGTGACCATCTCATTTCAACATTGTCTTGAAATAGGCTTTGTCCTAACCAGCTTTGTGGTTCTGTTGCTAATCTTTTATCCTGCGAGAGATATTTCAATTTCATATTATATTAAACAAATGGAATTATTAATTTGAAAATATATTGAGCTATAAGTGATTTATATAATACTAGGAGTAAACAACGAATCATGGATACGATTGAACGTCTAAAGATATATAAGGGAACAGATTAATTATACGGTGCATTGGCCTCTCTTTTAGTTGTGATTTTCTGTTATCTGCACTTTATTGAATCTCGCTATATTGTCTCAAGCCTTTTTTTCATTGCATCTTTTTATAAAAACATTCAAACAATTGCAGTCATTTTTGACGTTATCCAATAAACCAGTGTTATATTACAATTCAGCACTCTTTTCTTTGTTTCTAAAGAAAGTTACATATTTCTTAGTACTTTGCTAAGCTTTTAGAGTTCATCTTTTGCCATTCAAATGACCGTTCGAATATCGGTTTCGCATCCCCTCTACAGTGGTAAAATCTTCCCAGTGATTACTACAGGCTGAGTATCCTTTTTCCGAAATTCCCAAACCCACAAGCCTCCAAAATCCGAAAGATTTACATGTGCTGACATGACTTGCCACAAATGGAAAATTTCAAAAAGCGCTGGGAAATTTCTTAGGTGATATGCAGCTATTAAAAGTGATCTCATCTCCCTGGCGTAGGGGTTCCCCAGACCATCTACGTAGCATACGTTGCCACCAGCTTTTTGTTAGCGATCGTCACAATAACAATCCCGTTTGTGGATTACATACCAGCTGCTTCGTGATCAGTAAACATATTGAAATTGTCAAAATTGCTGCATATATATATATATATATATATATATATATATATATATATATAAGGTTGGTGCAAAAATAATGTCGGTTTTTGACGTTAAAAAACACGCAAAACCGACACTATTTTTGCACCAACCTTATATATATATATATATATATATATATATATATATATATATATATATATATATATATATATATTTGTAAGTAGTGATCATGACGTTTGTACACGTACAGAAAGTATAAAACATTTATTTTAGATGAATTATTAATTTATCACCGTATGAACATTAAAAGACTGTTTAAATTTTATTTAAATCTAAGGGAAATATTTTCAGTGTGTGTAGTGGGGGGTGCAGATCGTTCAATTTGATCAACATTAGATATACTTATCTAAGTAGCCTGGGTAAATATATATAGTTATTGGGGGAGTTCTATCTACAAAACACTATGAGGAATTCGATAACAGACAGCGGCTAAAAAATTATATGGAGAGATTGGTCATTCTATATGGCAGTGGATGTTGGACAATTTCCTCACATATGAAGAAATTTTTGAGCAACGGAATTGTAGTTTTACAGAAAGAAGGTGTGTGAGTATACGATGGACTGAATATGTGAGCAACTACGAAGTTTGACAGAAAATTAGAATCAAAATAGACACTTACATATCGAATCGGAAAGTAATTGGAATTACTTGGGGACATCAAGAGGATATAAAGTTTGGCGTGTTTTACAGACATAAGACATAATGAAGTCAAGAAGCACTGAGGAAAGTAAGAAATAACATAAGTAACAAGCTTCTGTGAATGGTTAGCAGAAAGGTGACGAGGTGGATTGCAAACATACAAAGTTTACGTAAAGCTACAAAGGACTTAAAGTTGTGGAGGGCCTTAATCAAACACATCCTAAAGGAGCACAGTAGACAGGAGAAGAAGGGTATATTCGAGTCGTTTACATTTGAAATTTAACGTTGGTTTGCATATGGATGAGAGGTAAAAACTCATTCAGTTTGTGCTTTTGCCCGATTTTGCGTGCGAATCGGCGCACTAAATTATTTGCTGATGGCCAAGATTTACGTGTAAAAGAACTACTTTAAATTGTTTATGAGTTGGTTTGTATATCTGATGTTCCCATCCAGGCTTTTTCCTAGTCCACAATCGTTTTTGGAGCTCTTAAAATCATGTGTTTCTTGTCACTTGATTATTCGCTGCACACATTTGAAATATTTTTTCCTCGTCTTTCGCGTGTGCCAGCTTACAAATTTTTTCGATAGATTATTCTTTACTGTGGTATTAAGAGGGAATGATAAACTTTTTTGACTTGTTCTGATGTTTCATTTTATAGTGTCTTCTGAAACCGATCTATTTCTTTTAACATACAATTTGACTTGAATGAATTTCACAATATTATCGCCAAATTGAATGGATCAATTGCGTCTTAGTCGCTGTATCGCCTGCTTCGATTCGCAAGAT
>OZ010573.1:94342783-94357783 GCA_963932145.1 Acanthosepion lycidas | reverse complement strand
GCAATCGTCAGGCCACGAGTACTATTATTTTTCTCGGCTAATTATATATATGGGTCAGTGGTGCATTGTGGGTAGTCTATTTTTGCTGATATTTTACCGGAAGTCGTTTATTTGTTATTTTATTTATTTAGGTTAAACTATTTTGCTTGTTTTTATTTATTTTTTATTTTTATTTCTTATCTTATATATTTATTTATTTTTTATTTTAATCAGTGTTTTTATTACCGTAATAAAATATTTTTTATATCGCTTATTTAATAGTTTTGTTTTGGTTTGGGAAGATAATTAAAACAAATTATTCAATGTTGGGGTTGATAGTTGTAGTTTATTCTAGCTATTATTTTGGCGGGAACAGTTTTTAATTTGTTTATTACTTCATGAATTTATTTGGATTGATTATCTTTATTTGTTTTTTTTTTGTTTTTCTAACGGTTAGTTTATCGGGATTGGTTTGTTAGTTTATTTAATTATTTGGGTGAATTTAGGTCAAGTTCGATAGGACGATGATGGAAAGAGAAAAAAAATTTAAAACTAGTGAGGAGAAAGGACAATAAAGGAAAAGGTTTGCGAAGATGACGATTCGTGCTACATTTCCAATTTTAAAGATTTCAGGTAAGAAGGAAGAAAAAACCAAATTTCAAATAACAGTAACAGATTTCAAATCGATAAATTATAAAAATAGAAGCTACTGTTTTATTCGTACACACAGGCACTCAAAACTATGTCTATAATTCAGGAATTACATACTAAGAGATTACGAACATGTTAAAAGAAATAAAATTCATGAAAATAGGTGATATCTGTACGATAACTTGAAGCATCATACTTCCTGTATCGTAGCAAGTTCCTGATATGTTTGTAGACTGATTAAAAGTGAAATAGCTACAATACTATTATGATCAGGAATATCAAGTAACGTCTCATAAACTAATTCTGTTTCATGATAAACGTAATTGTCAAGTCTGATTAGTGCATTTAGCATAAAACAGAATGTAGCCTGTAGGTGATGAATTCAATGTCCAGATTTACAGATATATACATATACATGCATAAATACTTGTATA
This sequence comes from Acanthosepion lycidas, assembly GCA_963932145.1. Lineage (NCBI taxonomy): Eukaryota > Metazoa > Mollusca > Cephalopoda > Sepiida > Sepiidae > Acanthosepion > Acanthosepion lycidas. The sequence goes on along the minus strand of OZ010573.1, from coordinate 94,356,719 downwards.
CATACACACACACAAGCATACATACAAACACACAAGCACACACACACACGTATATATATATATATATATATATATATATATATATATATATATATATATATATATATATATAAATTTACCTTGAATAGAAAACTGACAAACTTAAGTGTCCATTGGTTATAATTCATTTCCCCAGGTATATGATTTTTACCTAGTTCATCAGATCTCTTTTCCAAGGTGAAATATATATATATATATATATATATATATATATATATATATATATATATATATATATATATATATATATATATATATATATTGATTATGCTTTTGAAACATAACTCTTGGGTAGCGATGGAATCACATTTAAAAAATAATGATAATTTTGGTTCTACTTGTGTGTTGAGCACTGTTTTTTAAAAATAAAAACAAAAATACTAAAGAACTTTTGTATATTAACGGTTCTTTCCTATTTTTACATATTAACACACAGGCACACACACAAACACACACATATATATATATATATATATATATATATATATATACACACACATATAAGTATACATATATATATATATATATGTATATATATATATGTTTATATATATATATATATATATATATATATATATATATATATGTATATATATATTCTTAAGTTAGTATTACTTGCTGATAATCTTTTCAATCTAGGATAGATATTATTGTCGCTTTTTCGTCCTTTATGAGTTTAAACTGCATCTGGTTACAACAAAATAAGTTAGGAATATACTTGTGGTTATAAAAGGTTTATTATCTATTAAAACTTTGTGAAATTTCGTGTCAGAAAACTTAATTAAGAACTGAATTTTAGATGCTTAAAATGAACATTTATTGGTCAAGTACACAGCCTCCATTGTTATAACAAATGTTTCCCATCGATATCTTAGAAACTTTATGCTTCGTTGCAGGATGTAATATGTGAAATATTTTTCGACTGATTGTACAGTATCGAGTTTTTGTAATTTCAATTCTACTGTAAGATTGAAACAAATGAAAATCCGAAGATGCTTTCAGGAATAGGATAAGTGTTTCTCATTTTAATTCTTTAAGCATCTGCAAGGTTTGTTTTGCAATATGCAATGTCAAAGTGGAAAGTGACACATTATCGATTTGCTAAAAATGGCGGTTGTTATTGAAAATATGTTTCTTCAAATGGAAAAAGTTAGTCTAAATATTTCTTATTGTTGTCTTCCTTCGGTTTATTCTCCGCGGTGTCAGGTAGAGCGTACCTTCATCGGCGACGGAAGGTCGGCCAGAGCGTGTTAGATGTTTTACGCTAAATTCACCCTGACGAAATCCGCCGATACCACATTTTGACCGCCCGAAATGTTGAACCACGACCCGAAATTCATAGAAGCATAATACGGTGAAAGTGTAACTATTCACCGTCCATCATTCAACATTCAACAAAGACTAACTCACAACTAAAGGATTCACATTATCAATCTACAACACACCAAATATCGGCGCCTAAATAAAAGACAGAATCAGGTTGCAGTCAATTTTCAATTAATAATGAAATTCGGACATTTGCAATAATTTGATATATCTGATTAGAAAGCCATTATTACAAAATCGGCTAAAATATACATTATACTATAAAAATACAAAACATCTCGTTGTTATTAACATCATTTCTCCTAATTCTTCCCGCTCCAAGAAATAAATGTTACACAAAACAGAGTCTCTCTACCAAGCTACGTGTCCCTGGGGAGATTGTTTCACTAGCGATAATAAAATAAAAATGTCAGCATATGTGTTTCATGCTAAAAAATTCTATCGAGAATATTGACCTGTCACCTCTCCAAACAAAATATCATTTATAAACATTTAACCCAAACCCGCAGAGCATCTTCTAATTACTGTCAAATTATAGTCGGCAACAACACTCAGCGAATATATATATATATATATATATATATATATATATATATATATATATATATATATATACACACAACTATATATATATATATATATATATATATATACACAACTATATATATATATATATATATATATATATATATATATATATATATATATATATATATACACACAACTATATATATATATATATATATATATATATATATATATATATATATATACACACACATCTATATATATATATATATATATATATATATATTCTTCAAAATTCTGTCTGGATTCTATTTCACATGCAGTGATATATATATATATATATATATATATATATATATATATATATATATATATATATATATAATTATTTATTTAAAAAATTTATAACATAAACCTGTTATAAAATCACTACAAAAATAGCCATTTTGTTTCAACACTCCCGGTGTCTTATCAAGTGATAATGTTGAATGCCCATATATACATACATACATATATATATATATATATATATATATATATATATATATATATATATATATATATATATATATGTGTGTGTGTGTGTGTGTGTGTGTATGTGTGTGTTTGCGTTTGTGTGTATGTGTGCGGATATGGAGAAAAATAGGAAAGAACACGTAGGTATTAGGTAAATAATTCAGAGTTCTTTAATATTTTTCTTTATATTTTAAAAAAAACAGTGCTCCATACAGAAGTAGAGATTAAATAATAATAATTTAAAAAAAAAATATTTCAACTTCAAGGTAAATTTAGGAATCTTGAAATTTACACATTTTTATAAGCATGTTCATTCGCAAAATGAACAAATGAATTTGCTTATAAAGATGCGTAAATTTCAAGATAGGTTATTCCTAAATTTTCGCTGGAGGATGAAACAGGTTTTGGTACTTTAACTCACTTTAATTTTAATACTTATATTGAGGATTCGGCTGTCGTTTTTGAAACATGAGGACTCTTATGTAGCGAAGGAATCATATTTTTTTTTTAAATCCTTCATAAATTTCATCTAAATATCAAGAAACTGTTTAGACAACTAGATCGGATCAGTATAAAAATAAGTAGACAAAATATATCTCTATTATTCAATTAAACATATATATATATATATATATATATATATATATATATATATATATATTATAATTATAATATATAATAATTAATTGCACTTTTATTGAAATTATATATATATATATATATATATATATATATATATATATATATATATATATATGAATAAAATTTGAAAAGGGGAAAAACTATACTCAGCCGACGCGTTTCGAATTCTGAGTGACTTTATCGAGGCATTGTAGGATTTATTATGTTGCAGGCGTTCATATATATTGGAGAAACATGCAGAACTAACAAAAAAGTATTTGTGAAGACAAAAGGAAACACATAAATAACAATTTAACAAATGCACTCGTCATACACATAAATCAATTTGACCAAAATTTTGAACTAATAAATACCAAACCCATCAGAATAAAAAGTAAATGACTCAGAAGGATAATGCACGAGAATGCCGCCACCGAATATTATCAAAATATTAATCTACGCCCCAGTTTTCTTCAATCTCACCTTTCCTGAAAGAATTACACTTTGTCAACATACACAACAAAAAATAAGTTTAAAAATCAAAATAAAACTGTTAAATACATCACTTCATCCTTTGAAGTTGTATAGCAAAAAATTATTGCATAGCATAACAATCTAATCACAATCCGAATAATAGTCATTAAAAGAATAATATATTAAATATTACGCGCTGAATTTACTTTTAACTAGATTTTGAATTAAGAGCCTTTGTGTCTATCACATGATATGACGGTCCTTTCAACCACTTGATGAACATTCATGAACGTTCTCAAATTTGCGAGTCTTGGTAAACTAATGACATTCTTGCTTCTGTGTACATAATCACGTGCAGCATATTAAATCCTAGATTGTTTTGATAAAGCCCCTCAGAGAATGAAACGGGCCGGCTAAGTAGTTTTACATCTTGTCTCTTTTTATTCATTTTACCTACAGTGACACTCAATCTGAGAATGTTTACACACACATACACACGCACACGCACACGCATATATATATATATATGTATGTATATATATATATATATATATATATATATATATATATATATATATATATATATATATATACATATTTGTAAAACATTATTACAGGACAATTATACGAACACAGCCAAACTGATATATATATATATATATATATATATATATATATAATATTATAATAATATTTTTTGTTTAAAAATATGATTCCTTCGCTACATAAGAGTTCTCATGTTTCAAAAACGAGAGCCGAAATCATCCAAATAATTAATAAAATTAAGTTGGATTGTGGTGTTTAGTCCCGTTTCATCTTCAAGCGAAATTTTAGGAATAAGCTATCTCTCGGTTTACGTGTATTTTTAGGCACGGTCCGTTACAGAATTTGTTGTTGTGGGAGTGGCTAGACTATTTTCCATCTTTAAGTGGTCAGGGAGTTAATTCTTATCAATAGATTCATCATCCTCTGAGAGGTTTTGCTAAGGTTGGGTAGGGTATCTATTTCCAGGCTAATGTTTACGGTCATCCTTTTTAGGTGGTTCCCAGTGAAGGATATTTTTATGGCGCGCCTACAGTCGTTGTGTGTCTGGAGAATTGTCTTTTATTATTGTCTATCTGATTATCTATTTATTTATTTGTTTATTTAAGTGTGTTTTTTATATACAGATCGCTTTGCATTGAATTTCAATTTGTTCTTTTAGTTTTTTTGACGACGACAAAAAGGGTTTTTCCTATTTAAAGGTTTGGCTAAGCTTTATAGAATTTTACTTAGCTATGTTTTGTTTTTTTTTATGCTAATTATCTAATGCGAAAGTCTGTTGATGTCTGCAAAAAACCGTTAACTCCTGCCTATGGTTTAATAATTTTTCATTATTTAGGAATTTAATGATGTGTAGTTTTTCCTGTAAGCATAAAAGGCATGGGTCATCCCAGGTTCTACAGGTTCTTGTTCTATTTACTATTTTCCATTTTACTTTTGGTGTTTTATTCGTTTCCTTTAGATGCCAGAAATATTGGGATAGAGATGTCTGATTTCTATTTTGAATATTGTTGAAGGAGCTCTTGTGTTGTCTCCATCTAATTTTAAAATTATTCTTTGTTGATCCTATGTATATCCTATCAGTGTTAGGGCTCTGAATGGATGAGATAGTGCATTGGTATACCACGGATTTTGTGAGGCATTTATTTTCCAACGGGCAGTTTTCAGGGTTTCTACAATCGCATAATTTTTCGTTATTTTTATCTAGTTTTAGTTTATGTGTTTTATTACTGTTTTGGTATGCGTGTTTTTCTAGGATTTTCTTATTGTGTCTTTTTATGATTCTTTCTATATTTTCAGTGTAGCTGTAACTCAGTTTCAATGTGTTGCTAAGTTTGCTATTAATGGGAAAGTGCTTTTCAATTAAAGCTAGGAACTTATGGCCTAGTTTGGTGCTGACCATTTGGTTGTACGGTGGGGTATACCAGATGATCTTTCTTTTCCTGTTTCTCTTATTATTGGTACTAACGTTTCTATAGGTTATGTCAAAGTTTTTGTATCCGCTGTTTTTCAGGGCTGTGTTTTAAAAACTACTGTGCTGTTGGAACATTTCCTTATTTGCTGAGTTCATACTTATTCTTTTCTCTGTTGATGTGGGTATATGCTTAAGTTCCTAGCTTTAATTAAAAAGCACTTTCCCATTAATAGCAAACTTAGCAACATCTTTAACAAAAACACATTGAAACTGAGTTACAGCTGCACTGAAAATATAGAAAGAATCATAAAAAGACACAATAAGAAAATCCTAGAAAAACACGCATACCAAAACAGTAATAAAACACATAAACTAAAACTAGATAAAAATAACGAAAAATTATGCGATTGTAGAAACCCTAAAAAATGCCCGCTGGAAAATAAATGCCTCACAAAATCCGTGGTATACCAATGCACTATCTCATCCATTCAGAGCCCTAACACTGATAGGATATACATAGGATCAACAAAGATTAATTTTAAAATTAGATGGAGACAACACAAGAGCTCCTTCAACAATATTCAAAATAGAAATCAGACATCTCTATCCCAATATTTCTGGCATCTAAAGGAAACGAATAAAACACCAAAAGTAAAATGGAAAATAGTAAATAGAACAAGAACCTGTAGAACCTGGGATGACCCATGCCTTTTATGCTTACAGGAAAAACTACACATCATTAAATTCCTAAATAATGAAAAATTATTAAACCATAGGCAGGAGTTAACGGTTTTTTGCAGACATCAACAGACTTTCGCATTAGATAATTAGCATAAAAAAACAAAAAAACAAAACATAGCTAAGTAAAATTCTAAAAAGCTTAGCCAAACCTTTAAATAGGAAAAACCCTTTTTGTCGTCGTCAAAAAAACTAAAAGAACAAATTGAAATTCAATGCAAAGCGATCTGTATATAAAAAACACACTTAAATAAACAAATAAATAAATAGATAATCAGATAGACAATAATAAAAGACAATTCTCCAGACACACAACGACTGTAGGCGCGCCATAAAAATATCCTTCACTGGGAACCACCTAAAAAGGATGACCGTAAACATTAGCCTGGAAATAGATACCCTACCCAACCTTAGCAAAACCTCTCAGAGGATGATGAATCTATTGATAAGAATTAACTCCCTGACCACTTAAAGATGGAAAATAGTCTAGCCACTCCCACAACAACAAATTCTGTAACGGACCGTGCCTAAAAATACACGTAAACCGAGAGATAGCTTATTCCTAAAATTTCGCTTGAAGATGAAACGGGACTAAACACCACAATCCAACTTAATTTTATTAATTATTTGGATGATTTCGGCTCTCGTTTTTGAAACATGAGAACTCTTATGTAGCGAAGGAATCATATTTTTAGACAAAAAATATTATTATAATATAAGCTCTACTTCTGTATGGCGCACTGTCTTCTTAAAAATAAAAACAAAAATACTAAGGAACCCCGGATTATGCACCCAACGTGTTCTTTTCTATTTTCTGCATACCTGCACAAGGATACACACACACACACACACATATATATATATATATATATATATATATATATATATATATATATATATATATATATATATCCGGAAGTCCTCTTTGATTATTCCTGTCTTCAAGAACTCTGGCGACCCCTCTGATGACTACCGTCCTATCAGTCTCCTACCCCTGTTCGGCAAAGTCTTCGGAGCCTTAATCAATACCAAAGTGGTTAACCACCTTACACCCCATGATCTGCTTTCAGACAAGCAATATGGCTTCCGCTTTGCCCGATCTACAGCTGATGTTCTTACGGCCATCACTGAAACTGTCTACCAAGCTCTTCAAATTAACGGGGAAGCTCGTGCCCTAGGCATCTCCAAAGCGTTTGATAGGGTTTGGCATGCCGGCCTTCTTCGCAAGCTCCAGGGTTATGGCATTACCGGTCGATTGTTTTACCTAGTATAATTATTCCTGACAAATCGTGAATTGAAGGTCGTTCTCAACGGATTCTCCTCCAGTTCTTATCCCACGAACGCAGGTGTTCCTCAAGACTCCATCCATGGCCCCACTATATTCCATATCTACATCAATGACCTTTCTGACGCCATAAATTCCCAAGATGACATCTACGCGGATGACACCGCAATTTACTCAAAAATAAATCTAGTGTCGCTGACAAAACTAACCTGGCCGTGCCTCTCGAAAAGGACCTCCAGTCGGTTGTGAACTGGGGCAGGAATTGGCTTATCAACTTTAATGCCTCAAAAACAAAACTGCTCTCTATTAATCACCACAGAGATCCATCCCTGTCCTCCATTATAATGTCTGATGCTCAAATCATCGAGAGCACCTATCTGCGGCTGATCGGTCTCATGTTGACTGCTGAGATGGAATAAATACATTGAGTCAATTGTTTCATCCACCGCAAGGAGAGTTGGCTCCCTGTGCCGCGCCAGGAATTTTTTCTCCGCGGAATCGATCCTCCAGATCTACAAATCAACAATTCGCCCTTGCATGGAGTATTGCTGCCATATATGGTCTGGAGCCCCTTCTGTTTGCATCGAGGATCTTGATAGGCTTCAGAGGCGGATATGCAATATAATTGGCCCTGTTTGGGCATCTCGTCTACAGCCACTATCTCAAAGACGCGCCGTCGCCTATATCTGTCATTTTTTACAAATACTTTCATGGCAACTGCTCCGATGAGCTGCATTCGCTGGTTCCCATACTTCATGAGTTCAAGCGCCCTACGAGGCTGGCATCCCGCTCTCACCATTTCACAGTCGAAACTCCTAAATGTAGCCGTCTCTTCTACTCCAATAGCTTCATGGCTCGCACCTCTCGCCTGTGGAACTCCCTTCCCTATTTCAGTTTCCCTGAGAGCTATAATCTCCAACTATTCAAATGTAATGTCAATCGACATCTCTAGTTGCCTTGATCTATCAACTATCCTTCCCCTCATCCTTTCCTCTATCAATCCTATCTGATCTTGCTCCAAATCTTCTGTAGCCCCTTGCGTCCTAGTGGGTTCTCGCCTTACTTGGGGTGAAACGCTCTCTCTCTCTCTCTATATATATATATATATATATATATATATATGGTGTCTGTGTGTGAGAGAGAGAGAAGTGGTTTCCCTCACAAGAATAACGACAAATTACATATAAACATATGTCCGCAATCGTTCGATTTTGAGTTATTAATTTAAAAGTTTACCGTAAACGGACTGTTGTCTTCATTTTTATTGATTTATTTGCGATGTTTAGTTTATTGTACGCGCCGGCCTCCATCAACTGGTTTGAATTTCGAACAGAACCTTTTATTTCGTCTGCTAGGATAGGTTGTTCTAGTTCCACGTGCCATGCCTTTCCAATTTGTCTCAGTTATTTACCTTTAACTCAAGATTCCAAGTTTTTGTTCACCACTTCAGTAGCCAGTTTGGGTGAAGTCACTGGATAAAACCGACGTTTTTATTCAATTGAGGAAAACTGAGACGTACGGAAATGACATAGCACGCGGAACTAGAACAATATATCGTGGTGAATGAAATAAAGAGTTCAGTTTGAAATTTCAGTCCCCTGAAGTAGGCCGGAGAATACAACAGCCGAAGCACTTGTCTTACTTGAATAAATACTTCAAATTTACCCCTAGTTCAGGACGGTGGGTGGGGTAGCGGTAGATTTATATATTTACCGGGGAGGGGGGTTGCATAAGCGAATATAACGAATCGGACTGGAATTGGAACTCTGCTTTCCGACTTCAAATTCCGAACCGGTATCCATTCCATCATCCGCACATCCAAGATTATAAATGCTTATATTCCCAAGCCATCACCCATCTAGGAACTGATCAGTCTTAACGTTGTTTACATTCGGTAATCGAACGAGTTATGGCCATAAATCCGAGACTCTTATTTGTGTCTATTTCACCTATTCGTTTTATTTTTATGATCGACATTGTTATACATATCAAATTTGAAACTATGACCCAAATATGATCATTGCATCTAAAATATTCCATTGGATTCCGTATCAGGTCTTATACAGATTTTTTTTTCATTTTAATCTACGATAGCGTGTAATCCTAGAATGCTTTTTTTTTTTTTTTTTGTTTTAGAATGATGTCATTTCAATATTTTTCGTGGGTTCAACAATTAACACAATCAGCAACTCAACATTAACATTTTAAACACTATCACTAAAAGAAGAAAAAAATATCGGACAACACTAACTTTCATAATAATTCTGTTCATGGTGATAACATTTATTATTATTATTATTATTGTTGTTATTATTATTATTATTATTATTATTATTATTATTATTATTATTATTGTTGTTGTTGTTGTTGTTGTTGTTGTTTTTGCTGTTGTCATTTTTGGTGTCAGCATTTGACGTGCAGCTATTTAAATTGCTAATAAATTTGAATCAGCTACGTGTTCTCTTTTAGCGCAAGGGAATAAGCTCGCAAGTCCTAATCAAAAATATGCTCGGCAAAAAGCGATCTTCACGCATCTTTACATGAAAAGACAATTTTCCTAAAAGAAAATAGAAATATTTTACGTAAATGCCGATAAAAGCGAATTCAGTGCATTGAAGATGTTGAAAGCAACAATCGATTGCTTAATGACTAATACTGAAATTTTTAGACAGCATCATATAACACATAATTTTGTATGGAATTTGACAGCATTTTGCTAATATTAGCCTTAAGAGCCACTCAATACAGAAAGTCGATGAATAAAGCGTGTAATGTAAATAGACGCAGGATGTGAAGTTCATGATGATAAGGAAGAGGGATAATGATAAAGACTGACGTTTGACTTAATAAGGTAAATTTCAGTGTTCAGGAAACCATCTATTCCACAAGTAGCAGTCGAAGGTAAAATAATTTCTTATAATTAGCATAGAGTTAAAATGAGGTCGATTCGTATCAGTAGAACCCAAATGGCGTCTCTTAAATGTAATTATATGTACGCCACCTATGGCCACTCCATATCTATCTATCTATCTATCTATCTATCTATTAGGTTGGTGCAAAAATAATAACGTAATAATGTCGTTTTTTGATGTTAAAAATACGTCAAAAAACGACATTATTACGTCATTATTTTTGCACCAACCTAATATCTATCTATCTATCTATCTATCTATCTATCTATCGAACGATATATAATAAACAATCTATATCTACCTATCATTGCCACTCATTCCATATCGATCTGACTTGATCACATATTATGTATGCAACATAGACACCTATTCCTCTTTATCTCACACAGCCATAGAATTCTAGTTTGAGCAAAATATATTTAATTACATTAAAAATAATTGTTTCTACACACACACACACTCACACACTACACCAGTTCACAGACATGCACATATATCTACGAAATATATATATATATATATATATATATATATATACCCATATCTATGTATATATATATAAACATATGTATGTATTACACACACACACATGCACACACACACAAACATGCACACACACGCGCACACACACACATGCACACACACACACACACACACATATATATATATATATATATATATATATATATATATATATATATATATATATATATATAAGTTACAAAAAAATTGGTAATCCGTATTGGTAGTCCCAAGGATGATGAAATCCTGAGAGCTCAATGCAAATCCAGAGTTAATAATTTAAAGAAAAACAGACCACTTTAAGGTTCAAATGTAACCTTAAAGTGGTCTGTTTTTTCTTTAATATATATATATATATATATATATATATATATGTGTGTGTGTGTGTGCGTATGTGTGCGTGCGTGTATGCGTGTGTGTGTGTGCGCATGTGTACCAATGAAATAGGAAAAACTGTATTGATTTCTCGTTTGCTTATTCACTGAGGGATATATACTTAAGGCATTTTGAAACTTAGAAATATCCAGAATCTAACAAAAGCAATCAACATTTTTCGATAATTTCTTCAATTTGCCCCCGTAAAGTCTCCTGCACATGTTTTCTCCGCTTAGATTGTCCTGATCAATTTATAATCGATCCACCGATAATAACGATTTAATATAATTCATGATCATTGTATGCTGCCAAGTACACGTGCAATGTTCGATTAACAAATCTTCCCCAGGCATTTGTATGCGATAGAACGATTTTAAACTACAGAACCTTTTTGAAAGAACTAAGGAATAGTAATTCCAATCATTGGCGTACCTACTTCCATACATTCTTTCTCGTGCTCTATTGGGCATAGGGCATCTCAATTGCACAATCGTTAAACGGTGCAGATGTTAAATCATGTTAGAAAATATGTATTTCTATCAAAATTTTTATACGGAACATTTGCGTATATATACATACATTCAAAGGCCAATTATATTCAATTTAAGATTAACGTTGTGTTTTTCGGCATTTTCTGAAAATACAGTCAACATTTTAAATCGTGCCTGATTATAGTAGATGATGGTTTAGAATAAATTCTCTCTCTCTCACATACACACAAACAACATGTATGTGTGTGCATAAGTGAGCATTGAAATCAACACTCAGAGGCGACAGGCTGTTTCATGCTAAACTCAATCGTTAGGCGGCCTGACCATTGCGTCTAGCATGAAAGAGCCTGTCGCCTCTGAGTGCTGACTTCTATGCTCACTTACATATATATATATATTATGAAATGGACAAAGTCACACAATTTATTTAAGACATTTTTATTAGGTTGGTGCAATGTCGTTTTTGATGTATTTTTTACCGTCAAAAAACGACATTATTACATCATTATTTTTGCACCAACCTAATATGTTCATGCATTCTTTTTATAGATACAAATATTTAAGTAAATGCTCTGTTTTATAAAAACAGTATTAAACAACATTCACCGGTCTGAATGTCCGAGAAATTTTGAAAGAAAAATTTTCGCCCACAGACAGGAAACGAACCTTTATCCTATACCAAACCATCATGTACCCGACGTGCCTTTAATCTTTTCGGCCACAGAGAAGCGCTCGGTTAGCGTGGTCGATTCTACTGTCTTTAAACTTTAATCTTCCATGAATATCTCTACTTAAATATTTGTATCTATAAAAAGAATGTATAAACATAAAAATGCCTTAATATATATATATATATATATATATATATATATATATATATATATATATATATATATATATATACAAAGAAAAGTTTAATAAAAACGTTTTCCTTTTTCTCGTTCATATGGAAATATTTTCGAATATGTTTTCTCATTCAAATTTAAGCTGATGACGCAGATATTTATCATCGAGTTTAAATCATATTTTGTTAATAGAATGTTTTACATCTGTGTTGATAAAGTTCATGAAGGAACGAAACACTTCAAGCATATAATATTTGCCTTTGGTACCACGTCCACACACATATGTCAATTAATAAACAAATAAATCCCAAAACTCTTCATATGGGGAATAAGCCTATTTCGGTAGACGATCATATCGGTCGTCTGTCTTATTAACCCCGGTGTTCAATAAGTTCACTTCTATGAAGCCAGATGAAAAAGATGAATTTTTAATTTAAAATTAAAGGAGAAATAAAAAATGAATGCAAAAATATATTTAAAATATATATCTAAAAGGATGTAAGAGATTAACGGGAAAAAAGTGTTGACAAGTAATTGAAGAATATATATAAATTAGCAAATTTCCAACAAACTAGGTATGAAAGTTACATTTAAACATGAAACAGACTGTCGTCGCTGAACTCAGTGTTCACTTTTTTACATAAATATTAGACCTCATGTTGAGCACTTTAATAAATATATAATACATTAAGATTATATATATATATATATATATATATATATATATATATATATATATATATATATATTAAAGACATTTTTATGTTTAACGTTCTTTTTTAGATACAACTATTTAAGTAAATGTTCTGTTTATAATAAACAGTATTAAATAACATTTACCGGCCTGAATGTCTGAGAAATATTTATAGAGAATATTCGTCCTTGGACAGGATTCGAAAAATGTTGAAATGTTTTCTATGAAAATTTCTCGGACATTCAGGCCGGTAAATGTTATTCAATACTGTTTATTATAAACAGAGCATTTACTTAGATACTTGTATCTACAAAAAGAACGTTAAACATATATATATATATATATATATATATATATATATATATATATATATATATATATATATATATATATACATATATATATATATATATATATATATATATATATATATAGTAATTATAATATTATCCTTTTCTCTACCTGGAAAAAATTCGCACACCATTTTTTTTTTAAGAAAACAGGTTTCGCAAGTCCAGTGGCTTTTATCGCCCCTTCTAATACTCTGAGGAGTTACCTTTCCAATATTTTATTTAAAGTCGAGTGGAATGCTAGCATCTTGATTATATCATTA
>OZ010573.1:94307783-94340283 GCA_963932145.1 Acanthosepion lycidas | reverse complement strand
TTTGGTCAAATTTTGGGTAAGCATTTGTAATTCGTTTCTAATTTTTTTTTTTAATGAATATGTAGTTTAATTAAAATTTGTTTTATATTTAAAAACATGAGATAATTTATAAAAAGATATTATCTTAGTGATCACTTACTTCTGTGCAGTACTCTATCTATATACCACCATTAGGTCAATTACAATACAGCATTTACTTCTAAACTGAATGTTTCACCAGGAAAACCGTTTTTATAGTCGAAAATCAGTCACGGAGGCCGCTTTTATGAAAATAAGCACCAGGTTCGATTCCCATTTTAGTGAGGCACAATCGTTTACTGTTTTCGCTAAAAACTCAAATACGTGTACCCAACAACATCATGTTTGTAATCATATGAAATGATATCGGATAAAAAGATTAATTCTATAATTTATGTCGTTTATAATTCAACTGAGAAATTAAACTACCGCATATAGTTTCTTAGATAATCAAACGTGAAATGTGCATTACAAAAATAGGTAAGTTAGTCCTTTTTCTATCAGCAGGGTATTCGTGACCAAATTTGTAACGGCACGAAACATGCTATAGAAAAGTTTTACCTAATGAAAATGTGGATACGTTTTCGTAACATGTCAGAGGCATAAAATTTGCGGATTTAGGACGTTTTAATCCAGTCAGTTTGTTAATAAATGCAACATTTAAGAAAATAAATAAAACAAGGATAGCAACACAAATAAGTACATCCTGAAAAAATAAAACTTATTTTAATAAGAATTAACTAATAAAATTAATTAACTAATTTAATACAATATATATGTTAATGCCCCAGTTCGTTGGATGGAATATATTTAATGTTTGTTTGTTTGTTTGTTTGGGTTTTATGGCATATCAACCACTGTGGGTTATTTAATGCCAAATCCAGTTTATATGAAATTTAAATGCCTATTTTGTATGGAATAAAAAAACGTACAGCTGGCAACATTATTCCTTTACGAAAAAACGTATAGCTGGCAACATTATTCCATTACGAAAAAACGTATAGCTGGCAACATTATTTTTCTGAAAACATTATCTGAGACCTTGCTGTTGGATGCAGTTTATCGCCGTACACAGGACGTGGATGTAGTTTAACATCATACCCAGGACGCGGATGTAGTTTACCGTCATACCCAGGACGTGAGAAAAACTTGGAAAACTAGGAGTTCACTATTTGCCCATAGCTGGGACCCTAACAGGTGCTACCACCCCGGGTCAAGGTGGACCTGGGAACACCAGCAATTAAGAGGTGGTTCCACGCTCCTCAAAACCTCCAGATCAGAGGCCTTGCTGTTAGATGAAATTTAACGTCATACCCAGGACGCCTCATTGGGGTGGGTTCTTACCCCTCTACAGAGGTGCAGTCGGCGTATTCTAAAGCCCCAGCCGACAGGGCCGATATTTAATGTATTTAATCTATTTTTTATAATGGCGGTATCAAAATATTTTCCATATAATGTATTATAAAATTCCGATATATATATATATATATATATATATTCTTCTTTATCTTGATTGATACGAACTTTTTTGCTCGTATGTCTAGCTAACGAGAAAACGTTTTACTGAATTGGCCAATGCATGATTATTTTAATTCCCCTAGTCTTACAATCTTCGAATATATATAATATATATTTATATATTAAGTTAGACATTTTTTGTCTATGTATATTAATAGGTGGCGCTACTTTTATATTTGTATATTAAAGACATTTTTATGTTTAACGTTCTTTTTATAGATACAAGTATTTTAGTAAATGCTCTGTTTATAATAAACAGTATTAACTAACATTTACCGGCCTGAATGTCCGAGAAATTTTCATAGAAAATATTCGTCCTTTGACAAGATTCGAACCTGCATCCTATACGGAACCGTCATTTAGCTTGACGTGCCTAACCGTTCAGCCACAAAGGATCGTTCGGTTGGCAAGGTCAAATTTACTGCTTTTAAACTTCAATCTTCCATGAATTTCGTACATTCATAACTGCTCATGGCGTATCAAATGTAAACAAATGACGTCATACATTAAGAAATAGACAAAGTCCGACAATTTATTTATTAAAGACATTTTTATGTTTAACGTTCTTTTTATAGATACAAGTATTTAAGTCAATGCCCTGTTTATAATAAACAGTATTAAATAACAAACAGAGCATTTACTTAAGTACTTGTATCTATAAAAAGAACGTTAAACATAAAAAATGTCTTTAAATAATAAATCGTCGGACTTTGTCCATTTTTTATATTTGTATATACATACAGAAAACAGATATTCCTTATCTTGTAAGAAAACAGGAAACACTGCAAAAATATTAGTAAATAATCCTTTGTGTGATCTATATTATGATCTGCTTACACGTCTAGATTTATTTTTGTGCTTGCATGTATGCCGCCACTCGATTTCTGTTTTTAGTTACAGATGATTTACAACAATACATGTGATAATATTTTCATAAGAAACAAAAATCTTTTAAATATTTAGCCAGTCTTATTCCATTATACATGCTTCAATGAATGGAACAGAGAAGGAAAGTTGTATAATTTTTCTTAAATTTAATTTCTATGATGTACTTTTATCTTATCGTTTATTAGTACCAATAGATAAACTCTTACACATTTTTAACATTCTGTGTTCTTATTAACATAAATATTTTGAAAAATTAATCAATTTATTAAAGAATTTGATAACATATTCAATGAAATATGCTTATAACATAGACATACGCACATACATATAAATATATTTACAGTAATTATTATGAAAACGAAGAATTTAAAAGGTCATGTTGATAGTTTATTCCATTAGAATCGATATCTCGGTTCTAACACATCAGACCGCAAATTTAAATATATGGATAAAAAATGTCCAGGCAGAAAAACAATAATTTAAACATGTATTATGTTTGATAGATTGTTGATAACGGTTTCAACCTGCAATTGAAATGGAGGAATTTCTTAATGGAAATTTAATTCCTGAACAATCAAAATTCGTAAACAATTATATAGGCCACACTACAACATGTTTGACAAGAAGACTCACACTTCATCTTTCTGATCATAGCTCAATTAAGTGTCATTTAAATACTCATGGAGACCTACAGGGCACTATTCATAACATGTTTGTTGATAAAACAAATACAACAGCATTGTCTACATGTAAAAATGCTGAAAATAATGAAATACTTATAAAGAAAAAACAAAAAGAACACTTAGTAATATCAACTATGAACATGGACACAATAACTTGACATTGTTTTGAAAATTAAAAATGATATAAATATATACAAACAACAATCTGTCTCTTGTTAACAGTTAATATATTTTAACGTTGAAAATGGCTAAATGCGTTCAGAAAAAAAAAAAAAAAATGAACAGTTTTTATATAATTTATCTACCGAAAAGAAAAAAAAATCACCTGAAAATTTTTATAAAAAACTTCATCATGGCACCTTCATTAATGAAACATCAGTAAAATTATATATATATATATATATATATATATATATATATATATATATATATATATATATATATATATGTATGTGTGTGTGTGCGTGTTTCTTCCTGTTTCTTCCTGTATAAGTAACCATTTAATTATTTATAATATTAACGTTGTTAACGCAATCAAGTTACATTGATATATTTATAACACTACTGACCATTAACATTAAAACGTTTACATCCTTATGCCCTCCTTATTCACTACTGATATCTTTTCACGTGACATTCTTGAAGATTATGACACTTTCGGATAAACTATCTATTTCTTTGAAAAGAACAATTGCAGGATTGTTTCAGGGAACATTACAGGAATACTTCAAATGTTTTCAAAATTTTGTAGCGTTGACTTGTGAAGAAGTGTTGTATAAAAGAAGAGAACACTGGTGGTGGTATGTCGGCGAAAGAAAGCACACGTGAAACATCTTCTCATCAATTTGATAAGATTTTCAAAATTATGACTCGATCTTATTTTGATCGTGATATCGAACCACCAACCGGATTCCCTTCTGTGCCAAAAAATAGAAATCTAGTCATTTCTTTACTTACTCTCTGGTTACGGTGACAATTTCTTCAGATTCCTGAATATTATTATTAAGAATATCATAATACTCCCAATTGGAACTTATTTAAATTGAACATTTTGAAATTGATCTAGATATATATTTACCCTTTCACCATCTTCTATGTGCTATGTCCCTTCAAGACTTTCAAGATATTGGTTCACCATAATTTTATGTCCTTTGTAGTTCTTTACAAATTTTGACATTTTTGTTATCTCTTCAAAAGCATGTTTCGCGATCTATTTAGTCAATATCTTTGTTTTCTTATGTTCCTGTTGTATTCAGTCTGTCCTTTGTGTATCACATTTTCCATGATATCTTTTCTCATAATGTACCCTAATAATTTCAACTCCCTCTTCCTAATGTTAAGTATAAATATCTTTTTCTTTTCATTTTCTCTAAAACTTCGTCGTAGTTCAAATTTTCACGCAATGTGATTTTTCAGCATCCTTCTGTAGAAACACATTTATTTTACTTCAGCTCGCTTCTACATCTTTGTGGAGATTCTTCAGCCCTCACTGCCATATATGAGAATTTATACTCCATAAAACTTTAGTACTCTTTTCTTTGTTTCTAATGATTTGTTTTCTGTTTTTAATACTTTGCTTAGTTTTTGGAAGGCATCTTTCTCTATTCCAATGCATCTTGTAGGGATATTATTATTATTATTATAAAAAAATAAACAAATAAATAAATAAATAATAATAATAATAATAATAATAATAATAACAATAATAATAATAATAATAATAATAATAACGAAAAGCATAAATTAATGAATCAATACTATTTTTAAAATAAAATAAATGAAACATAAAATAGTAAAATACTCCCAGAATCCAACAAAAATTCCCTGGCGGGAACATGGACATCCTGCCAAAAGTCGTTAAATTTCTCTTCACCATGAAATCTATGCGGGGGCAACACGTGTGTAATTTCTCTCTTTGATATCGTGTGCAATATTTGGAGAGACTTCTCGCTTTTATCACATGTACCATAAAACTATTGTAACCTAAAAATACTCATAAGAATAATATAAATAAATGTTATTAAATTATATAGAATTTACCATTTTTTCCTGTTAGTCCTGTACGTTTTATTTCCCCTCGAGTGTACTTTTATCTCCATTAAAACAGGACTCATTATTGTTGCTATTATATGGCTGAGCCCACAGGCTCGTAATAATTTCTTTTTCCATCAAGTGTAATCACCAAGCCAAAAGACAACCTTTTCTTTGTTGGTCGAGATTAAAATGGTATTTCTACGCTGACTGAAGTAAAATTTATTTCACTGACTTCCGAATCAGATATTTATTAATAACATATCAGATTTGACACGATGTAGTATGATTAAAGAGCTCTTCTGCTTTATGTGCGGTTTCCCGTCAGGACGTATCCCATCAAGGCTCTCCGCAAATTCCTGTCCTTTGTAGCTCTTAATAAACATTGTTTTTTCTGTTATTTCTCCAAACCCTGTTCTACCATCTATTTAGGTAGGTCATACGTTGTATTCCAAAGTATTTTTGCCCTATTTCTGTTTCTTGACAGTGAGTATTACGTAGATTTCTCTAACACTGTGAAAAGCAGGATGTTAGCACATATTGCCTCGCTCTAGTCATATAAAATACTCTCCACTTTCGTAAGAACACATTGAACTGAAATGTAAAGTTTGCCTGTTCATAGTAAATGAAAAATCGGTATATTTATGCTAATTAACCTCATATCAACATTCCTTATTCCATCAACCAATGAGCTAATTAGTTTTCCAATTCCGCTCTGCTCTTAATCAAATATTACAGATCAAAATTACAACATTGTTCCTTATTTTTGTTGAGGTGTCGCTTTCGCTATCAATCTTTGATTATCTTTGAACAGAGGAACACTTGCATATAAAAGACATCATCTCTTTACAGTTGCTGGGCAATCTGTAATGGTAAAACGGTTAAAAGAATGAACTTCGATGACAGACATTACTAAAGTATAAAATATGAATATTTCTTTTTAAATCGTCTTGTACTATTTTACTATATTTTAAATTAATATTTTATCAATATGGCGGTGTTTTAATTTTCGTTTCGAGCCTTTTTGTAGATAAAAAAATAAATCGATACAGGTTGTCGTCGACTGACGGGCATATGCAATTTACGCTATTCGATTTTACAACCATGACCACGAAATGGTATGTTTAGCCACGAGTGTAAGGCGTCTGACACCGAGTTTGCCACAATTGTATAAAAGCAATTCAGACAAATGGTTGTAAAAAAAAAGCAACTCCACCGGTTACCCGAAGCCCTGAGCCAGGTTGACGACATCGACGATCCGCATCTAAGCACCGGCGACGAATAAGATGGTTGGTATTTGTATGTATTTTTGTATGTTTTGCAACTATAATGTTTTCTTTTTTTTTTACACCTATGATGTAGTAATGAATAGCGGCTCAGATTAAGGAATCGGAGGGCCGAATCCATTACTTACATGTTTATAACGTTGGCAAAGGTAATAATCCTATTCTTATCCCTCCGGCTATGGGTTAATAGCAGGACAGATCGCTTCTTTAGCCTTGGATATCAACTGGTCTACCGCAGAAAGGAATGGCAACCTACTGCGGGAAAAATCTGTCTCGTCAGTCATGTATCAAAAGATACATGCTCGCCTAAGCGTGTATCACTCATGGCATATAACTGACTGATTTTGATTCTTGATATTAAACAAATATTTAACTAACTGTAGTCTCTTATATACTGTTTAACATAAATGAAACTAACCTAAAAATAAATAACAAAACGATGTGTAGAGAGATTATACAAATGATATCAAACATAAAAATATACGTGATAAAAACACAATAATATCTTATAGTGGGTCAGCCAATTTGTATTAGTTATAAATAGAAATAAAAACTGACCCTCTACAATTTTTACAATATCAAATGTAACAAAGACAACAAGAGAAATAATAAAGTAGAAGAAAATATGAATTTGTACAACGATAAATATTTTTTATAAACACAACAAATACATAATATATAGTACAAAAGTTGATGAACACAATAGAGTTCTTTGGTGTGTGTTACTGAAAGAATTTGAGTTACTATACTGTATGTGTGAAAATGAGGTGTAGTTAGCTATATTTGTTTTTATAGGAAAATTAAAGAGTTGTTTTTGTTTTTGTATTAAATAGAAAAAAGTATTGTTCTTAACTCACTGATTGTTATAGAGTTATCGCTCATTAACCAGTGATTCTTCTTGTGGAATAGAATATTTTGTGGGAGTGAGTCTTAAGCCTAGAAATGGTTGACAAGGTTTGTTGTTGTATTGAAGATAAAGTTCGTCTCCTTTGCTGTGTTGATTTCCAATGAAGTCAAGTGAATTGGTTCAATATTTTAAGTGCCCACTGACCAAGTCGCATCGAAGTTTCGTTTTTATTAGTTCTCTTGGTCACGTGGGGAGGCTCGTGAACATGTTTACATTTTATGGCGTCAACTAGAGGTCAAAATTTGGGTCGGTACATTCGGATGTAGTTGACGACACCTAATTAATATTTTACAACCAATCAAAATACATCAGTTGTTATATTTGGTTGGGGGCCTCTATGTGTTTAACTTGCACAAAATTTAAGATTTAAAAAAAAATGTAGGAATCTGATTCTACAGTCTAAAGCAAGAAATGATAAAAAATATAATCAGAAGTCCACATACAACCAGATAAATTTATGACCAACAGGTCAACCAAACTAGCAATAATCCTGTAATAATCTTGTAATAATCAAATAATGTTACCATATCCTAGTTAGCTGAATCACGTGAGATCATTCCAGGAATAGCAAAGTGGCAAAAGTTACTCCCGTGGGATGAGAATGCTGATTTGAAATGTTTTATACAAAAACAAACAAGTAGAAGGGAAGAAAAACAATGGAAAGCTTAATAAGAAAAAGTTAATACTTTGAGAAACCAATGTCTTTGGAAAAATGGAAACCAAATTAACGAACCAAAACAGAATAAACAATATGCTGACGTACGGAGAAAATCGAAAAGTCACATTAACATCATATAATCGAAATCAATGCAGAAAAAAAAATACCCTGGTTTAAAAAGATACATTGACCTCATTAAACTAAAGACGACCGCGGGTAGAAAACAAACATCAATATACATTCAATCATTACAATGTATGTGTATACATATAGTGATGAGGACTTTAAGAAAGTTATAGAAAAAAAAAGGATAATAAAATATCCTTACATTGACATTGAACATTTCAATATAGCTTAAATTCTTCTTGAATTTCATAACAAGTTTCTAAATTTCATGAAAGGATTTTGGAATCAGAAAGACTTCAGAAAAAGTGGGTTATATCTCACGGTAATGCACTCTGAAAATAAAGGTTTAATCCTCAAGAACCACACAAGTATAGATGTATCTCAGCTTGATCTGTTATAGTGAAATTACTAATAAACATTATATTAACGAGTCTCTCATCTTTTTATGAAAGTCAACTGCTCGTAACCAAATTTAATTAAGAAGGCCGTTGACGCATTAATGTTATATCACGAAGAAGTAAATGTTCGAAGCCCGTTGTTAATGTATTATTCATTTACTGCCAAACCCCCTTTAATAGTGATCGTAGAATGACGAGTTAGGAGATGCATCAAAAAGCAAAATATAGATTGAATACATAGTTGTACAAAATGAATGCAACTTGTCAATGTTTTATCAAAAAATACAATAAATATATGATTTGTTTCTATATATTGATCGTGAAAAGAGGTTTAGCATATTTTACGTTTGACCTGTACAATAATTTGTTGTTTCTAGGCCGTCTTATGTGTGTACAATGATCTTTTGGATTCGATATTACAGCTTCTTTATGAAAACACTGAATTTAATCAGCAAAGGTATTTTCAGATCTGACAGTCTCGTCTGGAAGCATAAAAATGTTATTTTTAGGATGTTTCCTGTTCGCAAAAGCCAAAGAAGAAAAAAATATGAGAGATAAAGATTATATTATTTTAACCTTCATATATTGGACGAGTCTGTCTACAATGAATATCTGCATTTTGAAATTCTGGATTTTATTTCGGTTCGAGCCCAACCACTTACACGTTCACTTCTCTTTAATTAAACACTTTAAGTAAACTGGCTTTTTTTATATCAAAATTTTAATTCATCTCGTCAGGTTCATTTACCCTGCAGGAATTGATAATCAATACGCAAATATTTGAGTTTAAGTGGCAGAACGGTCTCATTATTTTACAGTTACACTTTGCTCGATGTAACTGTAAGGTTTTCTTGTTGTAGATATTATTGGTGTTGTATTTTCTCGTCAGAAAACACTCGCACTAACAGAAAAAAAACTCCTAAGTATCACGATAAACTACATCCGCGTTCTGGGTAAGACGATAAACTACATCCGCGTGCTGGGTAAGATGATAAACTACATCCGCGTGCTGGGTAAGATGATAAACTACATCCGCGTTCTGGGTAAGACGATAAACTACATCCGCCTGCTGGGTGAGACGATAAACTAGATCCAACAGCGAGTATAGTCAGGAGGCTATGAGGAGCGTGAAACCACCTCTTACTTGCTGGTGTTCTCAGGTCCACCCTGACCTGGAGTGGTGTACCAGCTATGGGCAAATTGTTAACCCCCAAACTGGGGTCAAAACATTATGAATGTGTAAATACAGATATTAATGTATATATAGAAATACTTAAAAGAAAAAATGCCAACAATATATTTTTGAAGAAAAAGTGTTACCAAAAATAGACTTATGAAGGAAAAAATATTAACAGTAACAAAAATTGTGTTGGCATTAAATAAACCATTGATACGCCGTAAAATAAAAATAAAATAAAAAACTACCATAAGAAAAGATACATAAAAAGTTTAATCACAGTACGTTATCTATTCAATAGCTTGTAAAATCCATTGAGGCATGACACAAACTGTCGGCGATTGGTGTTACATTTTAGGACCATTTCATATGTGGTTTCATCGTTATTTTTTACTATTCAAATCAGTCGCTATTTTTTTGTGAATTCTGTCTTGCGTTTGTTTAATTGCGACAAAGTCCGACTTTGAAGTGTGGGCTGAATGGAAGCCTTAAACGTACACAAAATAACGTCTTATTTCTTTATATATATATATATATATATATATATATATATATATATATATATATATATTAATAATGACGTAATAATGTCGTTTTTTGACGTTAAAAATACGTCAAAAAACGACATTATTACGACATTATTTTTGCACCAACCTGATATATGTCTGTGTGTGTGTGTGTGAGAGAGAGAGAGTTTAAAAGTGCCCAATGGTTGTGTGGGTAATTAGATTTTGTTTAACATCGTCATGTCTGAGGGTTCATTATACATATATTCAAAAAGAGATTGACATATATATATATATATATATATATATATATATATATATATATATATATATATATATATATATATATATATATATATATGAAGAAAAATATACGGAAAAAACAAACAAAAATCCTTATATGCAATTATGCTGTTTTAATGTTAATATAATGTCAACGTCGGACGTTTCGGTCTAATAAACCATCTTCAGGACATATTCATAAAATATAATTAACATTATCAATTATATTTTATACAGATTTTGTAACACAGGCAGAGGTTAAACCTAACATTTTTGAGTTCTTCGAATCAGAGCCAAAATAATTTTACAGTAATGGAATTAGTAAGCTTGTTAATAGATGGAAGGAAGTCATAGATAATCAGGGAAAATACATTGTTGATTGAATGTGTAATTAAATGTAACATTTGGTCACTTGTTTTCTTTATTCAAAATTTGAACAGAACTTATGGGATGACCTGATATTTTATCTTTGGATTAAATATTAAAATCATTCAGTTTAAGAATCACGATATGCAACTAAACAAAATGAATTCTTATCCAAGTGTTGCTGGTATAACATTATTTCAACCCCACAATCCAAGTGTCGACACAGGAAAAATTTCAACGAATGTAATATTCATCGAACTTCGTACTCTTCTTTTTCATTTATATTTTATATCCGACTATTTTTCTATTGTGACATCTCCCCTATATGTAATTATGTGAAATTGTTTTCGAGATGTGGATTTTCCTTCTATATCTAAATATTTCTCACCCAGTTACATGTTTTCTATATATGGATTTTTTTCGATATTTGTTTTAATAATACTATTTTTTATATATTGATTTTAAATTCAATCATTTACAGAATTTTAAAATAATTATTATAATTATGATATAATTTAAATTACAAAATTCGTACTTGATAATGTATTAATATTATATTGATATAACAAGATTGGTTATATTTAAATGAAATTAATATATTAATATTTTACTAAAAATTGTTTACTGTAATTTTTACCATTATTGTTATAGACGTAGTATTGAATGGCTTAATATTAACGTATTTTTATGAAAGTATTAATTTTAAATTCTTTCTCTTTTTCTATAATAATTTTAAACTCCTCTCTAAAAAGTTTCATAGACGTTTGTTCATTCTTCTTCCTTGCACAGGTGTTGATAAGTTACATTTATGTCCATTTACAGCAGTCGCGTTTCTCTGTGATATGGAGCCTGCAGTCACATTCGACGTGTGAGGGTCAAGCAGCTCAGTTTCTAGGAATCGATAGCCGAAACAACAGCACATATGGAGAGGCTTTTTGCAGTACCAACCACAAACAACACTCAGAAGGATTGTAATTCAGAGTTACCCTTCTCCTAGACCAGTTGCTGGCCAAGACTGTAAAACCCAGTCTGTTATTTATTTACGCAGATCTTGGAAGTAGAAGACGATTTATACTTTTCTCAAGGATCCCATGACATTCACTAAATAAATTCGAACTCCAACGTTCATCCAACGTGTCTATATATATATATATATATATATATATATATATATATATATATATATATATATATATATATAAAGTTGGATTGAAATGAGCCTGGAACCAAGAGTTTCACGCTATTTACACTCACCATATAAACTCTATCTAGTGATCGAAAATAGCATGAAAATCAGGGTCATAAACTGACATCATTGAGGCTAAAAATGTTAGCTATCTCACTGATATTGAACACTTTCTAATGCTTACCGCGCATATATAACATAAATAATACATATATACATACATATATATATATATATATATATATATATATATATATATATATATAAATAATATATATATGTATCTATAAATAATATATATATATATATATAATATATATATGTAAATAATATATATATATATATATATATATATATATATATATATATATATATATATATATATATATATATATACCATTTCCCCCATTTTAATATATCACTTCCGTTAAGTGAACCGTTTAAATAGATCAATGTCTGGTCACTCTTCCACCCCAATACTAAGTATGATTTAGAGAGATATTAAATTAAACCCTTCCTAACCTCTGCCATATCTCTCTAACAACCCCTATTACACCCTCTCTTAAATTACAAAAACTTACACTACCCATCAATTTTTCATTTTTCTTTTCATTTTTGGAAGTGTTATCTGATAATCCGGAATCCTTTAAAAGATCTCTGGTGAAATAAATTATTATAATGGAACCATAAAGTTTTCTGTTTTTCTTTAATATATATATATATATATATATATATATATATATATATATATATATATATATATATAGATAGATAGATAGATAGATAGATAGATAGAAATACTTACATACATATATATATAAATATATATATATGTGTGTGTGTGTATGTGTGTTTGTGATTGACTTGTTTATTTTTTATACGGATTCACGGTCTATTGCACATTCTATTTGAAGCAAAATACATATTGTTAAGATTATCAATATGTTTTCGAGACAAAAACATATGAAATAAAAATCTACTAATACAAGTCCAGCAAATTATCCCATAGTCAGAGGTGGACGGTTTGAATAGATTCCTTTCCCAAGGTTACATATCCCTAAAGGAATATAACGAATTTGACTGGAATCGAAACTCAGCTCTCTGATTTCATTTTCCGAGCCAATATCTATTGCATTACACGCACATGCTTAATTTTGATTATCATAAGACAGCCGGTATTCAATCTGATATGTTCGTAAGCATATATATATATATATATATATATATATATATATATATATATATATATATATATATATATATATATATATATATATATATATATGTATGTATTAGGTTGGTGCATAAGTAATGACGCAATAATGTCGTTTTTTGACGTTAAAATACGTTAAAGAAACGACATTATTACGTCATTATTTTTGCACCAACCTAATATATATATATATATATATATATATATATATATATATATATATATATATATATATATATATATATATATAATTTCAACACCAGACGTTAATAGTCTTTTATTTCACTTCAGCCCATCTTAAGAAAACGGTCTGAAGATTACGTTCAATCATAGAACAGACTGTCACTACTCAGTGTTGTCCACAGTGTCCACTTTTATACGTTTATTTCTAAATAAGCTCGATCTTTCAAACTGAACACTTCTTCTACAGTATGCCATAAAGCTATAGTTTGATCACACACACAAACTCTCTGGCTCTCACACGCACATGCACACACACACACACACACACACACACACACATATATATATATATATATATATATATATATATATATATATATATATATATATATGTTACTAAGAATGATACATAAGATCATATAAAAACCTGGTTTCCCATACGCTCCGATTCACTAAGTTGCCAAAAACACCCAGAAATATCGATACGTCTATATGCTACCATATATGTTTAATTATTATTTCTTCATATTCACACAATCGGCTTAATATATACATATATAATTTCCGTATGAATGAACGTATCGTCTTATATACTTATATGCATTTAATGCGCCAATATAGGCATTTGGTCAGTTGCTTCTGCTACGTATTTAGACATTCTTGATAAAATACAATAAAGAATATGCGATATTATTGCTCCTCCCCTGTCATCTCGGTTTCAGTTACTTTCACAGAATTTTAACATAGCTTCCCTGTACCTTTACAATAAAGAAATTTATAGCCATTCTTTTCAGGAATTTTTCTCTGTGGCTCCTAGATTTTAGGAATTTAAACAAAAGTACATGTTTGGCGGCAAGTTTTCATCATGTTAGAGTTGAAAAAGCTAGATGAAACCGTAAGTTCTATGCTAAAACATTATTGCACTTTTCGTGTATGCATGTCTTTTCTTGCCTCTTGCATCCCCGTCAACTTTGATCTTCTAAAAATTGAAATGAAATATGAGACACTATCTTCTAAATTTTAATTCCTGTTCTTTTATTCTTGTCTCTCATTAATAGTGTGGATTATTCTGATATTCTATCACACTCAGAATTGTCCTTGTGTCTTGGTGACTTTATTGCATTGCTTGTGGTGAAATGATCTAAAAAATGTGCCTACATGTAAAAGAATCTGAGCAACCGATATTCCAATTTTCATCGCTTTTACAAGGAATACGTAGTAGATTACTGTGTGGGGAATATAAAAAAAAATCATAGATATTTTCGAATTTTGTCTCGAACGTAAAAAAAAGAAACACAAAAAAACAAAAAAACAAAAAAAACAGAATCACCCACTCTGCTTCAACCCAAAAAAGCTTTCGAATCTGAATTCTTCTTTCATGCTGCTGAAACGTCCGTCAAAAGAGAAATCAACCGATATACACTGTCTGTCACAATATTGTGTCGATTCGCAATTGAAAACACTAAGCGCATTACCTTATGATATATCAGTCGTCGACAATCTTAATATACGATGAAATAGTTCTGATTGAAGATACAGAAATAAAACTACAAAAAAACTACAACAGGATATAGTGAAGGAAAGCGAGAAGATTAAACATCATCCACAACTAAACGGTTGTTAGAAAAAGATGAGCCCGAATTACGAATCAAAAAATGGGGGATACCAGAATCAAACAAGTTTTGGAATTTAAATATTTGGATAGGTTTTAACACAAGATGGAAAATGTGACACTGAAATTCGAAGGCGTTTTAGGAGAGTTAAAGATGCATTCCAAAAGATAAGCACAGTACTAAGAAAAATTTCTCTAGAAATAAGGAAAAGACTACCAAACAGTTGCTTGATGTCTGTTCTCCTATACGGCGGAGAGTGCAGGGCAATCGTCTCAGAGATCAAGAAGAGAATTGAAATAACATAAATATTGTTCCACAGAAATATACTGAGGATACCATGAACGGAACATTAAGCAACGCCAAGGGTCCAGAGAAAATGGAAACAAAAAGGAGAATTACATTTAACATCAGGAAGAGGCAGTCGTGGTTACTGTGCCATATTATGAAAAATGAAGTCTCCAAGAGAATCTGATACTCACACGACATATTGAAGGGAAGAGAGATAAAGGAAAACAACGGATAACATACCTAGTGAGCTTGAGTAAATGAATGGCGAAACAGGGTTTAGGAGAAATAAAAGAAGGTAAATTTTATTAAGAAATACAAGGAGCAGCAAATAGTTAAAAATAATAATCGCCCACGTCCTGAAGGTACACGATGCAAGGAAGAAGAAATGTTCGACATAACATAAAAGTTAGAAGCTCCTCAATTGACATTGTTTTATTAATAAACAGTTTGGGGAATTCAAAAGATAAATTGCTATTAACATACAGAATAAAATACTTTATTCGTTAAAACTTCAGAGGAAATTTCAATGTGGACACTGAACGTATATCTGATTAAATTGAACGATACCAAAAATTTATGAATAACATTAAAGAGACACGTTATGAATAACTAACGGACTCATTTGTCATGAACAAATGGGATTTATTTATTATGCTTAAAAAATCAATTTATAGTCAGAAGAAATTAAATGGCGGTTAATACTATCAGTTTATATACTAAATCAAATAAATTAGTGTCGTTTTTCCTATAATAATAATACCTATTTATCGCCGTGACAGTATTATCCGATAATCACACATCTGCATAATGATACTAAAATTAAGATATGTCTACGTAAACACAGACACAGACAAACACATTCATATATATATATATATATATATATATATATATATATATATATATATATATATGAGTGTGTGTGGGCATGTGTAGAAATGTAAAAGAACGAGAAGAATAAAATTCAAACGTTCATAACATTAATTTAAATAGGGCTCAATACAAACTTAGAGCAATATATATATATATATATATATATGTGTGTGTGTGTGTGTGTGTATGTGTATGTGTGTGTGTGTGTGTGTGTGTGTGTGTGCGCGCGTTTCTGATTTTTATTTAGCGTTTCCAGAATTCTGACGTTTTTTTGTTTGGTGGGACTAAATGTGTGCAAAGGTAATCCCCTTTCCTAGAAAATGGCTAAAGAATTGGTCCCAAGCCATTGGGCCGATGCACAATGCGGAACATTTTTGCACAAATGGTGAATAAACAAAATTAAATATATGTTATATTTAAAAGAAAGGTTACTCTCCATATATGTATATTTCTCCCTATATATATATATATATATATATATATATATATATATATATATATATATATATGAATGAAATGGACAAAGTCCGACAATTATTTTAAGATTTTTTTTTTAAAAGAATGTATAAACATATAAATGTCTAAATATATATATATATATATATATATATATATATATATATATATATATATATATATATATATATTAGGTTGGTGCCGTAATGACGTAATAATGTTGTTTTTTGACGTATTTTTAACGTTAAAAACGACATTGTTACGTCATTATTTTTGCACCAACCTAATATATATATATATATATATATATATATATATATATATATATATATAGAGAGAGAGAGAGAGAGAGAGAGAGAGGTTGGGTGTGTTCAGTGAATTTTAAGATATATTTACGATTTGTTGGTTAATTAAACAATACAATTTTTTTTTTACTTGTGTGCACAGATAAATACATGTCGTGTTTATAATCGAGTCGATAAGCATAGATTTGTCACTCAGACCTGTGTCTAAAACAATGAATCCCTTTGTTGTCCCCTCTTTTGCGATTGGAGAGTTTCCACCTTTTTTTACCGGTGATGCAGTCGGAGGATTCGCAGCCATAATCTAATGAAACGAAGGAGAGGCACATAGTCTATAGAAATGTAGCTGAAACATCTGCATCATCTGGCCTAGAGATATGGCTTCAAAATAATGGAAAAAATGTATTCAACATGCCACAATGAATATTTAAAATTTATATCAATTTAACATTATAACGGTGTCAAACACGTTTGTGATAATTTTGCGTCTCAACTTTATATGAGTAGAATGAAGCGGAGCGCTTTATGAACACGTATTTTCCCATTGATTCTAGACAAAGACACAAATATATATACATATATATATATATATATATATATATATATATATATATATATATATATATATATATATATATATATATATGTGTCTATATATATGATGCGGCAAAATGATTTGACACATTCGTAGGTTTAATAACAGAAAATATAATATAGAACGAAAAAAGTGGTTTTATTTTCGAAATCTACATATAATGGCATTTTTCTTTCATTTCGCCTGAAATCAAAAGTATATATTCTTCGCGCTCGATCTAACGAACAGTTAAATAAAAGATGTCATTTCTCAAAAAATTGCTACCATTCCACAGGAGTCTAGTTATGGACAACATTCGTGTAAGCATTCGACAAGATGAGCAAGGTAACGGCACCCACTTGACTGATTTCGTTTTTCAAGCGAAATGAAACAAAATCTCACTATTCGAAAAGAAAAACCCATTTTACGTTCTTTACTTTATCCTGCTTTTATTAAACCTACAAATGTGTCAGATCATTTTGCCAATCCATATATATATATATATATATATATATATATATATATATATATATATGTATATATGTATATATATATATATATATATATATATATATATATATATATATATATATATATGTAAGCAAATATATGGATA
This sequence comes from Acanthosepion lycidas, assembly GCA_963932145.1. Taxonomy (NCBI): domain Eukaryota; kingdom Metazoa; phylum Mollusca; class Cephalopoda; order Sepiida; family Sepiidae; genus Acanthosepion; species Acanthosepion lycidas. The sequence goes on along the minus strand of OZ010573.1, from coordinate 94,322,135 downwards.
TAGATCCGACAGTATGAAGAAAAATATACGAAAAAAACAAACAAAAATCCTTATATGCATTTATGCTGTTTTAATGTTAATATAATGTCAATGTCGGACGTTTCGGTCTAATAAACCATATTCAGGACATATAAAATATAATTAACATCATCAATTCAACATGACAATACGATGGACATAAGAACAAGATTTATCCAAACAGCAATTATCTGTTTGAATAAGTCTTGTTTTTATGTCCCTCGTCTTTGTCATGTTGAATTGGTAATGTTAATTATATTTTATGAATATGTCCTGAAGATGGTTTATTAGACCGAAACGTCCGTCGTTGACATTATATTAACATTAAAACAGCATAATTGCATATAAGGATTTTTTTTTTTTTTTCCGTACATTTTTCTTCATATATATATATATATATATATATATATATATATATATATATATATATATATATATATATGCATGCACAGGGAAAATTGTTTGTTCCCTGTATCGTTCAAAAAAGTATGTAATCCCATCTTGTTATGCTCTCTCTAGTTAATAGCCAGATCAGGCCGAAAATCGAGCACTCCTGTCCAATTGGAATAGCAGCTGTCCACACTTCACTTTCCCGTCTTGATAAAGTTCAACAGAGTCTTTACGTCTTTATAGGCGATGAAATATTTTTCATGCGCAAAAACGAATCGCCGTAAGCCTCTCGGGTCTTTGTCACTATTTCCATGGAATGTGTCCATACCAATTACGTTTTTTAATTCCACCACACTAACCCCACTGCTAAGACCCGCTATACCACGCCCATTGTAGCGAATAGCATTCACCCCATCATATTCCCTTGGTGTTATATAACTTCCACTTGAGTAGTTTTTTCCTACGAACCAAAGCTTTGTCGAAATGATTGCCAAGAGGATTCTTTCCCGCTCACTCAAATCTTAACGGTTAGGCCTAGACTTGCACAGGTTATCTTCCTCGCATATACCCATAAATTCTGCCTCTTATACAGCAAATCTTGTAGCGCAATCTTGTACAGGGTGAACATTATTGTAACAAAAAAAAACCCCAAAAAAACAGTGCTAGTTTCTAGTTCACTTCCTAAATAATGATGACTTGGGATATTTAACATGTCGAGGATATACTGAAGGTGAGATCAAAGTGTGAATTACCTAACGTGGTTGTTTTAATAGATGGCAACACAATGAGGAAGAGGGGTCGTAAAAACATAGACATTGTTAAGACAACAAAAGATAGAATGTGGGCGACCGTCTTCATCCGCACCCTGAATAGACACGTCATATAGAATAATAAGCTTTGTGAATTTGCGACATCATTGTATAATATTTTTTTAAGAGTCTCTAGGAATCGTCAGCACTGAATTATTTGTCCATAATAAACATTATTAAAAAAAAATCTTTCTTCTGTAAAATAATCTACTTATACCATATTGTTAAAACTAATACAAAAAATAAGATCCACTCAATTGGGCTAGAGTATTAATGTTTGGTGTTGTTTCATTGACGTAACAATTGAAATTACGAGGATATGTAGGATAGATAACAGTTGAACCCGGACTGGAAGTGGTTAATATGGTGGTTTTCAGTGAAGCATTCACGACGAAATCTGATTCAGACAGCGGCATCTCTTGGACATATATTTTTAGGTTGGAACTTCTTAGTTACCCAAGGAATAGAAAGGGAATAAGAAATGTTTAAACACTGTGTATCTTGCTGAATGTGTCTTAGCTCTAAATGCTTGATCTGGTGGGACTAGGGAAATTAATTCATCAGAATATTCTCAGTGGAAATACGGAGAAATATTATGCGTCATGTCAGTGGGAATGAATGCAACGTGTAGAAACTGGAGCTATCAATCGGATACAAATTCTCCAATTTTGTGAATAATCTGAAACATTTCTTTTCAGACAAACGAAGTGGATAGAGAAAAGAGAGAAATTTAGAGTCAAATTCTTTCAATTGTATATGCTTTACATAAATTAAGATAATTGCAATAATAGAAAACAGTTGGCATTTAATTTGGATTGACAATTTCTGAAATTAGAAGAGAATTGAAAACGTAATGTAGAAACAAGGAAATCAGTGAAAACTGCAAATTTCTGTTTAGTGTCAAAGGTCGTCATTCCAACTAATTATTCGGTATTATTGATTAGTCTAGATCTTTCCAAAATATGACGAAGGATATCAAGGAAGGAATTATTCTACGTGCTGTTTCGCTACAGGAGATGGGTAAACATTGCTCTCCACAACCTTCTATAATTCGTAGCTCCTGGCAAAGTCTATTAATTCACTTCAACTCTCACGCCCTTTAACGGGATCCATTTGTACAAGCTTGATAAGTAGATTACTCGATGATCCTGTTTGCCCATTTGCTTTCAATATTTCATACGAGTATCAAAATTCCCGAGTCTTCTTTCTTCATTAAGTGTGCTGGACATTAGAATTATTTCTTTCTAATTCTATGTATAAATATCCTTCTTTTTTGTTTATTTCTTTTGTTTTTCATAAAATGGCGTCCTGATTCATGAGCTGCCGCCATTGGATTCACATTCATAAAAAACCGAAGCGAAGCCCACAAATTGATCTGTGTGCGAAACAGCATCGCTCCAGCACTTGAAATTAATCTTACAAGCGCCATGATGCGCATCTACAACCAAAATAAATGATTGGTTTATTTACGTGGCATTTTTATACTTCTATTATACGACTAAAATTTATTTGCAACAGGCTGACACGTGTTGAAATCATCACAATATATACCATCGTTAAAGTTATAGCTAACATTTATTGTCGAGATTTACAAACTCTACGTTTCGTTCAATTTCATAAAATAATACTTGAAATTTGAATAATCTGATTTGTTTGAAAAATACGTTGACAAAAACGGATTTTGCAGTATAATAATTACTTTAATATAATTTAATTACATAGATAATCAATATTTTTAAATAAATTTATTTTTTTCCGAAGATTATTTTTTTAAACTTTAAATGCCTTTGGCCGTGTAATTTCTCAATAGTTCTCGCAAACGTTGGGAGATCTGGAAACTGGATGCTTGTATATATAAAAACATAAAGAAAAGATGTACAAAAAACTATATTGCATTTTTATTAAATTAGTATTTTTTTTTTATTTTAAACATTAACTTGTTTTTTTAAAATAGTAGGACTATTTTGTATGTTAAATAATAAAACTTTTAATTTTTCCAAAATTTAATGAAAATTTATTGTACTAAGCTACGCATCATAGTAAATTTGAACGCCCTTTTGCACTTCTCCGCAAAACTTAGTTTCGTTTCGGTCAATGTAAGTTGATTTAGAGTTTTATATATGGAAGATACGGCTGTCCATTGTAGTTCTAAGAGACACGTAACCACTTAACTACCCTCTTCGTCACATTTTCTTTTTTCATTTTTTTCTTTTGCCGTATTATCGTGTGTATAAATGGATTGAAACATTTGGCTAACAATAAATATCAAGTACATGTTTTTTTTTTTTTCCGATGAGAAGTTGTAATCTAAATGATTGTTTTCATTGATATTTTATTATTTTGTTATGTTAAACTTCGTTGTATGTAGTGGAAAAAAAAAATTACAACCCGGTTTTATCTTGATTCGAACACGTATCACCGATGAAAATAATTAATGCATGACGTTATAAGGAAGTTTGAAAAATCAAAATTCCTGGTAATTTTATCATAAAAGCCACGAGAGAAACAGCGAGAAAATGCTTTCTGGAACCAAACACTGTTTTCTCGTAACAATGGTTTTACAATTTCGTCATTAAAGAAATAGTAGGCACGCTGCGCTTATAAAAAAATAAAATAAAATTGCTACCTGCGTAGGTGAACGAGATTTATATATCAGTTATATTGAAATCCATTATAAACCACCTGACAAGACAACATATTCACCTTCAACTGGCATTTCTGGATTTCAGTGTTGCCAATTTATTTTCATTGAAAGAAATCAGTGATACATTGTTTTCTGCAAAGTTTTGTCAAGCGACATTTTGCCAGATTGCCGCTCAGCTATTACATGTAACGTGAAAATAATTTAAGGGTCATTAACTTGCCATTCCTATCAGCATCTCATGACTGACGAGAACAAGATAAAATAAAAGCCATTAATTTCAGATCAACTCACAGAGAATTTCACTGTCAACCCCCATATATATATATATATATATATATATATATATATATATATATATATATATATATATATATATATATAAAGATATAGATATAGTTATAGTAACAGATAGATAGATACATACATACATAGACATATATAAATATATATCAAGGATGATTTTATTTTGACTTTTAACTGAGTTATCAACGATGATTTTTTTTCACCGAAGGTAAATATCATCTTTTGTATGTAGCTAGAGTTGTAAGAACATTTTTAGCCGTATTAGTTGATGTTACTATATATATATATATATATATATATATATATATATATATATATATGTGTGTGTGTGTGTGTGTGTGTGTGTGTGTGTTTGTGAGTGTGTTTGTGCATGTGTGTGTATATATATATGTTTGTGTGTGTATATATATCTACATATAACCATGCAAAGTAAACACCATCTTCACTTGCTCAAATTAGGCCATGGTCGTTTCATCTGCAGAGAATGTGAATGCTATAACTTGTACCAACTTGCCGAGGCAGTTACAAATGGCTATTAATACAAAATAAGATACTCACAAGGAAACATTGAAGGCAGGAGGGACAAAGGAACACAACGTACAACCTACCTAACGAGTTTTTGTAAATAGAAAGCAGAACAGGGTTTAGGAGAGATTACAAAAATAAACAAAATTAAGCAAGATCTACAAAAGACAGGATATTTTGGAGAGCCATGATCGCCACGCCCTGATTGGACACGGCACGTAGAAGAAGAAGCAGAAGTCGATCATAACTCTTTCAAATCATCTCTTGTTTTTGTGGCTCAAAGTAACTATTGAGATTTTACCTCTCCTTTTTGCCATCAATAAACCCGTTGATTTTCTAAGCCCGGCTTAGATGTGGCACAAGGCCGAAAGTATGGGGTACCCAGTGAGGATCGAACTCACTACTCAGTCATAATTGATCTAGCGAGACAAGCTTTCTAACCATTACACCACATGGAGGTACCAACCCCGTTGTTTCTATATGTTCGTATGTCTTTCCACCATTTCCAGTGAACGTTAATTTAAGTATCTAATTTTAGTAACTATTCCAGATCACAATCCATAAAATATATATCGAATAATTTCTTTGGATGACAAACAATATTTGGTACATTTATTGAACATTTATTTCGCTTATCCCGCTTGAGCATTATACGATTTTTCAACTATCTGCTCTCATTGCTTTTTAGAAAACGAAATATAATTCACCATGTTAAAAAATGTAAATATTAGGTTGGTGCAAAAATAATGACGTAATGATGTCGTTTTTTGACGTATTTTTAACGTCAAAAAACGACATTATTACGTCATTATTTTTGCACCAACCTAATAGATAGATTATAGCAATAATATCTGTCTCCCTGTAAGGAAACATTTGATGTTCATTTACCGAGTATCCAGTACGGCTTTTGGTTGAAATAATTAAATTATTTTTCTTGAAATAATTTTTCAGGGGATTATCTTTCTCAAGTCCAATCGCTGTTATCTTTTTTTTTCCAATAATTTAATTTGAAATAGTGATCTTTAGTTAACTGATGTTAATACCTGTTTCTTTTATTGCCCTTTCTCTTTGATAATAGTTTTTTTTTTATTTTCCCATATTCAGTTGTACTGCGTTGTTTGGGATGAAATGATTAAAAACAAAGGGTGAAATGTCAATTTCTTGATTATAACATTATTTTCTCTTCGAGGTAAATGTGCTATCCATTTTAATTGTTGCTGCTGTTTGTAGTCTTCAAGACAGTTGGTTTCAGTTATCTGATGCCATTCTTTGCTTGTGATTGTGTAGCGCCAGTCCACAATGTTTAACAGAAAGAAAGTCTTTACCAAGACATTAAGACTGCACGCCTTTAAAGCCTCTTTTAACGTTGACCTTAGTAAGCGGACGGCTGCAGCTGACACTATGAATCATGTAAATAAGAATAGAGACTCGATTGCCAATGTGAAAATCACATTTAAAATGAACAATATAACAAATCTAATAGAAGTTATTTTCAGTGCTTTAATTGAATATTTTAACTACGTGAACTCTATTCGTTGTATAAATGTTGATCAGATCAGTTTCATGCTCAACTGTTCAATACGATTATGAATAATCGTTCAGTGAGAAATCGCGGATATCAATCCGATTTGACGGCTGTCACAACGTAAGCAATAAGATGGCCATGAATATAGAAAAATATATTTCTTATCGCAGATGCCATGTCCTTCCAGGACGTATGTCTATCAGAGCTCTCGAAAAAAACTCGTATTCTGTTATGAAAAGCATTTGCTACATTATCATTACTCTTTAATATGTGGCCTTTGTGCTGACATGGATTCATTTACATTCATCAAGTAGTATAATCACTTGCTCCCTCTGATTCTCTTGACTTTGATATATCTTGCGAGTGGTATTCACTTCCGTAAAAATTAATACTATTCTACTGAAATTAATGAATTAATACTATTTCTACTGATTTCAACGATAACACTGCGTATATTTGTCTGACTCAGTTTCTACATTTTTATATGAATATATTAGGTTGGTGCAAAAATAATGACGTAATAACGTCTTTATTTTTGCACCAAACTAATATTTCTAATGACAGACACACAAACACCCCCCATATATATATATATATATATATATATATATATATATATATATATATATATATATATATATATATATATATATATATATAATACTGGCAGAAACATATTAAGCATATTTAATAACTAATCCGATAAAAAAAAAAACATCAATCCCCTCCTTACCAATAATGAACTAATCCAATTATATCGTCTAATATTATCTATAAAACTAAAACAGCCAATAAAATATCTCCAAATAAAAACAAACGCCATGATGACAGTTAAGGGCAACCGAAAGCGCGCGGCAGAAAGCTATCGACTGGAATCCGTCTTTAACAAGTTGAACCCAGATATTAAACAGCTTGCAAGGAAGCAAGACAAAACTGAGAAACTGAGAAAATCATCATCAAGTGGAAAAGCTCCGTAGTCTTTAATAACACATGCTTTAATATATATATATATATATATATATATATATATATATATATATATATATATATATATATATATATATATATATATGTGTGTGTGTGTGTGTGTGTGTGTGTGTGCGTGTGTGTGCGTGTGTGTGTGTGTGTGCGCGCGTCTTCGTGTGTGTATTTAGGCAGCATATTCTATTTTCGGTATGTATGATTGAAAAAATTACAAACATCATATCTACTTATTTTCATCATAATCATTTCATTGTCACAAATATTTTACTGTATATTACAATTGTAATATAAGGAAAATATTTACATACATAGATATATATGTGTTTGTATGTACATATGAAGAGATTTTCTTCTGCAAAAAGAATTGGCAATCATTATGTATAAGTAGGATAGAAAGTACGGATATTTTTTTATAATTTTTTACAAATATGAACATCGATATTGTCGACACCGAAAACACAGCTGAAAATTTGTGAGTATTTTACATTCGACTCATTCACAGAAGTTGGATAAGAAATTAAAACCGAAACTGAGAGAATGTAAAAAAGAAATTTCAACAAAATAAGAATATTGTAAAGAAAATAATACAAATGATGTTAACGGCTTTTATACAAAATCGCACATATTTTTCTTTCATCCCGAAAGAAGGACGCCAATGGAAAAGCTATTTACGATTTAATATTCAAGCACAATGACAAACACACACATGCATGAATGAAGCAGGAAAACAGTTTTCCAATTTATCAAATATATATATATATATATATATATATATATATATATATATATATATATATATGACGTCATACATTTTGAAATGGACAAAGTCAGACAATAATTTTAAGTCATTTTTATGTTTATACATTCTTTTAAGGTACGTCAGGCTATATGACGGTTCCGTATAGGATACATGTTCGAGGATACGAATATTTTCTATGAAAATTTCTCGTGCATTCAGCCCGGTAAATATTATCAATACTGTTTATTATAAAACAGAGCATTTACTTCAATATTTGTATATATGAAATGAATGTATAAACAAAAAAATGTCTTAATATATATATATATATATATATATATATATATATATATATATATATTCTCATTCACAAGCATAGCGTTTCGCTATGTCACAGCTCATCCGTATAACTAGACATAGGATTGTCTCAAGCCGAGATCGAAACCTGACTGATTTGGCATTAGTCGGAGATTTACTCTTGAGCTCTCGCCGCCCGTTAGAGAGGAAGGCGTATTTAGTCACACACACACACACACACACACACACACACACACACACACACACACACACACAAGCGGCCATAATATAAGGAACGGTAACAACAAAGTCATAAATATGTGTATTACTTAAAAAGTAATGCATGATTAGCGATGAAATTTTTACCGAATAAAGATTAGGGTGTGATGCATAAATATTATACAAAATTACAAAAAATTACATAATAATTTTTTTTTTTAGTTTTTTTTAATAAAGATTAAATGGAACAAAGGAAATAAGCTACTGGACAAAAGTTAATGAACGATGTTAATAATTTGCATAAACTTTTAATTTAAATTGTTAAAAAACTCGATGGAGCTTTTCAACAATAAGTAAAACTTCACTCATCATTAGAACTTTATTTTTAAGCAATATGGCAAATTATACACGCAAAACGCTCTCTTTTGAAGAAGAAAAATAAAACTCATTATAGAACTATTAAGGAAAAAAGTCAATTTCAGAAATTTCTGATATTGTTCATAGGTCTAAAAGTGTCGTTCATCGTGTAATTAGCACGTATAAAACCGATAAAACGTTAGATGCAAAACCAAAAACCGGCAGACCTCCAAAAAGAGAAGATCGAGGAATTGTTAGAATATCTACAAAAAAAAAAAAAAAAAAAACGTTTTGTAACTGCTACAGCAATTGCCCGTAAATGTAATGAAAGGACAGATAATAAGATCTCAAGGAAAACGGTTGCTCTCAGGTTAAAAAATTCAGGATTGCATGCCCGTATTCCAGCTTCGAAGCCTCTCATTTCAAAGCGGAACCAAAGGGCACGCCTGGAGTATGCGAGAGAACATGTTGTTTGGACGGACGCACAATGAGATGATGTTCATTTCAGTGACGAGTCCAAGTTTACTATATTTGTTTCTGAGGGCAGAACTTACGTACGCCGTAGAACAGGTGAAAGACTGTCTTCGCAATGTGTCAAGAAAACCGTTAAGTTTGGTGGCGGCAGTGTGATGGTGTTGGGAATGATTTCATCTGCAGGAGTTGGCCCTTTCATCCGTTACATGGCAATATCAATGCTGAGATTTACAAAAAGATTCTTCAGCAGCATGTGGTACCAAGATTACACCATAATCTTTATGAATCTCCTATTTTCATGCAGGAAAATGCACCTTGCCACAAGGCTCAGAAGATTATGTCTTTATTTGAAGAAGAAGGAATCGCCCTAATGAAGTGGCCAGCCCAGAGCCCCGACCTGAATCCAATAGAAAATGTTTGGAAGATAATTGGAGAAAGGGCTCAGAAAAGAGACCAGAAAAACCAGGATCACCTATGGGAGTTATTGAAAGACGAATGGGAGGGAATTACTGCTTATTTTTGCAAGTAATTAATTAGATCATGTGGTCGACAATGCGGGGAAGTCATTGAAAGTAAGCGGATGTTTATCAAATATTAAATTTTGTTGATATTTAGTTCACAATCAAGTATTAACAAGATCGTTCCTTAACTTTTGCCTAGTAGCTTATTTCCTTTGTTCCATTTAATCTTTATTTAAAAAAAACAACTATTATGTAAATATTTGTAATATTGTATAATATTTATGCATTACACCCTAATCTTTATTCGGTAAATATTTCATTGCTAATCATGCATTATTTTTAAGTATTAGGGTGGTTCAAAAATAATGTCGTTTTTCTTTTGCAGTTGAACGGAAAAAAAACGACATTGTTTTTGCACCAACCTAATAATACACATATTTATGTCTTTGTTGTTTCCATTCCTTATATTATGACCGCTATTGTGTGTGTGTGTATATATATATATATATATATATATATATATATATATATATATATATATGTATATATATATATATATATATACACGCACACACACACACAAGGTTGAGTCAAAATGTAATGCAATATTTTGGCAGAGGTGACTCATTTTCCAATGAAATATAGCACAGATCAATTTTAATAATATAATTTTCTTTTTCAGATATATGAATATTTTAGCTGATATGAAAATGTATGCCCCGCTGGAAGTCCTTTTGAACCAAAGAGTTCTTTGTTCCCATAGCAGAATCGCCTGTAAATAGTCACAAAAAAACTTCCATCTCTTCGATCAAATGAGGAGCGCTGAGGTGCAAAATTTATGTAGGTGATAAAGAATGGAAACCGGTGTATGTAATTGGCTACATCAGCATCCAGCTGAGCCTTTCAAATCTGGGTTCCATACCCACATTTGTAAGTATAACAGTACCATTGAAAGAGACGTTGAATATGTATTGATGTATGGAGGTGGACTAGTGATTTATAGATTGATTCATTGATCATTACCGACATATCAACTATTTATGGGTCATTTAATGCCGAAATCTAATTTTCTTGGGAGCTTTGAAGTAATAAATATATATTTTATTCTCCTTTCACAATTGTAAACATGGTCGACGATACTCAGTTTTTGCAAATATACATGTCCGCGTTGACATAATTACAACACTCATTAATAAGTGTTTTATTTATGTTGTACTGTTGTTGGACTTATATTTTAGAATACAGTTTAATTTCGTTGAAAAATTGTAGAATAGTAAATGGATCAATGTCGTGAAAGAGTTCTTTCGTTTAGAGTGTTTGTTTGGCTAGTTGGGTGGTTGATCGATTGAATTTGTTTAGTAGCGTATCAATCCACTATTTAATACTGAAATCTAAATAAATTGAGTGCGATTGCATACCTTCAAAATTATAGTGCTGATAATTCTTTATATAAAGATATATTGCTGTTAATTTTACTTGTTGTAACGTAAAAATGTTACTGAATGAAAAATAAACAAAACAGAGGTTGGAAAAGAAATGTAATCTTTATAACATCAAAAAAAAAAGGTAATAATCGCCAGCGTCGTGAAGTAGGTAAACCATTGATACTGGTGGACTACTTAGACAGCATATTGTCCCCACTTACAATAGTGACCAACGTATTTATGAGGATCGGGACATACCCATTATTTTTCATAGGTACGGCATATATATACCCATACACACAGAATGAGACGAGTAAATCGTCACCATCTTATATTTTTAGTGTAGCGCATGCGCAGTTTTTTTTATTTGGGATTTTGTCTACATCAAAGTATAGTTGTGTCAGCTGGGAATCGCCTGTGAGAAGAGCAACATGAGTCAATTCACTCCGCCAGAAATTTGAAAATGGCATGCTGCACTGCTTGGCATTTGCTCAGGAAACTGCAATACGAACATTTTAGTGTTTGAATCCCAATCTGTGGGCAGTGCAACGACTTCGGAAAGAGTTAGATGGGTGTAATTTTGACTACAAATGTTTTTTGAGTGGTCACTAGTGATGACGACGCTATAATTCCATTTATCTTCTCACAGGGCATCAGATTCCACACGGAGGCCTACATAAAGTGTCCTGGGGCATTGTGCTGCCTTGGGATAAGATGTTGCATTCTGGAAGACATTTTGTCTGGCAATAGTATTCTGTACCATACCACACAATGAGGAAAACACAGTCATGGCTCTCAAACAATTTCTGCGACCACATCGCCTGTTACAGCTAACTCCTCAGAGATAACATTATTATGTGTGTGCGCATTTAAGGAGAGACCATGAAAACTCCTTATAACTTCCGAAAAAAAGGATTATGGTAGCATTCACCAACTTAAACAAGGAGACAGTCAAGAAGGGATGCAAAAGATACCGAAATCATCTGTATTCCGTGGTTGAAGACAATGTCGATTTTATTGAATACATTTAAAGTATTTCAAGATATTTATGTGTAATTTTGGTAAATATTTAATATATTAAAATGGGATGTCAAAAATATATATTTTTTTTGATATTTATACAACAATTTATCCATTGCATACTCTCTGTATCTTTCTCTCTCTGTTTCTCTCTGTCCTTTTCTCAGTCTCCACAAACACACACCCACACACATGCACAAACGCGCGCACACACACGTTTATGTGGACAATCTTTATAATATGAACAAAATATATACAATAATCTACATGCAAAAAAAGGGCTAAAAATAATAGAAGCCTTATTAATAAAAACAAAAAAACAGCACTTAATAATAACTATGAACATGGACACAATATCTTGACCGTGTTTTTAAAACGAAAACATTATATAAATACATATATACAACTATCTATTTCTTGTTAAAAGTTAATATATTTCAATATTGAAAGCGCTCAGAGAGAAAGAACGATTGGACAGGTTTTATATAATTTATCATCAGAAAATAAAAAAAAAACATATAGCATCAGATGAGAAATTGAATAAAAACTAAATCAAAGCAGCTTGTCTGTCGTATTCATTGAAATGTGCATATATATATATATATATATATATATATATATATATATATTATATATATAACTATCTATCTATCTCTCTCTCTCTCTCTCTATATATATATATATATATATATATATATATATATATATATATATATATATATATATATATATATATATATATATATATATGCACATTTCAATGAATATGACAGACAAGAAAATGTAAAAGAAAAGGCTAAAATGCCGACCAACCACGCAACACGGGTTTCGAACGTAAGGTATGCTGAGGCAAGTGGAAGGTCGAAACCGGTTGCTGCGAGGTTGGTTGGCATTTTAGCCTTTATATTTTCTCTACTCATTTGATTTTGAATTTTGTATTAAGCACGTTTTTTCTTGTCTATACGGCTGTTATCACTCTTTCTTTTACATTTTTAACAGTGTGGGTATATATATATATATATATATATATATATATATATATATATATATATATATATATATATCAGTGTGTGTGTGTGGTAGATATTCTCTGATTATGTTGCACAAAATAACAAAGCTCGAAATGGATTCGCTACAGAAAGAATGTAAAGAAAATGACTTTTCCAATTGCGATGATTTGCAGAGATCATAGTTATATTCAGCAAGACGCGATTACCGCAAAGTAATATCGCAGATATAATTATCGTTAAATTTATTACACATTTAGGTAGAGACTTATGCATGCATAAGCACAATGTTATGAATTAACTGCGAATCAGAAATGGGTGGAATTCGAGGAAGTTTGATTTACGATGATTGGCTAATTATGAAAATATGTTTTTGTCTTCTTTCCTTAAAAAATACCACGTGTAATTCCGCGTTCTATTTCAGCTCAAAAAACCATTATGATTAAAAAGAAATGTTTTCGCTAGAGGGCAAACCACATGATAACCCCACGCTATATATATATATACACACACACAAATATATACCTTAATGACATACATTTAAATCAAGCGTGTTTTAGTGTTGTTTCTTCTTTCGTATCATTTTTGGTTTGGGGAAGAGTAATTTGTGACTACGTCTTATATGACTGTCTTAAAATAAGCATTTTGAAATTGCTATGATTGAAGATCTGCATATTTACCGTAACATAGAAGGGATTGATAAATCGATTTTCAGTGTATTTATATTTATCTGTATTATATGCAAAAATCAAAGTTTGCCTTTGAAGCAAATTGAGGTAGATATTATCGTCGTGGGTGTTCTCGCACACGGCTACATCACGTTGAAACAACGGTTTACACACAATCGCCGAAGGTAAGCAACATCAAACCTGGTTAATAGCTAGATAGCTGACCACTTATGAATAGGAGGTGACTAAATATTTCATGTGCGGGTGGAGTAATGGATAAATTGCTTGGAACTGTTAATCGGAGAGCCGAGTTCCAATTCTCGTTGGATTTATTTCATTCTCTTATCCTTAGGAAAAGTATCTATCTAATGCTTCTCCCAAATATGAGCTATTAGGTTGGTGCAAAAATAATGTCGTTTTTTGACGATATTTTTGATCATCGTTCACCCACTTACCCAAGTTTTTTGACTTCCCTATTTGCTTTAAAT
>OZ010573.1:94195283-94302783 GCA_963932145.1 Acanthosepion lycidas | reverse complement strand
CAACGTGACCATGTTTAAAACTAAACGTTGATCGCATAAACTTTTAGTTATCTGTTTGGATATGTCTTGTTCTTGTGTCCATCGTTTTTGTCATGCTAAGTTTGATAATGTTATTTATATTTTATATTTTATATTGAATATGTCCTGAAGATGGTTTATTTACCGAAACGTCCGACGTCGACATATTAACATTAAAACAGCATTATTTCATATAAGGATTTTTGTTTGTTTTTTCCCGTATATTTTTCTTCATACTGTCGGATTCTATATCCATATATTTGCTTACGTATATATATATATATATATATTCATGAATTATTCATACATAAAACAAATACAAAGGTTAATGATTAAATATTAATGATTAAATTGTTTTCGTTTGTCCACTTATTACTGAAAGTAAAAACAAGAACACAATCTATTTCATACCTGAGGATGTCTGTAAGAACAGACGAGAGCTTGTAAAATAAAAAGATCTAATGCAACGGAAATTTATAAAACAGGATCTTTTCATTCATAAACAGATTCGGGGTTTTTGTATATTATTGAATTGTTCGCGAAGATGGATTTCTCGCCATTTAATCATTAATCTTTGTATTTGTTTTATGTATGAATAATTCATGAATTTGTAAATTAATTGCACCTTTATTGAAATATATATATATATATATATATATATATATATATATATATATATATATATATATATATATATATATATATGAAGGTAATGAAACAGACATACCTGTCACCATATGCCTAAAATTTTACAAAACCATTTAAAAGAAATGGAGACAAAACCTCCCAATTTACATCGGACAAATTTTGAAAATATCTACCCCATTACAAACCAGTGGTATTTATTAGGTTGGTGCAAACATAATGTCGTTTTCTCACATAGTAACATATGTGAGAAAACGTCATTATTTTTGCACCAGCCTAATAATTTTCGAAGGTAATTTTGAAGACATAAATTTGACATACTGATCTGTTCCACAGACAGCGAAGCACTGACAGAACTCTCCCTCCATTTTTTTTATCATATTTACGATACATTGACAATTCTTTATCAATATACCTCATGATGTCACTACCGGAACTTATCGATAGATATGATTGAACATAAGGTAGGTTTCACTTAGAAATTAGAACCAGACTCTGTTTAATTTTCACCGATGATATAGGAATACGCACGCAGATAGATAGTTAAAGTCAACCTAAAATCAACAAATAAATACAATATTATTCTTCTACCAGCATTACTACAATAAAGATCAAATCTGGAATAATCACAGGTTTATATTTAAGACATTTTTGAACCTGTATTACTTGAAGAAGAAAAACACATTGAAAACACTTTCAAACTCCTCCAATACCAGACTTATGTCCTGTATAAAGCCTGCAAAATCAACAGAAAAAAAGCCACAGGTGATAATAATCCTATCAAGCCCAAAAATAAACTATGCATTTGATTTCAATCACTATTCCATAAATTCTACAAACGTAAACAATTTATCCAATCTTGATTTAAAATCTGTCACAATCACCTCTAAACGAAAGATATAGCCAGAACTAATCGGAATAACAAAACATTAAAGCAGAAGCCGGAATATACAAAATAAATTGCATACAATATCCAGTAACATAAATGAGTGAAACAGGCATAAATCCAAGCTCTACTAACATCGTAGTGATCTTTGATATAAATATAAACGCGCAATGCCAGTCTGATTAAAACAGAAAATGACTTACGAAGAAGATGCGTTGAAAATGGTTTATTCTTATCAGAAAAATTTAAACGGGCTGATATAATGCATTGCCAATCATTGCAAAAAATATTTCTAGTATATCTATCCAGCGTAGATGGAGGAGAAAGACATACACAGATGGGGATGAATTTAATATCCAGAAAACCATAACGGCAATATCCCCCCCAAAAAAAAATCTGGCCAATATGTCTGAAAATTGTCTTTATAAACATTCTCCGATATTCTTACACATTTTTAGCACCTAAGCGCTCGTCTCATTCCAGCCATAAGAGCAAGTAAACGCAGTCTAATAAATTTCTGACTGTCTCATTTCTACAAATATGATGCAGATAATAAAAATATACATTATATAACATATGATGCAGGTAATACAAATATACATTATATGACGTGTTAACAAGATAAAAGAATTAAAATAAATATCCGAGAAATTAAAGACTTAAAGAAACATGAATAATAATAATAATAATAATAATAATAATAATAATAATAATAATAATAATAATAATAATAATAATACATTATATCTAATACATCTCCAATCGACTGAATATTCGACGAGGAATCTTCTGTATTGTCTGTCCTTAATTTCCCTTACGCATGAACTAAACAGTAGTTTCCCTGGTTACAAACTAACCAAGAATATAGTCAATAACCTACTCTACATGAATGAACACAAACTCTTTGTCAAAGACGATAATGAGTTGAGGGGTCTTCTCAATACAGTAAAATGTTTTAGTGGCGACATAGGTATGGATTTCGGATTAGATAAATGTGATAAAGTAACATTCAAGAAAGAGAGGATTTCAGAATCACACTCAATAGATTTAGATTTTGTCAAAAGGATTAGGGAACTGCAACAAGATGAAGCCCATAAGTTCATAAGAATTAGCGAATGTATCGAATACAGAATACCGAAATAAACGAGGAGTTAAGAAAGTACTACAGGCATGAGCGTCTCGTACTGAGTACCGAGCTGAAACAAAGAAAAAAAAAACACTTGGCTGTCCGAGTGATGCAATACAGCTTCAACATCCATTACTGGACCATAGCCGACATAAAGCGAATGGACACCAAAACGAGAAGGCGTCTTACTTGCTACCGCATGGACCATTCCGAAGCTGATGTTTATCGTCTGTATATGTCCAGATCCAAAGGAGGCAGAGAATTAGTTCAAATAGAACTGTCTAACAAAACTACAACAATTGCCCTTTGAAGATAGATGATATATGTTAAGAAATATGGAAGTAATAAGCGACATTGTTCAGTAATAAAGTAAGCCAACAAGTTGAAAATAGAGTTTCAAATGTATGTAGAAATACCAGTAAAAGCACATTACACCGAATGAAGATGCAAAACACTTTTAAATAAATCAAACGCAAAGGCAAACGACCAGATAGAGAAACGATTGCAAGTTAAACCTGTTCACGTTCAATATTCTGCCTGTACCACACAAACTAATGTAGACAAACCGCGTACCCATTCAGTGGCTAATTAGTGCAGGGCTAAATGCGGAAACCGAAGGTTTTATCCGTGCTCCACAAGACCAATACTTCTTAACTAGAAATTATCAAGTTAACAAATTAAAAATTGTGTTAGACCAAAATGCAGATTCTGTGATAAATATTTAGAAACAACTGACCATCTTGTAGTCGGTTGCATGATATTGGCACCCTCTGAATGTAAAAGACGGCATGACAGAGTGGGCCCTGGAATGTTTGAAACTTCTTCAAAAAGGAAACTGAGAGAAACTCGTATGAAGAACACCCAGACCCGGTTACGGGGAAAGGACCTGTAAAAATTATATGGGACTACACAATACACAAAAAAAAACAACAATCGAAACTAATCGCCCAGACATCGTTATTAGAGACCGCAAACAAAATATTATGTCCTTATTGGCGTGGCAGTCTTTGAAGAGCTTCAAAAAAGCTATTAAAATACAAAGACCTTGCAATCGAAATCTTCCAAATGTGGCACATGAGAACATCAACGATCCTTGGTGTAGTTGAAGCCCTGATTGATTAGAATAAATTCCACTAGACTCATCGAAGGGATTCCTGGTAGCCCATGCCTTAAAAAAATACAAAAAAAAAAATATTCTCATGAGTTCAACCCTACGAAGTGCTTTATCTTTGTAAAATATGTTTTTTTTTTTGTTTTTTTTTTACCTTCAGGACCCGGAAAGAAATGAGTGCACACAAGAAATCAAAGGGAATAATAATAATAATAATAATAATAATAATAATAATAATAATAATAATAATAATATTATTATTATTATTATTATTCTTATTCTTCTTCTTCTTCTTCTTCTTCTTCTTATTATTATTATTATTATTATTATTTTCTTTGTTATTTGGTGTATACACATTTTTTTCCAACCAGAGACCCAAGATCAGAGATGGCATCAGGAAATTTTCCAATGATTTTTTTTGAGAAACCCGCCCCCCTACAATAAAAAACAAACTAAGACCTAAGATCACAATATTTAACATAGATAAAACCCTTCGCAAGTTGTGGGCTGTACTCGTGAGTACAATTTTTTGTATTACTTTAAGGCTTGAGCTATCAGTAATCGCTTCAATGAGTCTATCGGAACATTTTTCAATCAATCCGTGAGCTCCAGCTGCAACTGAAATTGTTGATGTCTTCATGTGCTACATTTTGGAGAATTCGATTTCAATGTCCTTTTATTTTGATATTATTTGAGGATCTTCAAAGATACATTACAGTCTGCAGGGACCCCCTCTCTGTTATTATTATTATTATTATTATTATTATTATTATTATTATTATTATTATAAAATACTGCATCCTAAGGTGGCTGAATAGTATTCACTAAAAATACCCTTGATATTTTCACGGTTTTCCTATTTTCATTTTTTGATGAAACTTAATTCTTAATTTAATGATTGAATAAATTTATCCCGAATTTTACGACAGTAGACTCTGTCCGTAGAAATTCCCCTATCGCATCCTTAAATCTTAGATCTTAACAACTTTACCAACATTTTCCAATAGTAATCAGAAATGTAAATGCTGGTACTTATTTGAAAATATAAAAGGGTACAGATGAAAAGATTTGAATTTGACAACATTTTCCATTTCACTGAAACAGACGATTCTGTCTTCCCTTCTTTCTTTTTTCATTTTTATTTTTCCACTGAAACAAAGTAGCGTCACCGAGATGTCATTTCTGTCTTTCCAAACGATCGAAACTGTATCGTCCATCAATTATGAGGTATTGTCATGGCGTAGATATCGTGTTAACTATGGAGGTGGCTATCAGAATTGTACTAAGATTGATTTTCTTTGAGACGTTCTAATAATCTTTAATGGAAGCCATGACAGACTATTTCATTTTATCCCATTTCACTGACATAATTTTCTCTTTGTTGAATTAATCACAGTAAAGATCTTCATGAAATTAGGAAATGATGGTGACACACAGAAAGATTTTTTTTCTAAAGATTAAATTACTTTAGACTTATATTAAATTTGATATAAGTGTTTACATATTTGTTCTCAAGTAGATTACTGTATAGGATTAAAACCACCTGACGCCTATTCTGACATAGGCACATTTTAAATAAGGCAAATACCGTAGTACTGTCTCGTGAAAATACAACGTTATGAACGTAAAAACCTGATTATATTTATTCATGTACACCGAATGAAAAAAAAAAACGTTGTCATCTTCCATTCTTCAAACACGAATACGTGATATGAAACGTCTAGGTTAATAGAAATTCATGGAAATATAAAACTGCACGGTGTCTCAAGAGTCATGAATGAATTCACAAATCAAATGCTATTTTCTATTAATTTATTGTTATTTATTTCCTTCTCGAAATGAAATTTACAAACTGCATATGCATTTTAAATGTGTATGAAAGTTTTCTAAAGAAAATAAACTCGCTTGTAAGAAAAATGTACTTGCTTCCGTACACGAAGAGCTCCATTAACAAGTCATTATATGCAATAATCTAGATTACCTAAACATTGTATATAATTTATATGCATAATTTATGTGCCATGAGCCAAGAGGACATTAATGATGACGGCTCTGCAAAACATCATCTCTTTTATGGAATATTTTACTCTTTATACTTTTTTCTCTGTCTTTGTTTTGTTTTTCATTAACACAAGCACATTTAGAAGGTTACTCGACGCTTACCTCGGCGTAAATTCCCTTCAGCGTGTGATGTGAGTATTAAATTCTCTCAGCTGTCTGTCCTTGTTTCATATCTCCAAAATTTCAGCTGTATCTGTTTAAGTTAACTACAGCGGGACCTGTCGCAAAAACGGAAACGGAACTTTTACTTTCGACCGATGGTTATCAGTGATTGGTGTCAACTAAAATGTAGAGTGCACAAGTCTCCATCAATGATCATATCACGGAAGGAAGATTAATTGCGTTTTTAGACGAAGATGGCAATACAAATAAATTTTTATCTCTAAAACTGATGATCTTCCGAAAAGGAACACAGAAGGAACGAAGAAGGTTTCGCAGAACGGACGAGGAAAACGGCCGCTAATCTAATCACCTAATCTACACCTGTAGCGAAAATGAAAGGCAGGATAAACGGCCGGTTACCGTCGATGAGTTTGCCCGTCCCCGTCGATCAAAAAGACAACACTGCAGAAGAGGATGGCCAGCGTGG
The DNA here is from genome assembly GCA_963932145.1 of Acanthosepion lycidas. NCBI lineage: Eukaryota > Metazoa > Mollusca > Cephalopoda > Sepiida > Sepiidae > Acanthosepion > Acanthosepion lycidas. The sequence goes on along the minus strand of OZ010573.1, from coordinate 94,296,347 downwards.
ACATCCGCTTGCAAAATATATGGCCGCGGTGGTAGGCTGACCGGTACCTAGTATTTGGTTATGCAAATGATTTGTGTCTTATATAGCGAAATTACCGATGTTTCTGGGGATATTAGAAATCTAATCTCTGCTTCGTCAGTGAGTGAGTCATCACCATTATTATTGTGCGGAGCGTCGTGATTCTGATTTCCTTTTCCTCGTCATCAATTTCTATGTCCAGGTTACGTTTGACCTTCGTTTGATCCATTCCTGTGTGGAATTCTTCGCCGCCTCTGCCGTAGACGGGTCTCTGTTTTATTTGCTTTGTTTTATTTGTCCTCGGGGCTGCTGTTCGTTCCGTTCCTCCACGTTTGTGCTCGAGCAGCAGAAAAACTGTTTCAACATCTCATCACTACTTTGCTCGCTTATAGCAGTAGTTAGAACCCAAGAATAACATCTGTTTTACTGCTAGAAATTGTTTTGTTTTTTCACTCGTGGTTAACTATCTGACCGAAGGATAATTTTTTAGCCACAAAAGTTTGACTGGAAGAAACTGAAATCTATCAACAAATCTGCTGTCTGGGCTGAGCTGCAACGAAAAGATATCTATAAATGTCCTTTTGGTTTCTTTCTTCCTGAAAAATCAAAACTTCCCCATTACTGTGCTATTATCAATATCCGTCGGCTGAGTTAAATTTCGTTTAACGTCTCGTCTTCATCGGGGAAGAGATTCAACATATGGAAGACCGGAATGCACTTTAGCATACATGTTCGTTCCTAATTAAATTCTCTTACCTATTAATAATGTGCTTTGTTACTAACGCTAATATAACTTTCAAACATCATTTCACCGCAGAACGCCAAAGTTGAAAAACCTTTATCCTGGTCAGAACCCTAGATGGGTAACCAGCTCGGAACACCAGGTGAGGTAAGCTTGAATGGACGGATGGTTGGTGAGAAAAAAGGCTCTGAATTGGTCCGAGAGTCGAGTTTGAATTTCAGTCGAATTTGCTACATTCAATTTCGTTTTTAGGAAATGTATGACTCCACCTCTTCTCTCCCTAACTATGTGTTAAATAGTCTTAGAGAATTGTTCAACAAATCAAATCGAAAAGAGATATGACGCACCAAGCGCGCATCTCGCTTGTCACACAAGGAAGGAAAACTGGATGACTCCCAGCCCCATCTTTCTCTATTCTCGTAAGGCTTCGGATTTCTCTGTCAGTTTCTATCGTCTGTTAATGTATTACCTATTTAGTTAAATTTCGGCGCCTGCTTAAATTTGACGCCCTCAATATGTAGCTAGCATTGATTGTATTTTCATTTAGTTAATAGCGATATAGTGTCGTTTGTTCGTTAATAGTCATTTCATCTCTCTTACATTTGCTACATTAACTATATATTTCTCAAGTTTTTCTTAAGTATATATATATATATATATATATATATATATATATATATATATATATATTTATTTATTTATATTGCTGTTTTGATTGTTTGATTCCATTTTTAGGGAGTTATCAATCATTTGCAATTTATTTAAAGCCAGTAAATACTTTTTAGTTTGTAGGATTGTTTTGAGATAATAATGGTCTGATTATACAAGATAGATATATAGCTGGTGGAGAAGTGTCTGGTTAATAAATTTCCCTGTCATATTTTCAGGTAGAAAATTGACGAAACCTACGGAAATTGGATCTCGGCTCTCCAATTAACAATTCTAAGCCATCGGCACATCCAAGCTTACAGCACTTGGTATTCCCAAGCGGCCAATCGCCTAGGTACTGAGCAGGATCAACGTTGCTTAACTTCGGTGACCCTACAAGAACTATTTTTTTCTTTTTTTTTTTTTAGCGTGATGTGACCATAAGCCGTGTTCCTTGCCGTGTTCATTGACATGTTTACAATTTTTACCGGTACGGATTCTCTCTTTTATATATATTTTTTTGTTTGTGAAATAAGGAACGGTTGTTTATTTTATTTTATTTTTTTTACCGCCAAAACTAAAGGCCAAAGTAATTTACGCAACGGTTCTACAAACATGGCTAATTTTAGGCAAGTTTTGACGCACTGTTGCAAACACCTTTAATCCCATCACTCAAGAGGTGCAACCAAATAGATTTAATTAACGGTTCATTAAACAGTTGATACCCTCTAGAAATTGACATTTTGCCTAATAGATTTCGAGTTAAATAATTTCTGGAACTTTAGTCTGGTATTTCCGTCTTAGACAAAAATCGTGATTTCGAATATCGTTTTTATAGCATACAAACACTCCCCACTTGGAAAACTGGCACAACAAAATTTTATCTCCCATCGTTAGCCATATATATGTTTTTTGCTTCTTCTTCTTCTTCTTCTTCTTCTTCTTCTTCTTCTATATATACTGTCCCTTCAGGATGTTGGTGATCATGGATCTCCATAATTCTCTGTCATTTGTAATTCTTTTTAGATATTGTCTTTTTATTATCTCTCGTATAAACTGTTCCATCATGCATTTATTCAAGCTCGCTAGGTGGGTTATGCATCTTCTATTCAATCTCTCTTGTGAGTCTCGAATTTTCCATGCTCTCTTTTCTCGTTATGTCTCTTAGATATTTCACCTGTCTCTTCCAAATCATTTCTGTTTCCATTTTCTTTAAAACTCCACTTTTCGGTTGCTTCAATTCACTTCTTCAGGGAGGGCTGATATTACATGCCAGTTCACTAATCTTTTCTTTGTTTACTGAACTAATCTAATATTTATCATATTGCTTAATTAAATTACACATATAGACTTTATTCTGTAATTATTTTCTGAACTGCTACCATTAAAAAACTGAAATGTCTCCTAATATTTTAATACGCTGAAATATGCTACACATTTCTATTAAAATTCCCATTCCTATATGCCAGCTTAGGTTAGTTTAAATACATGATTGCTTGCGCAAAAACCTATCATCACTTCCATTGTATAGGGTTTTTTTTTCTTTTTGTTCAGTGGTTCTAATAATATCGGATTTAGTTTATTTCTTGCGAGTCAAAAAAATGTTCTTTTCGAATTAAAAAATCGTGTCAACAATTCCGATATATGGAATATAATATCACTTCCTGCTTTATCGTTTGGAATCAGCGCCAGACTGTAAAAAAAGAGTCATGTCCCACCAGTATTTTTTTTTAATCTAATGTCATATCAGAAGTTAATAGTTTCCATGAGGATAATGAAAATTTTGTCGTAGCTCACCAAAAAGACTGAAAAGCGACCTACATTTTTCGCTGTTCATTTCACAAAAGCCAAGAAGGAAAAGTATGTTTGCTTATGAATGATTATTGCATCAAGCAACTTAAAGGAATAAATATACCGTCTGTAACAGCAAAATTGTCCAAATTGTATTACAGTATAATTATTTATCACACAAAATGTTTAATATCTAAAAAAAAGAAATACTAAACTAATTGAGTATCTTTTTTACATGTTTTCAGATCGGATATTTAGCTATCTTGACACCATTTTTCGTACGAATCACTGAAAGAAACTTTGAGCTATTCAGCTAGAGGGAGAACTGGTTAAAAGTGTTTTGTGTCCGCCACACTATGTCTTCTCAACTGAGCAATGGTAAGATCATTTAGGCCCTCAGCAACGATACCAACATTGAAACTCCAGCGTCGATCTTTAAAATTAATTAAAAAAAGCATTAATAGAACAGTGAATAAGTTTAAAAGATAAGAAACAGTCGAGAAGGAAACTAGATCAGGAGGTGACAACAGGAAGATGTGTGATTATTTCAACTAAGAGATAAAGAGATCAATCATAAAATATCCAGCTCAAATGTTTGGCAAGTTAGAAATGGGTTTCAGCTATGACAGTGTAAAGATCAGTGTAAAAGATTTGAAAATGATGTCGTATGTGAAACCTGTGAGGAGAATTGTTACTTCAGGACAGAAACTAAGAGTGTTAGAGACGGCGAAGATCATCTTGAATAGGTTGTAAACTGATCCGGGATTAATATATATATATATATATATATATATATATATATATATATATTAATCCCAGATCAGTTTTTATATATATTAATCCCGGATCATTTTACAACTGATATATATATATATATATATATATATATATATATATATATATATATATATATATATATATATATATATATACATGCATACGCACGTATATAAGAACCCCCATAGAGGTGAACATGATTAAACACTGTGTGTACGCTATCCCGTGCAGCTGCGGAAAGGAATATAAAGGAGAGACAAGCCTTCCCCCTCAAGGTAAGGCTTCAAGAACACCAGAAGACTGTAACTCGAGGGGAAGTAGAAAAATCAGGCGTGGCTGACCACACATGGAGAGAGATCTCCGTCCCCTGTGGAATCATGTTGAGATCATAGACAGGGAACACCACTGGAAAATTCGTAAACTTAAGGAATCAGCACATATCCTAGGCCACAAAAATCTCCTGAGCTGACCAAGCATAGAAATAAATACAATATGTGAACCAGTAATAAGGAATGCCAGAGAAAAGCAATGATAACAACAAAGTTGCAATATGAGCTCTGGTAAAAACATAAAATGATAACAGAAAAAATGCAATATGAGCACTGGTAAAAATGGTTGCTGAAGACATTAGGTTTAAAATACCCAGAAATTCATACCTAGATGTCGTCAAGGGGGATAAAGGCTTTGGGTAGATCCAGTGACAAGAACCAAAGAGTGTGAGTTCAATACCCGATTAAGGCAGTGGAGAACTTTCAGAGGGAAAATTAACAGGAGATAACTGATAACTGACATCCATCACACATGTCATGTGGAACGAGAACAGTCTACCCTACTGAGCGAAATAAAGGGTTCAGTTCGACATTCCAACCACCTTAAGAAGGCTGAAGCGTACAACGATCGATACGTTGTGATAAGTATGGCGACACAGATGAGGACAATAGTCCGAATAATGTAAATAATGTGTGTATATATATATATATATATATATATATATATATATATATATATATAATTTATTTCAGTCCTTCATGAGCTTCCAATCCTTTGTTATGATTAATTAATGATGAACATTCTTCAGTTAAGATTAGGGAGTAATTATACGTTCTTATTGCTCAAAGTAGAGTCCAATAGATTTATAAAAACCTCGGAGAATTCTAGTAAGATATTTTTTTTAATCATATCTAAGATATAACGGTACAAAGATTAATCTGACAAATGGACATTTTTGCTTTTACACTATTTGGAAATTGTTTTACACCTGGCAACTTATTCATATTAGCTGAGGTTTTCTCTTGTCAACTCACTCAGTCCTCTTTTATTTAGATATGCTGATTTTTATGCATATCTTAGATGTGGCTCAACGCCGTGAGTATGAAACGACCAGTGAGGAGTAAACTCCCTTTGAAGTTGTAATTGATATAAGGAACAATCTTATTAACCCTTATATCACGTCAATATACTGTAATTATTTTCTCAGCGTAGCTTAGATGTTACACAAGGACGAAAGTGTAGAGCACCAAGTTAGAATGGTACAGACTATTCAGTCGTAACTGATCCTACCAGACAAGATTGCTAACTATAACACCACGTCAAAGGGCCCCAAAATATTCTGATTTTAAAAAGTGTCATTAGATATAGCAGAAAACTTAATTTATGGTACACGCCTAATTTATGAATTTATAAATTTTATGGCATAAAGCCGAATTTAGGGTACAGAACGAAATTATTCACTGGTAATAAGAGTGAGCTAGAAAAGCTTGCTGAACATTACTTGCTGAACATTACTTGAACGTTGAAGTGCCCAGTGATTTTATAAGCTTAGCTTTGATGTTGCACAGACACAACAGCGTGGAGCACCCGGTCAAGATTTAAGTTACGCATTACGCATCTATCTATTTTGTAGTATTATTCTAGAACTTCAAAACAAATTCACTTACATTTTCATTCGCCCTTTCATAAATTGAAATACAAATTTAATAAGATATGACTGACTAATATAGGATATCTAATACATTTGCCAGAATAGCGACAACTGATTAACGAATCATGATAATGTTGCTGTTTTTTCATAAGTATAATTATCCAGATTTGATCACTGTTTTTTTATAGCTAAGGGGTGTATTTTTTGTCGTGGGTGGCATAGTAATGGATATATTTATTAATTCCTTGATTCGTTTTCTACGGTTTATCAACCCTTTACGGGTTATTTAAGTCAGAAAACATTTGTAGATAATAACGGTTTAGTGATATGTATCTTACTAATTAACCTATACCTGGACGGAGAACAGGTATGTTCATACATTTCCCAAGCATATTTGCACGTCAGTAAATACAATCCTAGGAATTAAGAATTCCGAACCATTATCCTATATATCACCCGCACATCTAAACTTACCGCACCTGGTATTCCCAAGCGGTCACCAATAGAGGTTCTAACCAGGCCTGACATTGCTTAACTTCTGTGATCCTACCGTGACCGGTGTATCAACATGATTGTCTGTGAGTCTCTATTGCATTTAGGAAGGTGTGTAATGTGCCATTTTACAGTGCAACATTCAGGATGTAGGCAATCGGTAATCTTCATAAACTTATGTTTTTTTTTTATTGTTCGAAGCAGCACTTACCTCCTTCAAATACGTCTTGTTAAGCAGGTTACTTACCTTTGTGTACTGTCTTATTCCCCTTCAACATGCTGTGTTAGTGATACATTCTCCAAGAATTCTCTCGTTGGATTGATACCCGAATATTTTGGCTGTCTCTGAGTGTAAGCAGCAGTTTATTTGTAGTTTTTCTTCTGATGACTTCTTCATTGTTCTCGTATTCTTGTCACGTTATTCTCCATATCTGTTCGAAGAATTGTCTATCTCTTTCCTTTTTTTTTTTACTGGACATACCCCCAAACAAGGTAGTAAAGCCACTAAGAAACAAGGTGTTACTGGGTGTGAAGGAATTAGAAAAAAAAAGGAATTTGTTTAGCAAGAACAATAGTAAAGTAATCAGGAATCAGTAGATAAGAATTGATATTGCATTTAAATTTTTGAAGATCAAATCACGTAAATCACTTAATCTGTCCATAGCATTTTCAGCATCTTTTCCCAGAACGATATCTTTCTCAGTTCAGGTATCGTCTTCATGAGAGATTTGTCAGCATTCACCATCACACAAGAGATTAGATATTAAATAAGTTTTAATCATCGATTTCTATATTGTTAATTTCTTTTGCTATATTTGTTAAATATTTTCCTATTTTTTAAAACATAATCATTTCACCCCAACCAAATCAAGGAGTTACTTACCGTGAGAGTATATGATAAAAAAAAGAAAATATTAGTAAGGGGAATTAAGAAAACATATGATAACGATTGACCTTGCATTTAACGTTTTAAAGATCAAAATTGATTGGAACGTAAGAGTCCAGAAGAGATGTCCACAAGCGAGAAGTGCAAAAGAGGAAACTGTTAGCATAGAACTTACGGTTACATGTAATCATTTCAACTGTGAAATAATGAGGCTTATCTGCCATTTCTATTTCTATATGTCTTCGAATATGTATCCGTCAATACAAAATCCTTAAAAAATTAACCAGGTACTTAAATCTTAAAATTCATTATACATTACAAAAAGGGCTCTCTGGTGTTTCCTGCCGCTGACGATTCCTTCTTTTCTTTTTGTTTTAAGCTTTTCGCCCCACGCAAGGCGGAAGTGACGCTATCACGCATGCGGTCACAAAGAATGTGAGCAAGAGTAAAGAGGCGTTATGGAGGAAAGGATGAAGAGAAAGACGGTAAATAGATCATGTCATCTGGATATGTGGATTGAAATTGTATTTGAATAATTGGAGATTATAGTTATCAGGGAAGGATGTAAGAGGTAGAAAAGTCCACAGATAGGAAGTGCGAGACATGAAGCTATTAAAATAAAAGAGACGGCTGCTTTTAACCATTTCGACAGCGAAAGCGTGCGACTGGAATACTAACCTAGTAGCATGTTTAAATTCTTGCAGTTTGGGAACTAGCGAAAGTAGCTCGTCGGAGAGTTATCGTGAAAGTATTTGTAGAAAAAACAGAGGGAGCCGACGGCACGTCTGTGAGAGAGCGACTGTAAACGAGATGCCAGATCAGGGCCAAACACATTGCATATCCGTTTCTGGATTTTGCGAGGGCCTTCAGATGAACAGCGGGGGATTCATACCATATATGAGAGCAGTATTCCATCGTGTTACTGATAAAAGTACAAGCTTCTTTTATCTGTCTTTGCTACTTTATGCTAACGGTCTGTTTTTTTTTTCTTTCTATGCCTACTACCAAAATCGTTAACACTGAATGTTCTTTTTAAATCATTTCGCATCCAAACAACGTGACAAAGGACACAAGGAGCTGTTGAGCGTGAAATAAATGCAAAATCATTATTGAGAAGAGAGAGTAAGAGAGGGAGAGTGAGAGAGAGAGAGCGAAAGAGAGGACAATATAAAACCAGGTAATTCTTAAGATTATGTTTTGATTTACGAGTTGAGATTTTAAAAAAATCAAACGTACGAGGCACTATTTTTATATAGAAAGCTTAAAAATTTGAAAGAAACACTCCTTAGAAATATTAAGCTTACATGATCTTTAAACATTGGACATAATTGGACAATAGCACTGAACCAACATTAACACGTTTCATTCAAAAAAGACGAGGGTGCGTATATGGTGCGACCATGTTTCTGGATAATGTGCGCAGAACATCATCGGATCAAGTCGATCAATTCCTGGGCGTAGTCAGCAAAATATTCTTTCATAATTATATTCAATTTAAAGGATTAAATAACCATTAATAATGGTCGATCTTTTTCATGGCAAACCACCATTTGTTAAATCTTCTTGCAATCCATATAAGCTTTAATGGTATTTTGAAGAAATGTTTGAAGTCTTAGTAAAATCATTACCGCATATATGATAAAATTAAGATTGAACCTCAATAATGTTCTAAAGTATCAATTTAGTTTTAATATTTTCTTCTTGATTTTATATATTTTAAAGATGCTAATTAAGATCTCATTTTGTTGATACTGAAAAAGCCTTAATACAAATGTGCGTTTAACGTAACTGCTATCGGTGGTGAGACTTGAATCGGTGACTCTGGAATCTGATAATACGAACTTGGACAAAATGTTGATACCACTTGGAGCGTTCAGTTTTCATTCTTTTATCGGCATTTGGTTGTATGTTCACAGGTGTCACATCAATGTGCACTTAAAACAAGAAAAAAAAACTTTTAGCAAATTGAATTTTTTAGGGAGTTTATTTATATATTTTAAAGATGATTGTGAGGATCTCATTTTATTGATATTGAAAAATTCCTAATACAAATGTGCGCTACAGCGTAACGGCTATAGGTGTGGAGACTGAAATCAGCAAGCTGTCTTCGAATCTGGAATCTGATAATACGAGCTTGGACAAAATGTTACGTCGATTTTTTTTTTGTTTTGATTTTTCTTTATTATGTTTTTGCTTAGATACCACTTCAAGCGTTCAGTTTTCATTGTTTTATCGTCTTTTGATTGTATTTTCACAGGTATCACATCAATGTGCATTATAAAAAAGAAAAAACTTTTGGCAATATATATATATATATATATATATATATATATATATATATATATATATATATATATTAGCGGTGAGGGTATTTATTCGGATATCAAACCTGGCACAAAATAAGCTGATTTGTTTTTCTATGTAATTTTTTTTCTAGGCTAATATATAAAAACTCTCAAAGAAGAACTTTCTCAAAAATAACTGAATTTCCAAAGTAATTTCCTATTTGCTGTTTCTTCTTGGTGACAGTTTAAATTTTCCAAATTCTTTAGAAACTTTTGCTTAAAGTAGTCACGTTACAGTCTATTCTTTTCTCCGATAGAAAGTACGATTCGTGCTAGACAAAGACTAACTGTATATTTACTCAGCGTCTGTTATGTCTATGTGCCAGGTTAACTGACTCTGTATTTGGATACTTGTGTGTGCCTGTGGGACTTGATCTGAACAAATGAAAACATACTAACACATTTAACATGAATATACCATACTGACAAGTGTCAAAGTTTGCCAGACTCAGTCTTGTCCACATAAATCCCATTTGTTTCAACTGTGACTTTTATCTAGATTAGAAAATGACACCATAAAAACTTATATCGATTGCTGGTATACATAAATATGCATTAGTTTTAGTGATGATAGACATCACTTTTTAACATGAATTACTATTATTGTATTTCTTTTCGTTCGTAAAATCTAGAACAAAAATAACACATTTACTAAAAAAGTATATATATATATACGAACGCAGATATGCATTCTTATTCTCTGTGTCTTTTTTAGTAAATGTGTTATTTTTGTTCTAGATTTTACATATATGCATATCTATCTATCAATATATATATATATATATATGTGTGTGTGTGTGTGTGTATGTATGTATGTATGTATGTATGTATGTATATATATATATATATATATATATATATATATATATATATATATTGATAGATAGATATGTATATATATTATTGAATACAACACGTGCTTTGCTTTTTAAATCAAATAGAGAAATTGTATAAAAAAATAAATCCAAGCACCTTGTCTGCCGTATTCAATGAAATGTGCATGTAAGATGAAGGATTGCTGCCTAAATACACACACACACACACGCACACGCCCACACACACGCACACACACATATATATATATATATATATATATATATATATATATATATATATATATATATATATATATATATATATATATATATACACTTTTAGTTAACATTGGTAGAATGGATATATATGCTTCCCAAATTTTCGGTGGTGTTCGAATTTAGTTCAATTTTCCGGGATGGAATTCAAGTTTAGAAATTGGTAATGTCAGATAGCGAGACATGTGCTGCATTTCCGTAACACACGCCTTGTCGATGATGGTAATGGGCCGTGCAATCATTTATATACGACCATGTTCGGAGATGTTTCAACTACTGTTTTCCTAAGACGAAAACTGGATGACCGGATGACCCATTCGTTTTCGAGTAGTAGAGGAAACATATCTTCATATTCTGCAACTGGAAGAAAATATGAGACAGAAACAAAGAAAGGCGGATTGCCGATGTTTCACACGATAAACTGACTTTAAAAAAAGAAAGCACTGCAAAGAAAGAAAAAAAAAATAAACAAAAGAAGCATGGTCGCTCGTTTCAGTTTTTTGCCCACCATGGGGAGTCCTGAGAAACACCGTTAAGAACACCTCTTCTTCACTTCCTCGGCGTCGTTCTTTTATTGTTTCCCGAAGTACCCGATCCGATATGGATATGCAAATCGCGTAATTCTCCCAGCATCTTGTCTTGTCTATTGAGCGTTTAGGGTACTCGGATAAGTAAACTTCAAATGGTTAATGCCAGGCTCAGCTTCAAATCGCACCGCAAACAATTCTGCTTATGGCTACAAGCTATGCGTGTTGCCACGGGAATTCTTTTCGTGGCTGGTGAACCACGGGTTCACTTGGCAACTCCTTCGTTAGAGTTAGCATGCTATGACGTCACTCTATTTTTGAGTGGAACAGGCGGATCAAGAAAATCCATGAAGACATAAAACATGGGCATACAATGAAAAAGAATAGATGCAAATGTGGACGAAATGCGAAACTCGGTGGGATCAGATCAAAGACAGAGATGTGGAGCACGAATAGCACTGACTACAGATATGGGAGCGGCAGATTTAACAGAGTTTATAGGAATGAAAAAAAAAATTGTCGTAGATTTTGCGCATGCGTATCTAAAAAGAAGTCATTACAAAAACTGGCCATCCGACGCTTCCCAAATTATAAAATACTTTGAAGGGAAAGCTTTTCGTTGGCATCCAGTTGCAAAACGTGACGTTAATGATTATTAATTTCAACCGTTCCAAATTGCACTAAAGATGCTGGGCCTTTATAATATCGATGCCAGCGTTACAGGGTTTGCGTGGACAGCACAAAAATTTGTCTTTATGCTTGGTCCATATGCATAAGTATGCGTCTGGCGCTCTCCAACACTAAAACGGCCTTTTCTCACGTCCAGCCTTGCTGGGGCGGCCGGATAAAGATACTTGTACTAAATTTTATCTGAGCGTACCCTACTCTCGGTAGACTAATCCAGCAACAGCATCTTCATTTCCGAGCTAATAGATGAGTATAGGAGTATTCTGTCGCCTGTTTGACAGTAGTCGATTGGAATGTGACATATTTATGCTTTACCCATGTGTATGCATATGAACAACGCACATTAAACTGACAATGTCCCTGGTTATAAATCCGATCCATTATACGGAATGCAAATTTACCGAACATATTTAAATTTCAATTCAAAATAGTTTACGTCTTGTTCCATACCAAAGAATTTTTTCTCTCAATGTTCACATATCTATGCAAAGTAGAAATCAGTAATAAATTTGAATAGTTTATTGTGGTGACAAATGAGAAAATAAAATTTTACCTTGAAAATGAATTCGTGTAGGCTATGGAATCTGTCGAAAGAAAAAAATTAAAATAAAAAGATGCGATCGACTTGAACAGGTCTCGAAAATCTGTAAGTCTGCATTCGATACCTTTTTTTTAGGTCAGTAGACAATCACAGCTATGGGGAAATGGCGGTTTTTGTTCTTTATGAATAAAGAAGGTATTTATGCGTTTGGTCCCTTTTCGTTCACGGCTTGGAATAATCGTTTTTTTTTTGTTTGTTTTTTTGTTTTTATTTCGGGCAAACATTTTCATTATCTCTTATACTTGTCAATGGCAGAAAGATGCCATCATTGTTCCATATTCACATCTTTCTTTAACATAGAGTCATACCTAACAATTTCCATTGCATTTTATTTTTCACTTTGAAGTAATTTTGTTAAATACAATGTGTTGAAATTATACATTTTTATAGTCTAACTTTTTAGTATATTAGTTAAGGACTGCTTATTGTAAATTTATTCATGTCTTTAATTGTAGTTAATGCAATCAAACCCAATTTTCAATGCCGATTTCTTTAATATTTTTTTTTCGAATTCGCAAGCTATAATCTTTACTTCAGAAAAGAAGGGTAAGATAGAATAAAGTATGCTTGGTAAAATTCATTCAAAATTTATTAGTTTTCAAAAAAAAAAAAAGAAAGAGAAATCGTGGTGGTGAAGAAATCGTGATAAACGTTCAGGTTGCAAAAAAGTTAAAAAATATATAAAGATCTTGGAATAACCATTGGTTGATTGGAAAACAATTAAATAACCGGCTAAGTCCGACTAAACAGGACGTGAATAAAATTAGTTATCTTTCTAATTCTTAATCAGCTTTGGATGGTCAATTTTATAAAGGGTGGCGTGAAGTTAGGATATTACGTTATTATTGTTATATTTCTATTGATAATGCAACTTACTTTAAAACTTTCTCTCGGATTATGAGTATATTCTTTAAAAGAAGTTTTACATTTCCCACAAAAACATAAGCCATATGTTTTGCATATGATACAAAGTCATTTAATGTTATTTATCAGATGGAATTTATTAATAATACTATACATATAAATCAATATTCTAGTTGTGTCTTATAAAAATTACTCGTAAAACAAAAACAAAAAAATATTTATTGATATTTCATCATTTTTTAACCTTCTATTTTTCAAGTCAATGCTTAACATCGTAATTCTTTTTCAAATTAAAATTTGCATTTTCTATAACGAGGAAGATTGAGCTTGATTCCAATAACAGATGTAACCCTAATTTTTACGCTAACAGCTGAATCTCTAGCACTTTTCTTACCGTTTCTTGCTTCCCAGTCATTTTTCTTTTTAAAACCCGAAATGCCATGTGCCGTCGCCTCTATCTGTCAGTTTTTCAAATACTTTCATGGTAATTTATCCGATGAGCTGCTTTTGCTGGTTCCCAGATTTCATTAATTTAAGCGTTCTACTAGGCTTCTATCTCGCTCTCATCCTTTACCTGTCGAAACTGTTAAATATAGCCGTCTCTTCTACTCCAATAGCTTCATGTCCCGCACCTCTCGCCTGTGGACCGCCCTCTCTCCCTTTTTCCTGTTCCCTTGATAGCTATAATCTCCAACTATTCAAATGTAATGTGAATCGACGTATCCAGATATCTTGATCTATCCTTTATCCTCCTCTTCATCCTTTCCTCTATCACTCGTATTTGCTCTCGCTCCAGTTCTCTGTAAGCCCTTGTATGCTAATGGCTTCCCGCCTTGCTTGGGGTGAAACGCTTAAAATAAATCTTAATTCCGGTTCGAATTTTATTGTCCCACTTTAATGTTTCTTTTTCTTTTTTTCATATTCTTTCCCCTTCTCTTCTGTTCATTGGTTTATTGGTTTTATTGCCTAGCTAGTGGTGAAATTATTAAAGATTATAAAGAATGTTGACTTCATGCGTTTTTTAAGCAAGGAATCGCTTCATACAGCATAGACTCAGTGGCTTTCCAAAGAAATTACGCACATAAAACAACGTTTACAGATAATAATTACTATAACAGCAATATGTTTTCTGAGCATATATAAAAAATTAATAACGAAAAAAACCAATTGACCAAAGATATCTTTGGAAAAAAAGAAAACAGCCTTAGCATACAACAAATCTCATAACTGTAAAATCTGTCTGGAGTAGAAAATAGCTATAATTACCTTCCCAGGCCGACACAAATTACTAAATAAACAATGAGTATACATCTCACAATACAGTCAGGGTTTTTTTTTTTTACTACGTTATTTAAAAATCGAAAACTACAAACAAAGTAAAAACAAACGAATAAATAAATATAAAATTAAAATAATTAAATAAAAAATAAATAAGGGGAAAGAAATTTATCCAGATAAATAAATTATTTAAGTAAATAATAAACAAATTAACACACTACGAATATACACATAAACACAAGTACACATAATAATATCAATGAACAAGAAATAATCAAGTAATCAATAATAAAAATTAAGCATGAAATGTTAAGAAACAACACTATACACTAACCTCAAAACTTCATTCGGATCCACAATTATTTCCACTCACTATGTTTCATAGCCTTTTGGTTGGGAGTTTTGGTTGAACACGTTGATTACACAATAAAGATGTCTTCTTTTCTTTCTTCTCTCATCTTCTCCAGACCGATAATCTCTGCTTGTATTTTGGTCGGAGAGAAATAAGAACTTCAACAAAGAAAACTTGAATTTATTAATTAATTCAACACGTTGACGTGTACATTTCAAACTAGCCAAAGGTGTCGCTCTATAACCGCCACTGGGGAGTAAGTTCCGAGACACAATAAAACAACATCTACATTGTATCATATGTAAAATCTAACTATCTGAAATCCCTTTCTGATTCCAACATTCCCACGCTAGTTTTAGCCAATCAAAAACAAATTCCTTTGTTTTATTGTATCTGACCTCAAATGTGAAAATGATGAAGTTAGCGAAGAAATACTATTCTCTAAAAAAATTAATAGTGTTCTAAACTATTATTTAACAAATAGTCTCGAGTATAATTTGAAATTTAACAGTCACCGCCCACCAATAACTGTTATATTCGCACAATGGACCTACCCATAATTTACCAATGACCTCGATATATAAATATTTGAGCCAAAACGCACCACAAGTGGTCTGAAAAACATTCTTAAACTCTAGAACTCAATATCCATTTTTATATTAACATACGCTCTATCCACGATACTGTGCACTGTAACCAATAAATATAGAATGCCATAAAACTGTATTTTATCATATATATATATATATATATATATATATATATATATATATATATATATATATATATATGTGTGTGTGTGTGTGTGTGTGGATAGAGATAGACACACAAAGCGAGCAAATATTAAATCCTCACTGAACTCGCCGTTCACTAAATTGCTGGACACTGACTAGTACATTTTAATAGAAGTGAAGTAAATCGTACAATGCAGATGCTGACTTCCCATGCTAACTGAAAGAGAATTTTAAGAAGGAAAATTTCTTCAATACAAGGAGCGACAACAGCAAAAGTGAGATTTCATTCTCCAGTAAACTGTCTTAAGAGAAAGATTATAAATTTCTATCGACAGTAAATCTTATGGTTCTGTCAATGAATACCAAATGATTACGATCATACAGACTTATATATATATATATATATATATATATATATATATATATATATATATATATATATGAATGATCTGGACAAATTATACTTATTTATTTTTGTTTTAATCCTATCAAATTCGGTGATCATTTTCTTAATATTGTTATACAATTCATTAAGGAAGGCGCCATAGTTATTTTCTTTTCATTTCTTTTATTTTCCCTAGTTTTTCAATCTCATTTAATAGCATATTCAGAGGTGAATTGCTAAGGGAAAAACTAATGTAATTTATAACTGTGCTTTTTTGTAAATGCTCATGAAAGCGCTCTGTTATATTTATAACAAGCGTAGACGCGCTCCATTATATTAAATATAGAAAATAACGGCTATATTTAACTTTGGTTAGGAAAGGTGGGATTAAGGACAATGCGTGGACGCAATGCAATTTATTTTTGACGTAAATAGCACAGTATAAAATACAAAACTGAACGGAATTATTTCAAAACATAACAATTGAATTTATTAATATTTGATATTCATGAACGCGAACTGAAAAGGTAGGACAGAGTCGTGTCCCTTTGATTAGGTAATAGTTGTACCTGAGTTCATATTAAAAGCACGTAATATTAAACTGTCATTTAGAAGAATAAAGTTTCTTTAGCATGTTTCGAATTGGGAGTTGTAAAGTTGGTAAAAGTTGAGAAGAGATTTCAGAGTCCGTACTTACGTGAATGTTGGCAATGGTCTTTAACGTCTAATCGCAATGGCTAAGACGGGAGTTCTTGAAAATTACATCTTGGTACTTGGTAGAAAGGAATGAGACGCGCGAGAGAGAGATGAATGATAAGAAACTACTCAGGGAGCTTACACGTGTTTTCTTTATATAATGGTCGTTTACCCCGTGGGAGGCTCCCAGTATACTGAGCGGGAAAACAGATTGGTCGCGTGCAGGCGGTTTGATTGGTCGGAACTGACCAATCAGCAAGCCAGATTGAAGGTGATTGACCAATGAATACTTGTTATATATTTGTAAGATTGTGATGGTGAAAATTATAACGAGTAGTGCATTTCCTAGCAGGGGTTAACTAGCTTGTTACGGAAGAGTCCACACCTCTCTTCTAGATCTCTTTTTACCTCTATCCCTGATTCATGTCGTACCATGCAGATCTGCCGTCTTGGCATCTCTGATCATGCTGTAATTTGTGTAATCATCTCTTTCCTCTCCCCTATCCTCCAATAACTTCCTATGAACAGTATATATTTCAGTTATCAACATGAAGTTTGGGACTCGACCGTGCTTTTCTCTGGTAAGTGACTTGGAATCAAGTTTGTAGTCTTCCTGTTCAAAAATGGGAGTCTGAGGTCTCCTCCAGAGTGAAATCTGGCATCGATGGATTAATCAATGATGAAGTGGGTAAGTATCCTACAATCTCACCACCGATATTCTGGTCCTGTTTTTGCCAGGTCGACTGCTGATGTGCTAACGGCAATCACTGAATAAGTATATCAAGTTCTTAATAATGACGATGATCGAGCTGTGGCTCTAGATATCCGAATCTTTCACACGTACCAGGGTGTTCCCCAAAGTTCTCTCCTCAGTCGTACACTATTTTTGATCTTCATCAATGATCTTCCTGATGTCATCAATTCTCAAGTAGGCATTTATGCTGATAGCACTATCATTTACTCCTGTCTCAATAGAAAATTCATTATAGTTGACAAAATTAACCAGGACCGTGCACTTTAAATGTTCTCCAACCTGTGTTTAACTGAGGCAGAAAATGGCACGTAAATTTTAAAGTCTCCAAAACAAAAGTACTCTCATCTCACAGAGAAACTTTTCCTGCAGGCCACAAGCATGATTGATGCTGGTCTCAATGAGAGCAACACACTGCGTCTTGGCCCCAAATTTTCAACTGACTTGAAGTGGAAAGACTACACTGAATCAATCACAGCATTTACTGTAAAGAAAATTTTTCTCACTGTTTCGTGCCAGAAGGCTTTTCTAATCAGAGCCCATATTTCACATTTACAAATCAACCATTCGTCTGTGCATTGAATACTCTTACCTTATTTGGTCTGCTGCTCCTGATATTAATCTCGATGTTCTTGAGAAAATTACAAGAAAGATCTGCAAATTAATCAACCCTGTTTTGGCATCTCGGCACCATTGACTTTCTCAACGTTGTAACGTGGTTTCGCTCTGTTTTTACTACAAATATTTTCATGGCAACTGCTCTGATGAGGTTTTTTTTCCCCTGGTGACCGAAATACGTGATTTTAAGCAAGCTCTTTGATTGGAATTTAGGTCCCTCCCATTTACTATTCAATTAGTTAAATCCAACCTTAACTTATACTGCAATAGTTTCTTTTCTCGCACTTAAACCCTGTGGAAATCCGTTCCGTTTCCTTGTTTCCCTGATTAAAAAATTAAAGGCGGCGCCAGTTGTCAGTTTCTATCTTCACGAACCTCATTTATCTTTTGCTCGGATCCCTCCCATATCCAGTCTTTTCCCTCAGCTTAACTCTATGTAACCCCCAGGCGTACCCAGTGGGCACTCCAGCTTTGCTTGGAGTGAAACGGTTAGAAAAAAAAGAAAAAATATTTTGAAACGTTTTGTCTCTTTCTGCGATGTTGGTTGTGAAAAGCTTGTTGACTTTCAAATTCTGTTGGTTAATAGGATTTTTCTTGACATTTTAAATTTAGAGTGATCGCCGAGTATTATTTGTCGAGATGTTGAATTATAATCAGATTTGTTTAATACAACGAAGATATTGTTTTTTTTGGGGGGGGGGTTGAAAAATAAAAAAAATATATGAGCAATTAAAATTATATGAACGGTTAATATTGTATTACAACGGAGCGCGTTATAATTATAACAGAGCGGGCTTCAAGTGTTTTTCTAAAAAAAATTCATTACTATCAATTAAAATATTTTTTTTGTCTTAGCAATTCAAGCCTGAATATCATCTTGGATGATACTGAAATTATTGGGGAAATAAAAGAAATTATACAAACTACGGCGCATTCCATAATGAATTTAATAACGACATTAAACAATTCATAGGTGTATTTGAAATGATTAAAATAAAATAACATATATAACATATATAACATATATATATATATATATATATATATATATATATATATATATATATATATATATATATATATTACGTTGGTGCAAAATTATTGTCGTTTTCTCACATATGTTACTATGTAAGAAAACGACATTATTTTTGCATCAGCCTAATATATGTATGTATATGTGTGTATGTATATATATATATATATATATATATATATATATATATATATATATATATATAGTAAAAGAAATAAATCATTTGGTATGTAATCCAAGTGGATCCTAGTAATATAAGATATTAAAACTGATCCAAGAAAAGAGCTGAATATATTTATTATTACAGAGCAGAAAGTAATACACAGTAAAATTCAAAATATTATCATCTGATGAATAAGTTTATTTCAACATTCCTCTCTTATATTCAACCCTGGCGTAAACCGAGTTATGTCGGAATTCAAAATTTAAGCGTGAAAGCTACAAAAATAACGTGAAAAAACTAAGAGAGATTTTATACATTTCAATGTTTCAGTCAGACGAAATGCACGCGGCAGTGGACATGGGAGGGTGGAAGGTATTATTCTTAAAAGAAGAATTTTTATAAAATTAATCTCGGATATTAACCTTATGGCATTAAATTGTGGTTATATGAAGAATGAAATGTTAATGAAAAACTAAGGAAGAAATGAAAAGGCGTGAAAAATTTTAAATATATAAAGTTATATTTAAAAATACAAAATCATACTTAAAAATACTATTCCAAAGACAATTTATATTTAAAAATAAGACATATTTAAATACGATATATTTAGAAATAAATCATATTTAAAAATTTATATTGAAAATAAGTAAAATTATATAAATAAAATAAATTATACTCAATATGAAATCAAAGTTTAAAGTTTAAAAATATATTTAGAAGCAAATATATAAATAATTAAAATAAATTATACATTTAAAATAAAAATATTATGAAATGAAAAATAATAAAAATTAGTTTAAACTCTAAAATCAATAGCTTTAAAATCTAAAAATTATTTTATATTTAAAAATATAAAGATATACTCAAAAATACAAAGTTATATTCAACAACATTATATATGTAAGATAAAAATATAGTTTTAAGGTATGCTATATGGATGGATTAAAGGGGTCAAGATTAGGGATAAAGCTTATGTATATAGAAAAGTGGATATTAATGTCAACACACAACTGCGACAATCTTTACACGAAGAAATTATATATATATATATATATATATATATATATATATATATATATATATATATATATATATATATATATATGTGTGTGTGTGTGTGTGTGTGTGTGAAATGGCCAAAGTCATACAATTATTTTCATTATTTAATAATTTTCGAACTTTGTCCATTTCATAATGTGCGACGTCATTTATTTACATTTGATACGCCATGAACAGATATGAATGTACGCGAGAGATTCATAGAAGATTGAAGTTCAAATACAGTAAATTGGACCTCGCTAACCGAACGTGCCTCTGTGGCCAAATCGGTAAATGCATATCAAGCTAAATGACGGTTCTGTACAGAATACAGGTTCGAATCCTGTCGGAGGACGAATATTTTCTGTGAAAATTTCTCGGACATTCAGGCCGGTAATTGTTGTTTATTATAAACTGAGCATTTACTTAAATATTTGTATCTATAAAAAAAATGTGTAAACATAAAAATATCTTAATATATATATATATATAACAAACTGAGCCATCTTTAAAAATAATATACATAATTGGTTAATAGGAATTTAATAGTTAAATACAAATAAAGATGAGTATCTGTATCTAAGAGCACTGTGAATCTCGTCATGTAAAATGGATCATATATTCAGTGGTATATGCCAATAGATTTATCATATCCGGGGAAGGAGGAAAGTCATTCTGTGACACATTAATCAGAATATGTTATTTGAATGTATATATATATATATAAACTTTTCTTTTATTGATTTGAATGTCGGCTCGTTATACTCTCCTGGTCTTGGCGAAATCTGTGTTCATTTCCATTACGATTTCATATATAAGGTCAGCTTTCCATTTCTTTCTCCCACTCTGCCTTCATCTGATGTTCCTTTCAATGAAATATCATTTTCAGGACGAATGGGTTTACAGAATGAACGAAATCAACTTGGTCGATCGCATAACAGAAGAGCATTGTACAATAACGTTGCGTTCCTTTAGAGGACCCTACTTGCCATGCTCAGGCTTTCGGTCCGTTTAACAAGAATCAATTATTATTGCAAATAGAACAATTTCCTCGCAGCTAAAGACAAAATGAAGATCACTTAATTATAATTTATAAATAAGCAAAACCTTAAATGGAATTTTATCTTGTCCGGTGATTAGTTAATGTAGTATTCAATGCGTAAATTTCAATTTGTACCACGCGTATTCAGAGATACATAAACAAATTTAGAGAGATGTATGACTACCTTAAAAACGAAGAATAACATTTCCGTGCCTCTTTCATTCAAGTCTTACTGATGTTGTTCTGGTGCTTAAAATAAAAGGTTAACATGTAATCATTTGATTTTGAAAGTCAGTCACTGGCGTTTGTTTAGATCACGTTTTCTGACAAACATTATCCACACGGATAGAAAGAAAGGATATTTTGTTCCAAGAAAAAGGGATATTTTGCCAAAATAAGCTTCGATGGAAAAAGCGAATTTAAATTGCATTCAAACTGAAGAGATGTTCCCTAATTCAAACCATTTCGGATTTTTGTTTTTATAGCTCTAAGACATATATATTAGCACTCATATAGTGTCAAAGATAAAAGATATAAAACAATGCTTATGTATCAAAAACATTTGACTGAATAGTGAGTTCGATCGTCATACTTTCTCCGTAATTTCGACCTCGTGCCACAGCTAAACAACACTTATCATCTTATTTATTGCTAAATATAACACATAGTAAACAATGCTTACACATTAAAAAAATATTTGCATCCTAAGGACTATGTTATACATACAGACAGACTTGGGTACTTCGATGTGGTGCAATGGTCAGCAAGCTTGTCTCACAAGATCAGTGTTTCCAACCGTGGGCGCTAGCGCAACTTTGTGGGTTCTGTTATGTTGAAAGAGGGAACTGAGGTTTTTTATTTCATTTAGGAGGGATGAACATAATCAAAAGGGTGGTGGGTATTTATCATTTTTTTTTCAATTTGTCAAAAATTATTCAATATTGGCTACAAAAGGAAAGTTTTGAAAGGTGTCTAAAGCTGTGGGAAGCTATAACACTCTTCTACAATGCTTTTCCAACCTCCTATATGGCTGAATGGGTTTTCAATGCAGTTACACAGGTTCTTACGAAATAAAGAAACGGCCTGCATGTTACAAAACGAGGGGATCTAGGACTAGTTCAAAGCAGTAAGAGCCTTAACCAGTAAGCACCAAAGTCAACCATTTCATTGAAAATATTAAAATAAGCAACTCATTTTTTTTTTTTTAGCATTTTAATCATTGTCATTTATAATAGAAAAGAAAACAATATTAAAATTATTTTTTCACTAATACCTTAGTGTTTGCCTGCTATGAAAGATGAATTCAGTATAATATTCGAAATTTAATTGAACAAAAAGTTGGGATACACCACGCTAGATCAATTACGACTGAATAGTGAGTTCGATCCTCACTAGGAGCTCCATACTTTTGGCCTTGTGCCGCAGCTAAACTACGCTTAGTAAATCACTATACAGACTCACTCTTTAATCAATTTCGCCAAAAATAAACTACCTACTAAAAATAATACAAAAATCCATAAAATACTTTCTTGCTCATTATACATAGTCTACAAAAACATACATAAAATAAAATAAAACATAGCTCCTAAATACAAGAGCATTAGATTTAATCTTAATATAAATAAATCTAAGTAAAGTATATAAGTCTGTCAAAATTAACTTCATAAATCTTATATTAGTTCAGCCAATCATTAACGCATTCAGCGAAACTCCACTTAGCGCTAAACGACAAGCCCTAATTTACTATTACTACTCACATCTTCCAAGAGAAACCAAATGCTCTCCGAGGCAATTAAAACATGTATCAAACTATTAGGCCGATTATGTAAGTACATTGTCACCTATACAGCTTATATTCCACCAGGGTCAAAAGTTAAAGTTCACAGTCCTCACCTTACTTACAACAACCCAACATAGTCTATCTTATTGCCTGCAATGTCTGTGACCTAGACAATTATGTTGGTGAGACTGGCTCTGAATTTCCTTTCCGATCCACCAATCACGAAAAGACAATTAGAGATAACTATAATTATTCTATATTATAGCACATTTCAACTAACCTAATCATACTATAGACAATGTTAGATGTGTCCTTCGATCATCATCCTTCTCAGAAACAATGAAAATAATTTCACTATCACATATAATACCAACACTTTTTATTAAATAAAACCTTTGAAATTATCAATGTGTACAAAAATGACATCTAAAAATCATTGCAGATAGGAAGACCAGACTGATTGTATATATTCTTATATATTCTTCTATATATTTATTCACATTACGATTTTCAACCCATGCATATAAATCAATATAGATGTTTATTTATTTCATACTCTCTTACTCTCTTTTTTATAATTTTCGTCAACGAAGCCACGTGAAAAATAATACCGTTGCCTACTTACATATATCTCTTTGAATTTCATTCTATAATAATTTTATATACCTATTCAATTTTTTTTTACTCAGTACTAATTTTTTAATTGAAGTGAATTTATTCTACCCTCTTTTTGAAAACTTTGAATATTAAATCCTTGATTTTTGTGGCTCATGCAAGCATTGGACATTGTTTTTATTCATGGCTCACAGACGTCGAGTGTCGTCTTCAGCGGTAATTGCATGTTAGCACTTAAACTAAGTTGAAACTTTATATTTCAGTTTCAGTTTTCCCTATCCATACCTTAAGCTGACCCATGGAGAGTACCAGATAGTGTCAAAATGACTGCTGATGCATACATAGCATTTATGAAGGAGCATCTTGAACCGTGGATGAAAAGGCAAAGGGTTGCCTTCAGAAGGGCCATTGTTTTTATGTAAGATAATGCTCCCTCACATGCTTCTCACAAGACTACTGAATATTTGAAACAGTTAGGCTTCAATGGACCTCGAAAAATGAAGTGGCCAGCAAATTCTCCTGATTTTAACCCAATCGAAAACCTTTGAAGTATCATGAAGTGAAGACTGTACGTCAATTGATGACAATTCAGGATCAACACTGAGTTGTGGGAAGCAATTCTTGACATATCTCGCGGCATATGACATCCTACAATTAACAAATTCTATGGATCGTTGACTTCTTCAAGTAATTTCAAAACAGGGAAAGCACATTCCCTATTAATTTGTTTAAAACTGTGCCTTGGTTTGTATCTGTTATTATTTGTTTCATTATCTTATTTATTAGCTTCTTTTGATCATAAAGATTCATGTTCAACATCAATAAACGTTTTGTTTTCTCAATTCTGGGAATTTTATTAAACCTTTCTAATAATTTGGCACGCTCAAATTACCGTGCTGATAAAGAATATGGCGCCAGTTTGTTTACATGATGTAGATCAGTACTCAAATTTCAGTGATTACGCAGGTCAGTGTTTCCAACCTTGTGTGAAAATTTTGTGTGAATTGATTGGGCGGTTTTTGAAATATTAGAAAAAAGTTATCTCGATAATAATTTGGCACGCAATGTATACATACATATTTCGTGCCTGGCCTCCGCGGATCCTATCTTGGCTCTGCATGTAATTTTTCTGAGTGAAACTCGTTCTTTTCAACAATAACTTCTCTAGATGTCATGCACTTAGTTGACCGATTTCTTGTTTGTTTGTTTGTTTTTTTTTCTAGTAGTTAGTGTTTCCTATCTCCCGATCAATACTCCTGCTCTTGAACAGGATTAGATGCTCATCCATTGTTTCCTGTTTATTAAGGAGTTCTTGGTTCCTTTCCTTTTCTATGACCTCAGTAGTAGGGTTGGCGTGAATTTAGTGTAATATATTCGGTTTGTGGCAACGCCTCTTCATACTGACGATATCCGGTTGGCAGTTTTCTGATTGCTGTTCTTGACTGGTATTTAGGAGCCCATAATGTCTTGTGAGGCTTCTCTGATCAACAGTTTCATAATATCGAGATTATTGCAGTGCCACGTCGCGCGTGGAAGTGTGTCCATGCACAGACCTCTCATCGGAAACCCTGAGGCCACATTATATTGCTGTCTGCGCCAGTTCCTTTCTGCCCATGTCACATACGATGACAATCTGCTAATATTAAGCGTTTTCCTTACCAACATAACTCAATATGGCCATAAACAAACAAAAATATTAACTTAAACAAGCTCAAAAATAATTACTAAACAATTGAACATTTCCTTCTCCAACATCTGTAATATTCGTACCAATTTCTGAGGTGTGGAATCGTTCCTCTTCGAAAAGTTGCCTGAAATTGCTGCGAGACTATCCTTGACTCGTCGATTCTTTCCTCTGATTTTCCTATTCCCGGTTGCCTTCCTCGCCTTTGAAATGATTCTAAAATCTTCATCCATGGCCTGGGAGTATATGTCTGCGATCATTTCCCGCTGGTTAAGGAATTTTGTTTAGAATCTCAAGACCATTCATATATGTATCTTCCTTTATCGCTCATCAATTCACTAAGCTGTCTCTTATTTCTCTATCGTTCCCCTTTCCTTTCAAGATTGTGATGTACTCGCTATCATTTCCGATAATATAGACAAGGCAATCTCACATTCGATTGTACACATATTCGTGTCCTGTGAATTTAACGCCCACCTTATCACTCTGTATCTGACCTCGCTGGCATCCAAACCGTTAACATTTCAAACACTCAATCACTCACTAGACGTTTCCCCAGTAACCATTACGGTAACACTTCCCTTCTCGATCTCTGTTTTACATCCACTTACGAGTCTTGTCGTGCTGCACAGCTCTGCCCTACTGGCCTCTCTGGTTACGCAGTAGTGTTTGTTAATATCTTCTTCCCCCCTCTAGCCAAGAACCTCCTACTAACAGAATATCAACGCACAGACTGGGATTCGTTCCGTGTTTCCTTCGCGACGTCACTTGGAATGTGGTTTTTAATCATCCCTTTCAAAAATGTACGTCTAAGTTTGCTCATTGCGGCTTCCGTCCCAGCAAGAAAATACCAAGTTAAATTGCTCACATCTGCTTGGTTCTCAGCTGCTTGCTCAGATGCTATAGCCCATAGGAATCACTTCTTCCGTCTATAACGGAGCGACATGTTTGATTGCAACTGACGTCTCTTTGTCTATGCTCGTAATGAGTGCAAGCGTGTCCTCAATGAAGGAAAGTTACCACTTGCTGATAGAATGAAACAACATATTGCATCTCGCAAGTTTAAAGATTATTGGCGGCTCTGCAAGATTGTGCTGAACAACTGTAAATGCCGAATCCCTCCTCTATTCAAGTCCTAACTTCCACAGCTTATAAAGCCGAATGCTTTGCTCGAAAACTCTCATCCAACTCAGCACTCGACTTGTACGGTGTACATACACCTAGTTTTCCTGAAAGAATTGAGGCTTTATTGAGTGCGATGAGCAAATCCCCGTCGGTAGTATTGGAAACCATCTCTAAATTAGACTCTCATAAAGAAAGTAGTGGTGACCGGATACCAGCAGTAGTCCTAAAGAAATGTACTCCTGAGCTGGATCCAGTTCTCTCTAAACTATATAACTATTGCCTCAGTGACTCTTGCTTTCCGGCCTGTTGATAGTTCTCATCTATTGTCCCTGTTTTTAAGAATTCTATAGACCCTTCTGACCCATCTAACTACCGTTCTATCAGTCTCTTACAACTCTTCGGCAAAGTCTTTGAGGCTTTAATCAATGCCGAATTGGTTAAGCACCACACTACCCATGGTCTACTCTCTGACAAACAATATGGTTTCCGCTTTGCCCGCTCTACCTTTCATGTGCTTACAGCCATGACTGAATTTGTATACCAAGCTCTAGATAATAACAGCGTTTGAAGGGTTTGACATGCCGGCCTTCTACGTAAAATTCAGAGGTATAATATTACAGGAAGATTATTTAATTTAATCTAATCATTCCTGGCAAAGCGTGAAATGAAGTTCGTGCTAATCAGATTCCCCTCCAGTTCATTTCATACGAACGCTACGGTTCCTGAAGGCCTATACTGTTTCTAATCTTCATCAATGATCTTCCCGGTGTCATCAGTTCTCACGTACGCGTCTACGCAGGCGACACTTAATTTACTCCTGTCTCAATAGTAAATCCGGCATTGCTGATAGTTAACCTCGCCGATGGTCTCAAAAAGGTCCTCCAATCTGTATTTGACTTGTCAGGAAATGGCATGAAAAGTTTAATGCCTTCAAAACGAAACTGCTCTCATTTACCCACCAAAGAGAAACCGCCTTTCTGACTATCAGCATGGCTGATGCTCAACTACACGAGAGCCTCTCTCTGCGCCTTCTTGGTCTTACATTCTCCACTGACCTGGGGTGGAACATTGAATCAATAGCTACATATATCGCAAGGAAAGTTAGTTTTCTGTGTAGCGCCAGAAGGTTATTCGCGTCTGAGTCCATCCTTCAAAGCTGAAAATCTACCGTTCTTCCTTTCATTGAATACTGTTGCCATATATGGTCTGGTATCCGTCGATGTTCATCTTGAGGTTCTCGAAAAATGTGATAGGTCCAGATCTAGGATCTCGAATCTAGTCACTTTCTCATAGACGTGATATGGTTTCCCTCTCTCTTTTCTACAATTTTTCATGGCAACTGCTCTGGGGAGCTGCTTTCACTGATACCACAACTACATGAATTTAAACGTGCTACTAGGTTGGCTCCAAGGACCCTCTCTTTTACTGTCGAAATGTTATATGTAACAGCCTCTTCTACTCCAAGAGCTTCTTCACTAGCACTTCCAGACAATGGAACTTCTCTCTTCTTCCTTGCTTCATTGATAACTATAATCGTCAGAAATGTAAAGTTAATAAAAATCGACATCTTATGATGACTTGATCCCCGTTCTTCTCTTTATCCTTTCCTCAAACACCCCTCTTTACTCTTACTTTCACTCTCTGTAACCCCTTGCGTGCTTGTGGCTCTCCACCTTGCTTGGAGTGAAATGCTTAAAAAAAATAATAAAAGATTTGACGCCAAGTAAGTTAGTAAAGCCACTAAGACGTAACGGACTAATGGCTATGGATGCACTAGAGCATAGAAACATTAGTAAGAATCGACAACAATATTAGAATAATTAGGTGACAGCTGATAACGATTAACATTGGATTTAAATTTTGGAGACTGAAGTTAGCTGGAAAGCATGGAGTCGGATGGGAGTTCTCCATCGAGAAATGCGAGAAAAGATGTTGACATAGAATTTATGATTACATGTAACTAGCTCAAATAAAAATTGATGAGATCTCGACACCCATCTAGTACTGCGCTTAAATTTTAAGAGACTACATACCATAGCGAAGAGATCAGCCGAACAATGAAAGTATTTAAAGAAAAGTAACAGGCATACAATCTTATGGTGTTGGGGAAGTTACTGAAGTTGAGTCGTCAGATCAAGACCAATAATATTGCTGATTTTCTTTGGATTTTATTAAGGAGATCGATGTAAATAGCAGGGGCACCGGACCATATGTGACTGCACTATTCTAAGCATGGACAAATGGTAGATTTATAGATATGTAAGATAGATTCCGGTGAGAAAGATTGGTTCACAGGTCACAGTAAACCAACTGACTTAGCAGCTGAATATTGATTCACCGTTTTGTGCAAGACAACTTTTCTCTAAAAAATGTATGATATTCATTTATAAATCTACCAGTCATCCATGATAAGACTTCACCTTTTTTCATTACGACTAGTAATAATTTTATAGTCATTATTATCATTAGATGCATTCTGATCACCAAACTGTCGCAGAAAATATCGACATTATTTCCAAGTTTCCATTTTTATCATCCCTTTTATTATTATTATTATTATTATTATTATTATTATTCCTATTATTATTATTATTATTATTAAATATATTTCATCTTATATTCTTGTATGCATAATCCTATTAAAATACTAGCCAAGGGAATAAGAACGAGTTATCAGCGACTCACCAAAGATCTGACAGGAGCAAGGGACAAATATGAATAAGATGGTGGAATCATATACATAGACTACATTAGTCATCACTTTTTATACATATATATATATATATATATATATATATATATATATATATATATACACGCACAGTTTAAGCCGCGGAAATATGTAGTATCTATAACATGCTAGGTACGAAACAGTTTTTGAAATGATACAAAGTTACCAACATATTATCACACAAATATACAAGCACATAGATGTAGATGCACGTAAACGGAAACATGCACAAATACACACGCACACACGGATATATACACGCACACGCATATATACACGCACACACATTCACATATATATGTATATATTTCTCAACGTGTGAGTGGATTTGTGTGTGTGTGTGTATATATATATATATATATATATATATATATATATATATATATATATATATATGTGTGTGTGTGTGTGCGCGCGCGTGTGTGTGTGTGCAGTGTGTGCAGTTTGTGTGTGTGTGTGTGCAGTGTGTGTAGTCTGTGTAGGTATGCGCGTGTGTAGTGTGTATATTTGTGTAATGAACGATAAATACAATTGGTCGGGTGTATTTATATATGTGTGCATACTACAACCAAAACATTTAGGACCACCCTGAATTTCTTAAAGAAACAACTTAAAATGAGATTGTTTTTGTAATTTTATAAAGTAAAAGATTAAATTTCAATAACTACAGTGCATTTATTTTTTTTTTACATTCTTTTCCCAGTCTCTTACTGATAAAATGTTTAATTTTTTAATTTTTTCAGCCAGAGTTTTCCACAGAAAACGACCAATAATTTCTTTATTGTACGGATCTTTGCAAACATCGTATTACCGAAATGACTTCTTTCTTTAACAATCTAGAAATGATTTCTTTCTTTAACAATTTAGAAATGAGTTATTGTTAATTGTAAGAAAAATTTTTGGAACGTGCGGTCGCAACGCTGAGGTTGAATTTTTAAATTTTAAGATTGTGCGTTTTTGCACTAATATGGTAATAAGAGAATTCTTTTTTTCTAAAAATATTTTTTTTCGGATTACATTTATATTTTCGTTGTCCTGTTATTACCAAGAAGTAAAAAACAAAAGCAAATCTATTTCCACACTTGATGATGTCTGTAGGAACAGACGAAAGCTTGTAAAAAAACTAAAAAAACCCTTATGCAACTGGAATTTATAAACAGTACGAGGTTAATGTACTTTGTTTAAAATTGTTTGCGAAGATGTATTCTCGCCATTTAAATCATTAACCTCTATATCTGTTTTTTGTATGAATGATTCATGTAATATATATATATATATATATATATATATATATATATATATATATATATATATATATATATATATATATATATATATCCGTTGCAAAGAGAACAAATGTAATATATACATTCTAACGTTCACAGGATTAATCCAAAAATAGGACTCGATACCTATAGTAGAGCGATAATTATTTATATTAACTTTATCATATCATAGATAAAATCAGTTTAATCACTACAAATATGCAACTTTGTTTCGGTACATTTCAACTGCACCTCGACGAGTGAGAAACGAAAATGGTTATGAACAATTCTGTTTTTAGACTCACCTGTCGAGGTGCAGTTGAAATGCATCGAAACAAAGGGAGCAAACTGTTTTTGTCTATATGATAAAATTATAATAAATTATATATATATATATATGTGTCAGTGTGTGTGTATGTGAGAGAGAGAGAGAGTGTGTGTGTATGTGTGTGTATGTGTGTGTGTGTGCATTTGCGTGTGCGTGGGTAGTGAGAGAGAGAGAGAGAGAATCAGAGATAGAAATTTTGCCGAACTGTATATATTTTCAAAACGACCCATTTATCCGATAAAAGTCCGAATCTCTTAGTATGAAAAAATTCTCATGCATTCCTTATCAAGTCGGAAAATTTTCAGTAAGACGGCTTTTAACATTCTCGTTATAGCATTAGCAAATTCACTGGTTCCTTTTCCAGATTACAAGTCAATTTCAATTTAGCATTATCAGTCATAAATTCAATTATAGACAGGTTCATTTCATATGAATTTTTCCTACTGTTTTTCCTGATGTAACGCGGTATTAAGTGCCACAGGATTCTTGGAGAGGAGGAATCGTCAAGAATCATTATTATTCTGCTGAGATTCTATCGACAGCAGGAAGGACCAACATAACCTTTTGGCTTTAATTTATTATTTAACCTACGTAGCAATCACTTTATTTAACATTAAATTAGTTACAAAAGTGTTAAGGTATTTCTCAACATTAAAAAATTAATGGTTCAAAGAACAATTTCAACATTAAGTTCCTCACTCTTCCATCATCACTGGTGCTACATATTTATTCTAACAAAAATTGAAAGCCGACTTGACCAACTGAATAATGAACTAAATTATATCTAAAAAATTTAACTCTATCAGAAAGAATAACTTTTTTATTTTCATAGGATCTGTGACATATACAAAGTAATAACATATTTGTCGCTTTAATCGCCTGTCCAGGATACAGAGAACAGTCGCTAATCAACATTAACTCAAGGAAAAAATGTTTACCATTAATTAAAGGGGCAATATGATGGCTGTCAAAGAAATTAAGATTAATTTGATGAATTGCGAACAAGATTAAACCAAAATTACTTAATCTTTTTCTTAAAAATGAAAAACAACTTTTTGTGTGGTGGAGGGACTCATTTTCTTAATCAGCTGTTGAAATACCAAGTTGTTTGTAGAGTTGTTGACAGATAAAAAATAGGTGACGAAACATTACGGTAGGCCGTATATGAAAAATTATTCCCGAACCCATGCCAAGTCACCCTTCAACACTGATGTATATGTCTGTGCGTACGTACAAACTGTCTTGCTTGACCATGATTCCTAAGAATTTTGTAATGCATCCAACGCCAGTTGCGTTATAATCTCTCATTTTACGCACACTTACACTATAATATATCATTTTTTCCCAACATTTTTAGCCGAAGATTCATAGGAAATATGACATTAAATATACTAAAAAAACGTACATTATTTACATTATTCGGATTATTGTCCTCATCTTTGTCGCCATATTTATCAGAACGTTTGGGCCGTTGTACGCTCCGGCCTTCTTCAAGTGGTTGGAATTTCGAACTGAACCCTTTATTTCGCTCACTGGGGTAGACTGTTGTATTTCCTCAAGGACACATGGCACAGTGGATAAAGGCGTTGGTTAGATCCAGTGACAGGACCCAAAGAGTGTGAGTTCAATACCCGGTTTAGGCAGTGGAGAACTTTCAGAGGGAAAATTAGCAGGAGATAACTGATAACTGACATCCATCAAACATAGCAAGTGGAACTAGAATAGTCTACCCCAGTGATCGAAATAAAGGGTTCAGTTCGAAATTCCAATCACCTGAAGAAGGCCGGAACGTACAACGGCCGAAACGTTGTGATAAATATGGCGACAAAGATGAGGACAATAGTCCGAATAATGTAAATAATGCACATAATACCTCATCTCATAAATATAGACAGACTCTTAAAATAACGTACCTTATTAACAGAGACGGTCGCTCAGTTTTATATACAATTCATAGGTTTAGGCACATCTGTCTTTTGTGGGTTACGTTTCCAAAATTTTAATATCGACTATCAACACGATGTCTAATTTGGTCATGCAAGTCAATTTATTCCCAATACAATTAGTATGAACGGCCCATTTTCGTTTCCTTCATCGTATGGCTGGATATTAAAGACTAAAACTCACAAGATATCCTCATCCAAATATAAGTCTGTACATAATATTTTACTAACGTCGATTGTTTAAAATGATTTTATTGCGAAAACGTTGACGTGCCTTATAAAATCTGACAAATTGTAAGGCGTTGGAGAGAGACAGGCGAAGACAGCACAGCGACATTTACACGCATTAGAGAAATTCATTTAAAAATAGAGCGAAAGGAAATTATAGTCTTACCCCAACATTCCAATGTCTCAGGCTAAAAGAATTTCTTTTATTTCTTCTTTTTTTTTTTTTTGCTTCAGTAACATATAATTACGTAAAAGCTATGTCTTGTTTCAGGCTGATAGAAAACCAATTTATTTTGTGAAAAAAGCATTTCTTTTATCTGTAGCTCGCAATGATCATGTTTATTGTTTCTGTTCGTTGTTTGGACGTGAAAATTTCATGGAAACAGATATGTTCTGTAAATTATGTCTGAGTTGAAATCAAATACACAAATGTAACAAAAGCTGTAAAAACAATCAGCTGTCATCAGTTTTAATAGCAAAATTTTAAAAAGTTCCTGATAATATTAGATAAGACTGTGTGTGTGAAAATAACGAAATGGAGTGCCAACTTAGAGAAATGGACAATTGTATTAGGTTGGTGCAAAAATAATGTCGTTTTTTTTTTCACATATGTTAATATGTGAGTAAACGACATTATTTTTTTCACCAACCTAATACTATTATTATTAGGTTGGTGCAAAAAATAATGACGTAATAATGTCGTTTTTTTTAACGTTAAAAATACGTCAAAAAACGATATAATCACGTCATTATTTTTGCACCAACCTAATAATAATAGTATTAGGTTGGTGCAAAAATAATGTCGTTTTTTTTTCACATATGTTAATATGTGAGTAAACGACATTATTTTTTTCACCAACCTAATACTATTATTATTAGGTTGGTGCAAAAAATAATGACGTAATAATGTCGTTTTTTTTAACGTTAAAAATACGTCAAAAAACGATATAATCACGTCATTATTTTTGCACCAACCTAATACAATGTGTTAAGATTGTAAAACTTAGTAATATGACCAAAAAGATCAACCCCTATATTTCTTCTTCTATGTGTTGTGGCCCTTCCGATCTTGATCGATCATGGGGTTGCCAGAATTTCCTGTCCATCATAAATCATAAAAAATTTTCTAATTTTGGTATCTTTCTCAAATTCTACTCCCAGTTAACTCAAGTTTACCGGGTAAATTTTGAGTATTTTTTTCCCTCTGTGGCGTTTGTCTTAAAATTATTATTATTATTATTATTATTATTTGTCGTGTCCATTCGAGACGTTAGCGACCAGAGCTCTTCAAAATTACCTCCCCTTTGTACCTATCAATAAATTTTCTCTTTGTTATGTCTTCCAAATGTTGCTGCACCATCCATATACTCAAGTTCACTATGTAATTTAGACGAAATTCTGCTCTGTATCTCCCGACTTCAATCCTTACTGTAAGTAAGAAATATTCAAAGCCCTCTTACCTCATTATGTAGAAATGTCAACTGTCTGTTCCTGATGTTAAGTATAATTGTCGTTTTCGTTTCAATTGTCCCTAAATCTATGTCATTGCTCACATTTTCTCTCGATAGAAAGAATTCTGTAGAATTACATTTCCGTTGCTTCAAGTCTATACTTCATCTTTGAGGACATTGCCCGGTAATCAGTTCTATATTGGAGCAATGATATTACATAACATTTCCGTAATCTTTTCTTCCAGCGACTGCTAGTATAAACGTCGTTAAAGGGATAAAATTCCTTGGAATATATCCCTCGCTCAGAAAGGGGCGGCATGAGCGACAGGTATCACGGGAGCGTTATCCAGCGACTGCTCGCATCAAAGAAAATATAACTCTCGAGGCCTTGAACATCTTGAACAACTGGGGTCAGTTAGAAAATGTAAAACAGGAGATGAGTAGGCTAGAAATATATTTCTTAGGAGTATGTGAAATTAGGTGGCCAAACCAAGGAGATTTTGTCAATGAAAATCACAGGATTACATATGCAGGTGGAGAGAAGAAAGATAAAGGAGTAGGATTCATGCTACATCAAGAATTCAAGAAATACGTTCTCGATTACTACCAATTATCCGAAAGATTTGTAGTCGTCAAACAGAAAGAAAGCCTTTCAACGTAGCTATCATAACACAAGTAAAGAAAAATAAACCGAATCTTTATACTCCCTACTAGACAACGCCAAATCTCATTGCAAAGAAGATTCATAATTATCATTTGAAGCAAATACGCGAAAATAGGCAGTGAGAAGTCAGGTGAAATAGCCGGCCAAACTGGACTAGGAAAACGCAATGAACGTGGAGAAACGTGGGTCCAAAAGTGCATGGCCAATGACCAGGTAATAGCCAACACAGGGTTCCAAGAACATCCGAGACGGTTATGGAAATGGAAAAGCCCAGGAGGAGAAACTAAAAACTAAATTGACTACATGACTATTAACAAAATATTCAGGAATGCTGAGACTGCAGAACCTACCCAAACGTGAAACTACGGAAACTGAAGATAGCCTAACGCTGCACCCAAATTGAAATAGCACAAACTCTAGAGCGATCCGAATCTGAAGGGAAAATATATAGATAGTTTGAAAAGATACGAGGAACAAATTGGAAACGGAATCTCGAAATGGAACATGCTAAGAGAAGCTTCCTTCATATCAGCAAATGATATCATCCCAAATGAAGAATGGACGAAGAAGAAAAAAATGAATGGATCACTGATATGATTCTCGACATGACGCAAAAGAGACAGGAGATTTTGCCAAGATACGGAACAGAATTCAGGAATCTACACAACGTAATAAGGACCAAATGCAGACAGGCTAAAGAAGAGTGCTTAAACAAACATTGTGTAGAGAGATTGAGTACCACTAATGTGATATGCATAAACAAACAAGAAAACTAACAAGACTGAAGATATTCTCGTCAACAGGCTGCTTAAAATTCAAGGATGGGACGCTCATATTAGAGAAAGAAATAATCCTTCAGCGCCGGAACGAATATATTGGATAACTCTTCCCCGGCGAAAGAGAACAACCGGCAATACACAGATTTACCGACGGGCCTGAAATTCCAAAAACCGAAGTAGAAGCTGCACTGGCCAAATTGAACAGAAACAACGCGGCAGGGCCAGACGGAAGTGTAACAAGAAGCAGAAAGCCTTTGATGATTTTGGCATGGAAAAGATCACAGAAATAATAAATGAAATCTACAACAGTAGGGATATATCGGTAGATCTCAGCAGATCTGTTTTGATAGTACTGCCTAAGAAACAAGATGCAAACAAATATGAAATTCACCGAACAATCAGCCTAATGAGTCACATAACAAAATTCATCATTCACATTCTAATGAATAGTGCCCGCAGCAGTAGCAGGCCAGAGATAGGACAATAACAGTGCGGGTTCGTTAAAGACCCCAAATCATGGAACGCGATATTCATGTTCATAAAAAGCAATACAAATGCAGAAGAACGGGCAGCTGAGTTTCATAGACGACGCAAAGGCGTTCGACAAAGTACGCCACAAAGATTTGCGAGAGCGGGAAAGACATGATCAAGAACCTCTCTTGGCAGCAAACCGCCTGCATAAAGATTAAAAAATGAGTTCAGTGGAAAGAGAAATAGAAAGTGGCGTAAAGCAAGGTTTTGTCTTCTCACCAGAATTATTAAAACTATACAGCGAGGCGATTCTGAGAGAATTAGAAGTCCTGTCGGGATTCATCATTGGCGGCCACAATCCTAGCAACATAAGATACACAGATGACACAGTGCTGATAGCAGACACGGAAAGTAAAGTACAAAACCTCCTACAGATGATAGCAAAGAAGAGCGAGAAGAAATGACGAAGCATAATTTAAATGAAGTCAAAATGCATGGTCATCAAGAAAAAGGTGAGCCAGAAATGCGATTTACAGGCCCGGGATACTAACATCGAGCAGATACGGAAATTTAAATACCTGGGAAGTGTTCTGACAGAGGATCGAACGTGCGACGCTGAGACTCGAAGACGTATTGTGATGGCCAAATACGTATTCCATAAAGTTAAACAGTGTTTTACAAGACAGGATGCTTTCGATGGTAACAGAGAAATGTGTACTGAACTGCTATGTGATATCGGTCCTCTATTAGGGGAGTGAATGTTGGAAGGTTACCTCAAAGATGAGACTCCAGGCAACAGATGTAGGCTCTACAGACGGATGATAAGGATACTGTGAAATAAGCATGCCAGCAACGATGAGGTTTTGGAGAGGTTGCAAACAGAGAGGAAACTTAATATCAGAAAGATGCAACCGAAATTCTTGGAAAATATGAGAAATGAAAGCTTAGAAAATCTGATACTCACAAGGCGGATAGAGGGACAGAGGAGCAAGGGAAAGCATCGCGTGATATACTTAACAAGTGGGTGGCAGAACACGGTCTGGGAGAAATAGCAAAAAGACAAAATTTATTGAAAGCTACAAAGAACAGGAAGGATTGGAGAGCCATAATCGCCTAGGTCTTAAAGTGACATGTCACATAAAAAAGAAAGAATCGTCTTTTCTTTATCTTTCACGATTTTTCTGATTTTTTTTTTCGAAGGCGACCTTCGCCATCCCAATGCGCCATCATATTCCCCTGTCAAACTTTTTATGCTTTGTTAAATCTCTTCCCTTTCCTTCGCTACATTCTGTAGGAGTTGTTTTCTGTTTTTGCCATCACGACTGACTCACACTGTGTCACTTACATATCTCATGTTGTTAGGATTGAGGCCACTATTGATAAATCCCGACAGGACTTCTAATTGTCACAGAATCGCCTCACTATAGGATGATTAGGAATTGTGAGAAGACATATTCTAGACTTATATACCTCTCTATCTTTACATATTTACTGAACGCATTTTATATACGTATGCTGGGTGGGTTGCTGCCTGTAGAGGTTCTGGATTATTCTAATATCCTTTCCCAAATAAGTACGTATTAACGTACCTCCAAGAACTGATTAGTTTCTATAATAGGAAAATTGACATTGTAGAACTCTGTTAATGCCCTAGACAATATATTTTACAAGAGCACTTCATTGCCTTAATACAGCCTGTTCATGCAAAATTGCCTTTGGAGAATTCGATTATGATTATTGCATCTATTGCAATTATAATAAAATCATATTGATTTACCGGTGAAATGCGGTGTTTTAAAATTTTCGTTTAATTAAAAGATTTCAGTGAAACTTTATACAAATTAAATAACTAGAACAACAAAAATAATAACTATTAGGTTGGTGCAAAAATAATGACGTAATAATGTCGTTTTTTGACGTTAAAAATAAATCAAAATACGACATTATTACGTCATTATTTTTTCACCAACCTAATAGTACTAAACATTCTGTTGATAATAATAATAATAATAATAATAATAATAATAATAATAATAATAATAATAATAAAGTCTTATGCAACCTATGGTTATCATTACCTCGTATCTTCATAGATTGAAATGTTTACATATAAATTTATGAATTAAGACATTAAATATCCTAAGAAGTACCTCAGATTTGCTTGTGAATTAGTTCAACTTAAGATTCTGGTATCGCGGGACCAGGGAGAGGACATCGTGGCCAACAGTGTTGATCCAATAGTGTTCTTTTTTTTTTTACTTTGAAGAATGAGTCTGACAAGACGGCGACTAGGGAGTCACGCCTTGATTCTTGGGAACTCTCTCAATCGCATACCGTGATAGCATACCGGTTTACCAAAGTTGATGTCATCTCCAACTGGATCCCACCTGCAAGATTTAATGCTGATTTTTTTTTAAGGCACATCATCTTCCCGTGTATGTTAGTTTGTTGGGCATTTCCTTCTCACACTATTGGACTTTGAATATTTATACTCCAGCGTGATATTCTTGGTGTGGTGCTCTTTTATTAAATAATAATAATAATAATAATAATAATAATAATAATAATAATAATAATAATAATAATTTACAAAGTCTTCCCCGTGTTAGAAAATTTCTTTAAAAAAAACTCATGGGAATGTAGAAAAACATATTATACGTAAATCATGCGAGAGACACTGCTACCTCTGACAGACTGAATATCCGACGAGGAATCTTTCAAGAAGTCTCCCTGTCACCCCTTCTGTTTTGTATGACCTTAACTCCCCTTATGTATGTACTAAACAATAATAGTTATGGTTACACACAAAAAAAGAAAGTACTTAATCCCCTACTATATATGGATAATCTCAAACTCTTTGACAAAGGCGATAATGAGTTGAAGGATCTCTTCATTACTATAAAATGTTTTGTGGTGACATAGGATCGGATTTTGGATTAAATAAATTTGTAAAAGTAACATCCAAGAAAGGGAGCCTTAAGAAACACATTCAATAGATTTAAATTTCGCACAAAGATTAGGGAACTGGAGCAAGAATAAGTCTATAAGTACCTTGGAATTAGCGAAGGAGATGAAATACAGCATAAAAAAGGAGTGATACAGCAGCGTGCGTCTGATACTGAATACCAAGCTGAAATAAATAAATAAAAAAACAGAATATCAGCCATAAGCTCATCGGCTGTCCATGTGGCCCAACATATTTTCAAGATTCTTAACTGGACCATTTCTGATATTAAACGAATGAATGTCAAAACGAGAAACCTTCGCACCTGCCCCCTCAAGTATTATCCTAAGGCTGATGTTGATCGTCTGTATGTGCCCAGATCCGGAAGAAGCAGAAGATTATTTTGACAGAACAGTCTTACTGATGTGGGTGCCAAAGTTGAGCCCACAGAAGTAAAACACGGAACACGGATTAGAAGTAAGAAAGATATATTAACAACAAGTTACAGAGATGGTGTAAGCAGAGTTTACTATAAGTTAGTGTCTAACACTGGTAGTCGTACGTGACTCTCACTGTCTTTCTGTGTCACTCTCTTTCACTCTCTATCACTCTCTATCACTCTCTGTCACTCTCCTGTAGAGTGCTATGTCGCCTACTTAATATAGGCCTGGAAGAGTCTATTGTGGAGGTAGTTTCCGGTCTCACAATACCCCCCTTCCAAAGAGTTTTCTTTTTGAAACGGAGAGAAAAAAATAAAACTTAATATTTTTTCCTCTTGGGATTTATTGTTTCTCTTGCTGGAAGTAGAGATCTTGATGCGTGAGCCACAGTTTTTCGCGAACCATCTGGCAGTTTATGTAATATGCAAGCGCCTATTCCGTACGAGCTTGCATCACTTGCGACTATGATGTCGAGACTAGGGTCGAAATGTGTGAGGGAGAGGTCTGAAGTAAGAGTTTTCTTGATCTTCTCGAATGCGTCTTGGCATTCCGGGGTCCATGACTATGGTTTGTCCTTTTTTTAAAAGTTGGTTTAGAGGTCCACTCAAAAATTGCATGTTCTTAATGAACCCTTGGTAAAAAATTAGCTAGGTCGAGGAAGCTTTGTAACGCTTGAACGTTATCTGGGGCCGGCATGTTTCTGATCGAGTTGGTTCTTTCTGGATCCGGCCGATGACCATCTTTATTTATAATGTGACCTAAGTATTTAATCTCTGGTAATAAAAAGTCACACTTTGCCTCCTTAACTTTAACTCCGTATTCTTGTAACTTTTCGAATACGTTTATTATATGGTTCCGGTGCTCTGCCGTAGTTTTACTAGTAACTATTATATCATCCAAATAGGCTGTTGCGTAGTCAAGATCGCCCAGCATGGCGTCCATTACCTGCTGGAAAATTGCAGGCGCAACCTTTACTCCAAAAGCCAGCCTGTTGTATTTGTACAACCCTCTATGGGTGTTTATGCAGAGAAATTTGGAACTTTGTTCTTCCACCTCTATCTGAAGGTATGCGTCCGATGGATCGATTTTAGAAAAAAAATTTTCCACCATTGAGTTTATTGAAAATTTCTTCAGGGCTTGGGATAGGATAATGGTGATCTTGCAAGGCATCGTTTAACCCAGTGGAAAAATCTGCGCATACTCGTATTTGATTGGACTTCATTTTTACGTAGACCGTAGGTGCTGCCCACTCGCTGAAATCTGTTTTTGACAAAATACCTGCTTGTTCGAGTCTATCTAACTCTTTATTGATTTGCTCTAGAGCATCAAAAGGGAAATTCCGTTTCTTTTTGAATACCGGTTGTGCACTGTCCTTCACCTTGAACTTAGCTTTCATTTTAGTACATTTCCCAAGGCCGCCATAAAAAAACCTGGGGAAATTGTTGTTAGAGTTCCTTTTTTAGATTTACCAAATTGGACGTTGTACTTTGTATCTTGCGACAAAATGTACTCATTGGGCAATCCCAAAGATTGAATTTTTCTATCCGATCAGTTCCAAATAAGTTGTCTGAAGTTTTTAATACGTAGGCTTTGGGCTTTTTGGTAACTCCATTTAGTGTTACTGTAAGTATTACCTCGGCTAAAATGTTAATATTTGCGCCAGTTACGGATTTTGCTGTTTTATCTGTTTTTAACATGGTCGGCTTGTTTTATTTTCGCCAAGTAAGACAGTTAATAGTTGAAATATCAGAACCCGTTTCAAGCTGGAATTTAATGGACTTATTGAAAATATCCACTGTTACATATTTTCTTAAATTCCTATCAACAATATTGTCAGATTGAGCTTGCCTAATTTTATTTTGGGGTTTTCTCGTTCTTTTGGCACACCAGCACGAAGTTAAAGTATGCCCACTTTTATTGCAATTTTTGCAATATTTTTTGTTCTTAACTGGACAGAATTTAATTCAATGCCATTTACCACAATGGTAACATGGTCCCGGCGGTTTCTTTAACTTATTTGGGTTTTGGTTACTACGGAATTTAGGACATGAGATTTGCCTTTTGTCTTTTTGAGGGGAATATGTGGTAGACTTACTTTTGATTTTATTAATCTGAGTCACACCTGATTCCTCGATAGTGTTTGAGTCACGCTTTACAGATATTACTCTTTGACAGTCCTCTGCCAGTTTTTGGAGAGTCAATCCTTTTTCGTTCTCAAGCTTAGAACCCGTCGTCTGACTTCGGCGTCTTCTGCAGATACTAGACCTTGTGCGAAAATTAAGCACTTAAAATCATCGGCAGTCAGTTGGGCTAGTTTAAAATAATTACATAGCTTGTTCACCGATGCTGCAAACGTTAGAAAATCTTGCCGGTTGTCTTTGACTGTGTTCAGGCATTTCCAACATTTGTGGAACTAGGTTGTGTTAGGCCCGAATAATTCCGATGAGAGCTTAATCGTCTCTGAAAAATCCAACTCAGTCGTTTTCTTGGGTAGTATGAAGTCTACGAACCTATGTTCTGTAGTTCCAAGTTTTCTCAATAGAAGACGTACTTTTTTTTTACTGGGCCATTGTTCACAGTCTACGTTGAAAATATCTCCGTAGCGCCTGTAAAAAGGCCTGGAACGTTTTGCCGTTCTCTGGTACGTATTCAAAGGTTTCTATTGAATTGTAAATTGTAATCTGGGAGAATATTGTATCTTTTTCAGAGTTTGAGCCTTTTAATGCATTTACGAGTAATTCTTTAAGTTGTTTCTGTTGTAGTTCAGCATTCTGAAACGTAATTTTTTTGGAATTCCATTTGCTGTTTATGTAAATCCAAAAAGATTTGTTGTCTTTCTTCTGATTTTTGTTGCTGGTCCAAATTTAGTTTTAACATTTGGCCGACTACTTGTTGCAAACCTTCCATATTTAAAAAATGACAGCGCTTTTTTGTTGCTTTGAAACACGTGTACTAAGAGGAGGTACACAAAAAAATCTTGATAGATTTTTGTTCCTTTTTTTTTTCTTTTACAGAAAAAAATATGGACAGACAATAGTTAAACTAAACTAATTATGTGTGTTTAGCTTTTTTTCCGTGGTTCCGTTAATTTTAGCGTAATTGAATAATTTTTCACCACACTTATGTATTTTTTTATAGAAAGGTACAAAAAGAATAAAAGTACAAAAAGAAGAAAACTCACCTACGTGAATTTGAGGGGGGGGTAATTTTATGCCCGAGTTCAACTCAGTTACATAAAAAGTTTTTCGATAGTTTTTCCGAAAACTTGAGTACAATGGTAGCACTTGATCTTGTGTTGTCAGCTTTTTTTACGAACGACTGTTTTTTTTTCTGTGTGTGTGGGTGTGTAGAAATCGTTCTCGTATTGGACAGACTTTGATATTCCGTAGATGTCGAATCGCTAGTTTGTAAATGGCGTTTGGTATTGGAATATATGTCGACGCTGTGTGTTTAGCTTTTAAATCCCTAATTTATTAATACCAGCTTAATTTGAAGTCCAACACTGCTGTTGGAACGCTTGGAGTTTCTGTGTATTTTTAGAGTACTGTTGCTATTGGTATAGTGAGAACGAAATCCTCGAATCTTTCTGTCGCCACTGTTGTGGGACTGGCAAGGTATTGCGGTTTTTCGACGTGAATCCGTTTCTAGAATTCTTCGTCGACCCAGATGTGAGATTGGTAAGGTACTTAGGTTCATCGTGAATGCGTTTCTAGAATCCTCGTCGCCACTGATGTGGGTGCCAAAGTTGGGCCCACAGAAGTAAAACACGGAACACGGATTAGAAGTAAGAAAGATATATTGACAATAGGTTACAGAGATAGTGTAAGCAGAGCTTACTATAAGTTAGTGTCCAACACTGGTAGTCGTACTAGACTCTCTGTGTCACTCTCTATCACTCTCTGTAGAGTGCTATGTCTACCTACTTAATATAGGCCTGGAAGAGTCTATTGTGTAGGTAGTTTCCGGTCTCACAATATTTACAAAACTACAACAATTGGCCTCGAAAGATACCGGGAAACTACAAAAGACTGGGTGATGATTTGTGTAAAAGAACATGAAAGTAGTAAGCGAAATTATTTAGCAATAAACGAGGGCAACAAGTTCAAAATGGAGTTTCAAGTGGGTGAAGAGAATACAAGTAAAGCAAAAAAGTTCGGACTGAAGCTGCAAAAAGAAAACAAAGCTAAAAGCAACCGATTAGATACAGAATCAATAACAAGTGATCATGGCCAATACCCTGCTCATACCAAACTATCTCATGTAGACAAACCATGTATCCATTAGTAGCTACGTAGTGCAGGTTTAAAAGCTGCAACCGTAGATTATATTCTTGCAGCACACCACCAATGCTTGCTAACTAAAAATTACCAAGCACACATACTGAAAAATTCTGTTAGTCCAAAATGCAGATTTTGTGATAAATTTACAGAAACAATTGGCCATCTTGAATCAGATTGCGTAGTATTTGTAACCACTCAATATAAAACATGTCACGACAGAGTAGGCCAATATCTGCACTGGAAATTCAGCCACTTCTACTTCTAAACTGCAAGAAATTGGTATGAACACCAGTCTGGCCCGGTTACGGAGATAGTACCTGTAACAATTTTATGGGACTTTACATTACACACAGATAGAATAGTCAAAGCTAATCGCCCTACCATCGCAATTAGAGACCGCAAAGACAAAATTTACCTCCTTATT
Source organism: Acanthosepion lycidas (assembly GCA_963932145.1). Lineage (NCBI taxonomy): Eukaryota > Metazoa > Mollusca > Cephalopoda > Sepiida > Sepiidae > Acanthosepion > Acanthosepion lycidas. Next base: position 94,251,715 of record OZ010573.1, on the reverse strand, counting down.
GACATGGCATTCCGTGTAGACTGCGATGTATGTTAAAGACCTACAAAAAACTAGCAAAATACAAGAACCTTGAAATTGAAATCTCAAAAAGGTGGGTCATGAGGACATTAACAATTCTTGTTTTATTTGGATCCCTCGGATTGAGTGTAAATTTTTCAATAGACTCATTGAATGAATCCCTGGAGAAATACAAAATTATACTCACAAGTACAACCCGCACCTTATGACGAGATTTATCTATGTGAAATATGTGAGTTTTGTGTTTTTTTTTCAAAAAGTGGAAAACGTCATGATGCTATTTCTGACCTTAGGTCTCTGACCGGGCCCGGGAAAGAAATGAGTAAACCACAAAAACCAAAGGAGATAAAACCAATAATAATAATAATAATAATAATAATAATAATAACAATGCGTAGAAGAAGAAAAAGAAAAAGAAGAGGAGGAGGAGGAGTTGGAAGAGAAAAGTGGGAGGAAAGAAGTTGTTAATATTGCGAATTGTGAAGTGAATGATAGGGTTTTACGTGGAGCTTTTCTGACGTTATCTATCTTGTGACCCTCCGGTATGAAAATTTAATGCTTGTATGAAATAATATATTTGAAGTCGTTCCAGTAATTATCAGAAAACTAGGACTAATTTCAAAGAGTGCAAGAAAAATTCTGGCGAAACTGGAAATTAGGCGAATATTTTGAAAGCTTCAAACCATAGTACTAGTTTAAACAACTAAGTCAGATAGGATGTTTCATTAGTCCTGTTGTGAATTCTTCCCCAGTAAAAACGTAAAGTTATTACTCATATGAACATTAAATGGATGAAAACAAAAAGCGTCGCACTATAATAAAGGAATCATTTTTTTCATGATCTAATTTCCAAACTTTTGATCACTGCAAAAAAAATCGTGCACGATGCTCTTTGCCTATATAAAATGACCGCAGCTTGACACTGGCATTTGTTTTTGTGCCGATTAGACATTATTGAATATTGACGTTCTCTCCAAAAATGAATGCTTTAAAGATGGGCGATAAAAGTTGCTCGGTGAATTTCAAAAATGAGTAACTATCGGAACTCCGACAAAAAAAATAAGAAAAGAAAAACACATTCGGCTCTTCGGTCAGCAAAAAATAAAAAAAGTAGTTCAGCAGATTTCGTCAGGCTGATTTTAAACTAAAAAAATCAACCACATTCCAGACGAACTTCTTACGTCGACGAAGATCATCTGCTTGGCATACTGGAGATTAAAATGAAGAATATGACGGAAGCCTTTGCTAAGTCTCTGAAAATTGATGTCTCAATTGCCTTCCGCCATCGGAAGAGACTTGGGCTTAAGAAAAACATCCCTTTGATTATTATGTGTGGGGTGAGGTTGAGAAAGAGATCAAAAATCACCTTGTAACTCCAAAGATGAACTGAAGGCAAGGATTATGTTAGCATTCACGAACTTAAACAAAAAGACCGCCCAGATGAAGTACAGGAGACCGTGATTGATATCCGTGGTGATTTTCTTAAATAAAATTATTCTCTCGTCTTTCAAGATATTTTTTTTGTAATTTTTGTAAATAGATATGTTAAAATGAGATGTCAATGGCATTTTTATTTTAGCGTAATTAAGTACTTATGAGTGTGTAATATTTTGTTTTTAATTTTCTAATTTGGCACGGACCATTCAAATGATTTAATGAAATTGAATGTAACCAGAAAAGTAGACAGAGAATAAGAACGGTAACCTGGACGAAATTGCGGAATATGTATATATATATATATATATATATATATATATATATATATATATATATATATATATATATATATATATACCATACAAAACAGTATGTGCCTAATAAAAAGTGTCTTAGAAATATGTAACATGGTTGGATCTTCAAATCAATCTAATCAGCCTAGTGATTTTGCTGTCATATCTGTGTTGAAACTGTCTCATCATCCTTTTCCTACCTAGAAATTAGATCCACGACTTGCAGGATAGAACTTATTTCTCACCTACAAATCTTTACTGCAAACGTAACGAAGCAAGCATATCGCTATTTCCAGAGAAAATGTTTGCCCGGGCTCATTTTTTAAGCATCAACATCTGAGTCCTTTCGAGCGAAAACCTGTGACATTACATCCACAAGTTTTAATCAGCTCTATTCCATTGTTATCCATTTGATACGAAGATTGTTTTACTTAGGAACAGAACCGCTACTATATGAAACATCTAGTCGATTATTCCCCAAACGTTTCATACATAACCACTCCAACTATAGGATAAATAACTTTTAATTCGCGATATCAACACATCTTCTGCTTTGTACATCTTCCTCGGACATTTCTTTCACACACGTCACTCAGTAATACGTTAATGTGAGTGGATCAGGCGCCGTGTATCTGAAGACGTTTAGTAAGAAAAAAATTGTCGTTTTTCCATCTGGCGAAAGAATCAAGCTGAAAAATAAAGCAAGTATTAAATTATTTCGTCTATGAATTTCTAGAAGGAATCGTTGAAATTTTTATTTTTTTAAATTCAAACTTTAATCATCATATTGCTTCTTATTATCACAATGTCCACCAGTTGGAACCTCCGGCCTATTTGAAGGTGTGTCTCTATCTAGACGACCTTCAAAATTAAATCGTCTCATAATTTATAGTGATTTTCTAAGCGTAGATTAGATGGGGTACAAGGCCAGCATCAATGAGTACCCAGTGAGGATCAAACTCTCTATTCAATCGTGATTGTTCTACTGAGACGAGCTCGCTAATCATTACATTAGGTCGAAATGCCAAAATGCTTTTTTTCTAAGCGTAGCTTAGATGCAGCACAAAAGATCAAAGTCTCTATTCAGTCGTAAATGATCCCGTGGCTCCGTCTTTTGATCTATATATATATATAGATTAAACTCCACCAAGTCCAAGTCCAGCGATATCTCACCTTGTTTTATTTTAGTCCTGCTCAGACATTCACAGTAAATCGTACTACACAATCCAAGCATTGAACTTACAAATTGTATGCGTGCAAATACCCGAACCAACTCCTATCTTCTTAAGGACAGATACCTGATGAAGGCTGGATGTTAAAATGGCCGAAACGTCGTAATAACAATAAAGAAGAGCATTGCTCCGAATGCAAATAATATAAATGAAACTAAGCTAAACAGAAAAAAATGTTGTTAGTGTGCCTATAAAAAAGTTAAAAGGTTTTAATATTGAAATACTGATTCGCGATTTTCAAAGAATTTCGAATAGTCACGTAAGTTTTGTTTATCTGTAAAATATTCTCATGCATATTTGTGAGAAACTGAAAGAGATTTTCGGAGAGTATAATGTTTCTCTGATGTCCAATCGTGATAACAAGAGGGCATCTTTTAAATTAACCTCTTGCTGTAAAATGACAAAGGAATAAAAAGCCACATTCTCGCGAGACACTGATACGACGAGATCAAATATTTCATATATCTCCAGTTCAAATAAAGTGAGTGCGAACATTCTGGTAAAAAAATGAAGGAAAACATTTCAATCTCCCGGCGAGAACAACAGACAGAATGCGAGGGTCGATATCTTTTTCGTGTTGTATTAGTTGTATATTTTCATGTATAAGTATAGGTCTTTTGCTGAATAAAATTAAACAAAGTCATATTCTTCCCTGTTGAAGTCTTATCAAATAATTGATCTAACGCGATTGCCAAAGACAGTTGAGCTCGGAATAAACAGACCGCTTTGTTCTTAAAAATTTTAGCTGAGAATTGGTCATTTGATAGTTCCAGGAATTCTTTCTTCATTATAAAATTTAATGAAAGCCTGGAATTATTGATTTTTGAAATCGGTTGTTTAAATTCTTTTATCTCTTTGAGTTTTTTTCTCATTTCACCCCAAGCAAGACGGGAATGTCACTAGTGCGCAGGGGTTATAAAGAGTGAAGGTGAGAGAAAATACTGGATATGCGCGGGGTAAGGAAAGAATAAAAGCTGAAAAGAAGATTGTGATTGAAGTTGCATTTAATTTTTTGAAGATTATAGTTATCAGAGATACAAGTTAACTTAAGATAGTTCCACAGGTAGGAAATGCGAGAAAAGAAATTGTTGGAGTAGTAGTGGCGGTTACATTTGACTAATTCAACAGAAAATAGGTGGAACCTAAATGCCAATCTCGTAGCACGCTTAAATTCACGTAGGAAGATCATTGATGAAGATCAGAAACAGTGTTAAACCCAGGCTAGAACCTTGGGGGACACCCGCGTTTGCATGAAAGCATCTTGATTCGAGACCGTTCAAAACGGCCTTTATTTCCCGATTTGATAGGGAAGATTGGAGTAAATCAAACAGTCGTCCATTAATGCCGTAGCTCTGGAGTTTACGTAGAAGACTACCGTGACAAACCCTGTTAAACGCCGTCGAATATCTAAACCCACAGCTCGAGATTCACCGTTATTATGAATAGCTTGACATACATATTCATTGATGAACATTAGCATATCAGCGGTAGACCTGGCAAAACGGATGCCATATTTTTTGTCAGTGAGTAGATCGTCAGATGTAAGATGCTTAAGCACTTCCGCTTTGATTAAAGCCTCGAATACTTTGCTGAAAAGCGGTAGGAGACTAATATAGGGGTTAGAAAGTTTTCCAGAGTTCTTAAAACAGTAACTACAGATGAGGGTATCCAACAAGCTGAAAAGCAGGAAACATAGTTGTAGAGTTAGGAGAGAATTGAAGCCAGCACAAGAGGACATTTCTTTAGGGCGATGACTGTAATCCCGTCACCTCTGGTTGCTAAATTAGCGTCTAATTTACAAATGATATCTGAGACCAATGACGGGGTTTTGCGCATCTCACTTAGTAGAGTTTTTGTCTTAGTCGGTAAATCAGGTGTGGGTACTCCAAGTCGAATATTGAGTTGGAAGAGAACTTCTGACCAACGCATCCAATCGTATCTGCTGTAGATGTCAGGACTTCGAATTGATTGAACTCAGAATATTATGGGATTGCACACACACATATATATATATCTATCTCACTCTGTGTGTGTGTTTGTATATATATATATATATATATATATATATATATATATATATATATATATATATATATATATATATATATATTAGGAACTTGCCGTCAGTAATTACTCAGGATAGGCAGCGCAGATCTGGCTGTTTTGTCCCGCTAAGTCTTTATAATCTCTCGTGCATATGTGGTAAAAAGTGGGCCTCGTTTATAATTATATAATTGCTGCCTCACATATAATGAAAATACTTCTCTTTGGATGTGGCATAGTTTCTTTTAGGTTTCCTTGCATAAAAAGATGCGGCCATCTTCAATAAACGATAGGCAAAGTTCTGTACCAGGATAATTAACGTCAAGACACCTACGAGCCTTGATTAACTTTTAAATTATTCCATTCAAAAGGCTCTCTTACAATTGGGAATTGTTTTCTCCTATCATATATGATCTATGGTTAGGTTTCCCTTGTCATTTTGCATGATGTTGGCAAATATAAGTGTGTTATTGATGCTATCTTTAAATCTCTATTTTGAGGTTTGCACTAGTCTTTTTTTTCCTCGGTTGAACCTCATTATAGAAACTACTTAGACATCCAATCTTTCTTCATCCTGACTGCGTGACGAGTCAAACACAACCGGCACTGAAGTATCACAAAGTATATTCGTAGACATACTGCGTCCGGAGATACCAGCGTCACTCACGAAGATTTGGCACAGGATGCACAATATACGGCCGGGATACACTTATTAATATTCAGCCAACCTTTACATATCTCTCCCGTAAGGAATCCAGGTGTCACATACATGCAACAATATAGTGAAAACTTTTGTAAACTTTCAAAATCATCTCATTTGAAATTTTTCCACACTGAAACCATAGATAACACTGAGTTTATCGTCTTGACGCATTTGTCTACTGTCCTGCCATCCATTTAGACAAACTTGATAGTTAGGTGATATGTTGCTTTCATATGCCACGCTTGCCTTTAATCTTTCCTGTGAGTGTCGTATTTTCCAAGGCCTCTTTCCTAATGATGTAAACTAGAAACCTCAACTGTCTCGTTCTGTAGAAGAGTCCTTTTTGTTTCCACTTTCTCTAAAACTTCGTTGTTACTCATATGTTCGATGCATGTCATTCTCAGTATCCTTCTGTAGAAACACATACTTGTTGCTTCAAATCTTTTTGTTTTTTATATCAATCATAACGGTTTTCAATTTACATGAGGTCCGTTAAACACTAGAATGACTCCCTGTATTTTATGAATGTTCTCAAATGAATGTTCAGATCATAGACGCTATTAGAAGGTGGCACATCAAACGATACTGGTTCGAAAATATTATTTTGAAAGAGGCATAACTGTTATTAGGGCGTATTTCGAAGTAGGATAATCCATAATTGTACTAGTGGGCTATTTCACGTTAATATTAAATGTGTGCATGCTTTTCCAACATACACCTTATAGTTGGTGCGCTGAAACAATTCATATAAAAACAAATTTAAATCGATGGACGCTTCTTCATCAGAACGCGCATAGATGTTGTGCTGAAACTTTCTTTAAAACAATTACCCCCGCCAAAAAAAAAAAAAAAATATAACAGAAGGCTGAATCCTTTCGCAACCAATTCAGCTATATGCTGATTTTTTTATTTTTTTTTAAATAAACGAGAGAAGAATTTATATTAAGTTGCTGAAGTTTTCCCCAGACATCGTACAGACGTGCCGGAAATTGCTTTAAAATAATTATTTAATAAATGCTTGATTGCTTTTCTGGCAATGCTTGTTTAGTTACGAGCAGAAAGTTATTTAAAAGGATTATATATATATATATATATATATATATATATATATATATATATATATATATATATATATATATATATATATATATATATATATATATATATATATTATATGGCTGGATTCTTTCCCAACGGACCTCTTACAAATCTTGTGCCGAAATTGCTTTATCACAATAATGTATAAAATGAAACAAATGGCTAGATACTTTCCCGACAGACCTGGTACAACTATGTGCTTAAACATGCCTAATAAGAAAATTATATGGAAATATATTAAATTACGCTTTCCCGACAAACTTTGCACAGACGTTGAACCGGAAGCTGTTGTAAAATAATTATGCAATCTAATTAATAAATGGACGGAGACTTTCCACACAGCCGCGTACCAAAGTTGGACAGAAAGCTGCTTAAGGATGATTATATATTTTAATAAATAGCTCAATGCTTTTCTGATACATCTTTTTACAGATTATGTGCTGAAATTGTTTTTATAATATATTAAGTATATAATAATAAAAAAAATATATCTATATTAAATGATTGCGTGCTTTCCTGATAAATATTCATGGAGAATTTACTGTAAGGTGTTTATAAAAATCACGTGAAAAAATATATAAAATGGCTGACTGATTGCCAAGAAGGACAGTATGCCGTTTCAAAGTTACTGGTACTGTGAGTTGCGTCATATTATCAAAGACGGTGACCAGCAGTTCCTACTATAATGTACAGTCGACAACATCTAAAAGTAGCTACGCGCATATGCGAAATTAAAACATAATATGGCGATAATTTACCCATAGAACATATATATATATATATATATATATATATATATATATATATATATATATATATATATATATATATATATATATATATATATATATATATCCAATAGAGTACATCAGTAAAATGACAATAAGTACGAAGACAAATAGAAAACCTATCTTATCCGCCGCGTTTCGTTATCTGGCGCACTTTATCAAGCCAAATTTAAGGAATTTATTTTGTAACAAGTATTTATATACAAGAGCGAAAGTTTTATTAATTTGTCAAGATTAATAAGTAAAAGAAACGCCCAGGAATAGTAGAGGTAAGTTATGGACGTCGCCAAGTAACATAATTTAATATCTAATAAACAAAAGAGAATAAAAGATGTTTTTTTGAGAATGCTACAAAAGTTAATATTTAAATTATTTTAGTTTGGGATTAGCTCATATGTTATATATTTTAAACAGTATGATGCTAGGAATTTAACCGTTTTCTTTTTTCTTTTTTCTTTTTTTTCTTATATTTTTATAATCATGCTGGATTTTGGATTGGGTTTTCAGGAAGGGAAATTTCTGAAATAAATCTGTGGCGCTGATTCATATTTAGATTAGATTCAATAGTGACACTCTCGAGAATTTTTCGTCTCAGTAAGTTACTTTCTATTTTAATAAGCCTGATTTTCTTTTCATGAAAATTGTAGTTGAATATATTTCTATTTATAACTAATGCATTTGATGATTTAATATATATAAAACTCCTTTTGTGTTGATAGACATACTTTTTAAAATTACAACAAGTTTCGCAAAAGTTATGTGGAGAGAAGTTCTGGTGGTTTATTATATAAATATACTTGCTTCAGAATTATTATGCTTATAGAAATTTGTTTCTGATCGTATGCATAATAGTTATAGATGTGGTTGTCATTACATTTATGTTATTGATATTAGATAATTGCTTTTGGATAGTGGATGTCACAGAAATTGTAGGTAGTATTATATGTCTGTTTTTATCTACTACATTGTCATTGTTATTTTTGTTAACAATGTTCAATTTTTATGATTTTATATATATATATATATATATATATATATATGTGTGTGTGTGTGTGTGTGTGTGTGTATTGTTATCCACAGGCAGATAGTTTTGCTGTATAACGGTTTCTATACGCCAGGTGAAGAGCAATACGTTAATGCAAGTAGGAGACACTGTTTTTAAAATTACCCTACTCTCAAGAGAATTCAAACGGATTTCCAGAAAGCATATATATTGTCATCCGCACACAGACTGGTTCGCTGTATCTCTGCAGTATTGTTAGACATCCGACTACTTCAAGACGGGATCGAAAATATATATATATATATATATATATATATATATATATATATATATATATATATATATATGTATGTATGTATGTATGTGTGTGTGTTTGTAAAAATATATAGAAAATAGAAAAATAAAAAAAAATAATTTCAATAATGAATATACTTATAAAACGCGTAAATTTCAGGAATAAGTTATTCCCCAAAAATTTCGCTTCAAGATGGAACAGAGCTTAGTACTTTAATTCAATTTAATTCAAATAATTATATTGAAGTTTTCAGCTCTTGTTTTGAAACATGGGGACTCTTATGTAGCGTTGCAATCATATTTTTAAATAAATAATCATATATATATATATATATATATATATATATATATATATATATATATATATTAGACCCGTTGTTTAATTTTAAACGAGTTAACACAGGTCACGTCACCGAAATGCGTCGTGAGAAAGCTTTTCTAGTGCGCCTCAATACCCCTACTTTCGTTTCGCATATATATATATATATACATATATATATATATATACATATATATATATATATATATATATATATATATATATATATATATATAAATATATATATATATATATATATATATATATATATATATATATACACACAGTTCCGCAACACTAACACAAATCTGAATTTGAAGCCGTCACTTGATCTTCAATTAGCACCTGACGTTTGTCTTTTGCAAGAAAAGTAGAATTGTGCTACTAGTGAGGAACAAAGTGTTTATTTATTAGTCGTATAAATTTTAGCTCTGTAATTATGCATCGAGCATTGTTTTATTGCCACCAGACTTACTATGCGATACATGTACAAAATAACACATTTGCATAAGAATATCAAGGTCGCAACAATAGTAACTTGAATCTTACCGCCATTTTACAATTTTTCTTCGTGTTTTTTTCCCTGCCTGTCAGTATTCACAATGCGTTAAATGTCATTATACGAATGTACACGACTTGACAAACATTCTATATATTTTTATACATTCATAGCATATTATATATAATCTTAATCGAATAAAAAAGCTGTCTGTTCATGTCAATTATAAGTGTATTTGAATACGATGACACTTTCTGTGTTCGACATCCATTTTCTTTTTCATTTGACCTCCAAAATATCATTTGTTGTGTCGATCCCATTTTAGTCAAAACACCTTTTTTGGAAGCATTTGATTTATTTTTTTCCATAAATAAATCAAAATATCAGAATGATCAAAGACAGTTTACCTTTACCTCCCACCGGAGGGACTCAGTGAACTTAAGAATTACCATGAATCACCAAAACGCTCAAATCACTGAGTCTTTTCGAGCTAGATTCGAGCGCTTCCCATGACAAACATTCGAGAAAAAAAACTCTGGTTCTATCCTACAATATGGGATTAAAAAAGACACGAAGCCGTGCTTAAAATGTTAGTGAATCAATTTGATTACATCGTACAGAAGATCAAGGTCAGTGTGGCTTTGTGCTGAAAAGGTTTTCTTCAAAATGGCGCAATCAACTAGGTTAGCGGTGAACTTTGCAGGTTTCGATGGACGAAAAAGACGAAGAAAGAGAGGGTTGGATAGAGAGAACGGAAGAGAGAAAGATAGAGATGGAGTGACTGATAAAAATAAGATTTGATTTTCGAGAACATCTTCATCCGATTTTGTTAATATAGGCTAAGAATCTGCATTAAATATCCCACAATTTCAAGTATTACTTAATCGCCTTTAATAATGAGATAATATTATTTAATTAAATTAAAATTAATTAATCAGTAATTATTTTTAAATTAAAGTTACTTTTAGTGGATACGCGTATTTGAATTGACGTTCAGTTTATTTTACACATTATTTTATTTCGTCTAACTAACTGAACATTCGAGAAATATTATTAAAGAACAAACGGAGTCATTTTCTTTAGTAGTAATAAATATATACATCAGTCGGACAATACACGAACATACACAAAATGCATGTAGTTACTGTATAGATATCTTTACAATAATATAATAGATATATTTCTTTATGATAGTACAATAGATATTATATATATATATTATACTGTAACTACATGCATTGTGTGTCTGTCTGTGTATGGTCCGACTAGGATATATATATATATATATATATATATATATATATATATATATATATATATATATATATATATATATATATATATATATATGCAGAAGGCCCGGTGGATTAATGGATAGCGGCTCGGATTGAGGAATTTGGGAGCTGAGTTCCATTTATATTCACTTACGTGAAAATACCTGTGGGAAATGTATGAATCGTTACCTCCCTCAAGTTACGGGTAAATAGCAGGATAGACCGGGTTCTAAAACCTTGGATGTCAACTAGTCAACTGCTAAAATAAATGGCAACCTACTGTGGTAAAAAAATCTGCCTCGTCGAAAGATACATGATCATATAAATGTGTACCACGAATGGCACATAACCGACTGAATATATATATATATTTTTATATATATATATATATATATATATATATATATATATATATATATATATATATATATATATATATATATATATATATATATATATATATATATGATGTGCGGGAACGAATATATAGTCACATCCTGGCAAAAACAAAGTAGATGAACCACACGCAACGCATGCATGCGCGCACACGCACACACGCACACACACATACGAAACCTACACACCATATAAAGTGCATACATTTTTCTTTTTATGCGACATGTCCTTTCAGGTGAACCGTATACTACTACCTTGCAATAATAGAACGAAACTTCATAAAAGAGGGATTGCTGTCGAGATACACAATTTATATATATATATATATATATATATATATATATATATATATATATATATATATATATATATATATATATATATATCGAATATTGATAGGGAACCGATAAGATAAAGAGCAAGTCGAAAAATCATAATCTAACATGTTTCACTTTATTAAAGCTTCGTCAATTATCAAGAGAGAAATGAAAAAAATAATAAAAAGCAAAGAAAGAGATGAAGATTAATGGTATGTTATATTTCATTATTTCTTATTTCTCTCTCTCTCTCTCTCACACACACACACACGCATATATATATATATATATATATATATATATATATATATATATATATGTGTGTGTCTGTGTGTGTGCGTGTGTATGTGTGTGTGTGTGTGTGTGTGTGTGTGTATAGGAATTATGTGATCCTCAAATTTTTGGGCGGCTACTACTATTACACTCCAAAATGAAGCGCGTGACCCTCATCGCTCCTTTTATAAAAAATGATCACCTCCAGTCATCTCTCTTTCTAACACCTTTTCTGTCATTTTCTCTTTCTCTCCTGAAAAAAAAAATGAGAGCGTTCCATTTATATATTGTAATGTTGCATCTACAAATTCTCAATTGTATTTTCACCTAATCAAGAAAGTTTCTTTTTCCCCATTTCAACACAAACATTTGTCTTAAAACGTATATCTTTATTTTTATGTCCGCTGATCAAAAGAGAGTAGAATAATTGGTCGATAGTAGAACGTTTTAGAAATTTAATTTAGATAAACAATCTTTTAATGCGTTCAAAAATTACATGATTTTGGAGTCACTTCCTGTGCTCACATTTTTGTTAGAATAGTTAACAAAGAACGTTTTCCTTTTGTAATCAATATTTTTTTTTAACTTTAACAAATGTAGATCATGTATGTAAAATAATGTACCTTATACAAAGCGAATCATTTTTAAGAAAATCTTTGGCGCTTCTTAATAGAAAACTATAATTCTCCGTATCCGTACATAAACTTAACCCATGTTAGAAAGATTTGACACTTCTATTTTTTTGAGTTCTGTCAAAAGCAAGAAAAATGGACACCCCCACAGAAACGCTATACCTAATGATTTTAGATTGGTGAAGGTTTGTGCAGAACCAGCCACACTTATTGGAAATGCTTATAACAAGTAGTTGGTGCAGATATCTGCCACGATACAATGAAGAACACCCATAAGGAATTATTATCACAGACTTATAACTCTCCGGTACTACCAGTGCACAAAAGAGTGCAACGCTTTGCGATGGTAATTCCACATAATTTAGTCCCCCTGATGATCGGTTTACAGGGTTTAGCGCGTGGAGATCAGCCAAGTAAAAAAAGTACAAATTCTATCCACTGTAACCTATACGCATAGAACATAAACTGAATTTCAGAGTAAACAGTTCGTCATCAATGTCCAATATATTGCTACAAACTATAAATTAATATAAACATATAAAATTTTATTATTATTATTATTATTATTATTATTACTACTACTACTACTACTACTATTATTGTTGTTGTTGCTGTTCAAAAAATTGAAAGCTAAATAATAAAGCAAATTGACTAGTAGTAAAAACGAAACAAAATAACGTTATAACTGCGAACGCATTTTAAATAAAATTGAATTTACGTTGCTTTGCAATTAATAAATAAAAAAATGTAAAGAATTAAAATCCACACTAAATGTTGTAAAAGAATCTTTGAATATAACTAATAATAATAATAATAATAATGAAAATAATAAACAAACACACATACACGCACATACACACACATACACGCACATACACACACACATATATATATATGTATATGTGTGTCTGTGTCTTTGTCTCTCTGTGTGTGTGTGTGTTTGAATCAAGGATTAATGACATATTCCATGTCGCCCGTTTTTAATGAAAAAGGCTTGAAAGAAAGTTTGCTGTCCAAATATAAATTAATATCTTTCTATCTCTCTATCTCTCTCTCTCTCTCTCTCTCTCTCTCTCTATATATATATATATATATATATATATATATATATATATATATATATATATATATATATATATATATACATACAGAGGGAGATTATATATATTATAATCAGGGCAATGAACCTGCTGAGCACAGACAGTTACGTTTCAGAAATGTTTCATTAGTATTGTAATTTATGTTGGTTTTTGTATTATTTTGTACATTTTTCATTGAGATCTTTGATCTTTTATTAACTATATATATATATATATATATATATATATATATATATAGATAGATAGATAGATAGATAGATAGATAGATAGATAGATAGATAGATTTGCTTGTATGCGTGTGAACGTATATGGGCGCGCGAATGTCACTGTTGTTAAGGATAATGATAAAAAAATGGTTACATTTTACAGAGTGTAGGCAACTGACGCCAAATATTGTTGATAGTAAATGTTGCTAAATGACATTCAGAAACTAATACAAAATTCATTTACTAACAAGGATAAGTGTTAATCATTGCCTAAATAAATAAAAATAATAAAAGCTATAGCATGGACATCGTCAGGAATCTTCAATATCATCAAGAAAGGAAAGTTCTGTATGGATATCTATGTGAAAACATTAAAGGATTATTCACTTTAAATCATAAGTGGTATTATTATTATTATCAGCAAAGCAAGTCTGATCTTTCCTTCATTTCAATACAACACAATAAACAACTTCAATTGAAGAAAAATAGCAAGCTTAACATGTTTTCTTCCATCCATGTTAACCTTTCTATTGCGGTCAGTGTAACAATGTGCACACATTTGTCTGAAGAATATATTACATTGTGATATGCTAGTAATATCATGTGCAAAATACCAAGCCAATAATGACCACTTTCATTGAATGAAGTCTCAGTTGTGTAAAGGTCATATTTAAGAAGGAATTATTGTTGCACTGAAGTTACATGTTAAACCAGAAATTTATCAATTGACGCTTCCATAAAGAAATGCAAATCAGGTCAGTGGCATAAATTTTTTCATACACATCATAAGATAATCCATCTAACTAAAATTCGAATTAAGGACGAAGTTTGGTAAGAGCTTATTCTGATCTATCTATTCTTTTTTTTTTCTTTTTTTTTTTTAACTAATGTTCACCCAATACAAGGCCCAGGAGCCACTCACTTTACATGGATAATGTGTGAATTTATATTAGCGCACGGAAGAACAAACGTTATGAGTCGAAACAGACTTTAGAAGGATACGGAAACAAGGGATAGACTGGTCCCACTTTTTAAAAGACTGGGAGGAGAACGAACCTGAACATAGGTGAATATTTCAACTCGTAGTATTTGTGCGCACGCACGCACGCAGACACACACAACACCTCGCAAAAAACACATACATATATATATATATATATAACTATATATATATAACAGATATATAACTATATATATATATATATATATATATATATATATATATATATATATATATATATATATATATATATATACACACACACACATATATACATGCGAGTGTGTGTGAGTGTGTTGGTGTTTATATAATTATATATATATATATATATATACAAACAAACATATATATATATATTTATATATATATATATATGTTTGCATGTATATATATATATATATATATATATATATATATATATATATATATATATATATTAGGTCGGTGCAAAAATAATGACGTAATAATGTCGTTTTTTGACGTATTTTTAACGTCAAAAAACGACATTATTACGTCATTATTTTTGCACGAACCTAATACATATATATATTGAACAATAAAAAATATTAAAGAATTAAAATCTACAGACACCGGGTTGTAGATTAATATTCTTTCGCTTTTTTTATTATTATTTCATTTAAATTCCTAGACGAGTTTCGGCCAAAATGGCCATTATCGGGAGGAGAAATGTTTCTGCTTGCTGGTAGCAGTAAACTACAGAAATGAATGTCTTGATGGAGAAAATGAACATTTGTCTGTAGTTTTCATTTGTTTTTTTTATTTTTTTATCGTTTTAACATGAATCTTTTAACATTCCTTGTGTTGGTCAAATAGTCTCTTTTGAGTTGTTATTTGAGATAAGAGCTGGATGGATCTATGCTTCTCTGAATTCTCCTTTTCATTTTGACAGTTTTATTGTTCCTGGAGAGTGGATGTGTCTCTGTTTAGTGTTTGTGTGTGTGTTATTTGGTTCTTAGGGAGTGAGTGAGTATGATATGTGCAAGCGTTTGTATTGCTGTGTGTGTGTTATCATTTGGCTCATTAGGGAGTGAGTGAGTGAGTATGATGTGTGTATATTCGTGTGGGTGTCTGTATAAGTGTGAGGCCTCAACACCGAAAGCATGTCTGTCTTGTGTGGTTGAGAAATGTGGGTAGGTTTTGATTTGATATATTAGTACTATCTATATTGTTAAATTTATGGTTTAGCCCGGCTGGATATTGTGTTTTTAGACGTTGTATCCACTTATTTTCATGGAACTCTAATATCTTTCTAATGTTATCTGCTCTGAACTTTTCTATTCTCTTAATTATAGTCAATTTGGCATGGGTTTTGAAATAGTGTTTTTCCAAGCAGAAATGTTGTTCTACAGGTAATAATTTTTCATGGGGTGTCGACTTTTTTCGATTGCGATAATTATTATTTCTGTAGTGAAAGGCCCATTCAGATTTCCCTACATATTGTTTCTGGCATAGTGTGCATTCTAGGAGGTAAATTATGTTATGACTTATACAGTTAGAATCGTGGTAGATTTTTAAAGTAGATTTAGTGATTGAGTTAGTGAATGAATTCGTGTGTTTAATATGGTTGCAACATAAACTTCTTTTGTTGTTACATGGTTGGGAAAATCCTGTTCTTTTTGTTCTTAGTTAATTGCGGATTACCTTGTCCCCTGAAATGTGGTTACTACATATGATTTATTTTAGGTTCTTAGTTCTACGATATGCAAGAAGGCCGGGTTCCTTAAACAATTTTTTTAGGTCTGGTTTGAGATATAGTATTTCCCAGCGACGTTTGATTATTTCGGATAGTGGACGCAGAGTGGGGTTGAAAGTGGTTACTAGAAGAATGCGGCTAGATTTTTAAATCATTTTTTAATCTTGTACATTAGGGTGTCTTCTCTAGTTGTGGAAATTGCTTTATTTATTTGTTCCCTGATTAGGTGTTGTTTATAGCCACGTGTTGTGAATTGATGCTCCAGATTTTCAATGTGTTTATTTAATTCTTCATTGTTGGAACATATCCTTCTAAGTCTAAGTGCTTGTGAACAGGGAAGGTTCTCTTTGAGGTGTTTAGGGTGGGAAGACTTAAAGTGTAGATAGTTGTGGGTGTCGGTGATTTTAGTGTGTAGTGTCGTTTGTAGTTTCCTGTTTTCATCTATGTAAATGCGGGTGTCTAAAAATGTTACTGATGATGTGGATGTTTCATAGTCAAACTTAATTGAGTCGTGCACTGTGTTTAGGGTCATAAAGAATTGGGTAAGTTTGTCATCACTACCCGTGTATACAAATAATATATCATCGATATATCTTGCATAGAATACGCAGTCGCTACCAATGATTGGATAGATATGTGTCTCCTCAAATTTTCCCATGAATATTGTAGCATATGATGGAGCTGCAGTGGCGCTCAGGGCACAACCTCTTATTTGAAGGTAGTGTTGTGACGTCCAACCGTTACGTCAAATTGTGACGTCAGCCGATCCCGGGTCTTATCCTGGTCGCGGCGCCAACTGTGATGATCTAACCTTTAAGTGATTCGGATGGGAATCTGGTTAGATTCGATATCAGCCTCGTCGTTCCCAACTCGCTTCCAACGCCTGGTTACCGAAGTAACTACTTTGATCTCCAGTTTGCCTACCCACGTTGTGAATTGATCTTAGGCAGACGAAATCAATCACCGTCGGGGCCGTACTGCAAGCTTGAGTTCGAATGAGGGCGGTATCGCACAAGTACGGGCAAAATAAAATAAAATAATAAGTCGAAAATGGTATCAGAAAAAGGATAACAATACTTTATATCTGGTTGCTGGATACATAGGCCTGCGTCTATCTCCCGACCCGCTATATGGATTGTGACACGTGGTTTTTAGGCTAGTCTTAACATCTTAAGTTGTCTGTCCCTTAATAAACTGGCTCTTGGTGTGTCTTCAGGCGAAATTCACAAAGCTTATTTTGGTGGTGTGAGTCTAAGTTGTTCTTCAAAAAAAATAAATTGTTCTTGGTTAGAAGATGAGTTCGGAATTTGCGCGAATCTTGGTCAGCTCTTCGTGGTGGGTCTTCAGAGCTCTCAACTGTAACTCTCTCTCGAACTCTCCAACTCTCGAACTCAAAACTAAAACTAAACTGATTTTTGCTCGCTGCGAATTTGCTTATATGGACGCCAATTCAAAACCGGGGGTGGGCTCGTCGGAGTTTGAGGTTCCTTGATAAGTCTGAATCCATAAACCTCTTCTTTTGTTTTCGGTCAGGAAAAATTTATTATTTCCATTTTTGGAAGACTTCTCTTACTCCCACCTTCTCTTATTTTCATATGGACACCTCCCCATTCCCCAGAGGGGCGTCAACGGTCCTCCCCACTTCTTCGTAGTAATCCTTCATACTTAAACTCTCTGCAGCTGCCTCCTTGCGTCACATGATCACCTCCACCTGGCTGGTTAGCGTTCAACCAATGGTCGATCAACAGTGTGGGCGTGACTAGACTAGCCTTGTTCTTAAAAAATATATATATTTTGTTCAAAGAAAAAAAATTATCTTTTTCTTTTCCTTTTCTTTCTTTTGTTTCTCTCTTCTTCTCTGGCCGCCAAGAGGGCAATACGATCCGTAGAGTGATAATCTCAATTCTTATCCTAACGTCACGGCATATGGAATTCTTCAATCAGATTTTCGCTAGCACCAAGAGGCTAGTCAACCAGACACACTCATTCTTCGGCGCCAACGAAATATTGTTTCGCTGTCATATTCAAATTCCAACACAGCCCAGATGTGTTTTCTCTCAATGACACCTCCCATCGACAAAGACCCAACCTAGAGATGACTCTCTTTGTGTGTGGTCAACAGATGACCTATTAAATTGTTTGCCATCATGACACAAGTAAACCATTATCTATTTAAAACTCTGTATCACCTGGTGTTTGTCAATTAGCTTTATTACAATGGCCATAAGAATTTTCACCATTCTTCATTTATCAAAATAACATTTTCTAATGTCTCTTCTCGTAGGTGACTTTATCTTTAAAATTTTGTCGCAGGGAATTTCACCACTCCCGATAATCTGTTTGCTACAAAGACAGTTAATTTTTTATCTATCTAAACAAAACAATGTATCAACCTGGACCCTGCCAGCCAACCCCAAGACAATGGCCGACAGAACCCTCACCAGTGTCTTCCATTATCAAAATAACATTTTCAAATGTTATTTCTCGTGGGTGGCCTCCCATTATCATATAAGTTAAGTCTCGCCTCTCTTTTTCTTTCTTTTCTTTCTCTTTTTCCTTTCCTTCTTTTTCCCTCTTTTTGCGCCCCTAAATGGTGTCACAATGTGCTCCATTGAAGTTTAAAGTATTCAATGTAAGGACATGCTCCATGAGTTTTATGATGACTTCTGTGGGGGGGTGTCTTGTTTTCTTCTTTTAGTAAGTACTTCCTGAACTTCGATATGTTTAATGTTTGAATAGAGTGAACTAACGTCCATAGTCACTAGAATAGCATTCTCTGGTACTGTTTGTATGTGATTAATTTTGTTCAGTAGATCTGTAGTGTCTCTGATGTAGGATTTTACTTCCTTAGCTAACGGTTGTATGTAATGGTCTATGTATTTGGAAATTTTTCTTGTGCGGCAGTTGAACGATGAAATGACCGGCCTTCCTGGGTTGTTGCTTTTGTGTATTTCAGGAAGGAGTTAAAACGAGCAGGTGTAATGTTTGTGGGTGTAAGTGTTGTGCATGTTTCCTTGTCGATTAGATTGTTGCGAAGCATTATTTTTAGTGAGCTAGTTAATTCTTTTTGGTATTCTGGAAGGGTATCTGTAGGTAAGCTTTTATAGGTTTCTTTGTCGGCTAGCTGTTTGTTGGCCTCTTTAATGTATTCTTCGATTCCCCAGATCACTGTCGTACCAACTTTGTCAGCCTGTGTTATGATTAGGTCGTCTCTGTGTCAGCGTGTCGAGGGCTATACGTTCCCCTTCAATAATATTGTCACGTGCTAGCTTACATGCTATTGTTTTCTTTATGTCATTTGCTACGGCTAGTTCAAATGTCAGTATAGTAATGTCTGTGTTTTGTGGGGCGTAGGCAGTGTCCTTCTCTTTTAATATATCAAGTATGGAATGTGTATGATCATTGTCCCCGTAGTGGGCTTTTAACCGTATTCTTCTTCTGAAAGATTTCAGGTCCTTTGCCAAGGTGTCTTTATCAAACCTTGGGGGACTAGGACAAAAGCTTAGTCCTTTATACCCTGAATGTATTGAGTGAAAATTTATTGTTACTTAAATTTATAACTCGCCCGTATCGGTCAGGTTTGAATTTGAAAGCATAACTCCTATTAGGGATGTTATATCCCCATCCAAGTGTTCTGGTTGGGGGCTTATTTCGTTTTTTTTAAGGTTGAGTGTTTTTGCTGTTGATTGTCTACTAGGGGCTAATCTAGGTGGTAATGGGGTTATGCGTTCTGTAGAAGGGCTACTGTGTTTTGGTTTATGTATGTTTGTACGGCACCCTAAGGATGTCCGCGTAAGTTAGTAGTTTGTTTTGTGTGTGTGTGTGTGTTTGTTTTGAAGTTCTAGCTATCGTTGATTGTGGCGGTGTTGTTATTGTTAGTTGTGGCGCTGGTGGTTGTCTGTTGGTGTACTTATTTGGTCTGTTTTGTGTTTGCATTGGTTGTGTGGTGGTCAGTGTAGTTGCGGTGTTTTGTTGTTTTCTTTTGGGGTATGGTCGTTCACTTTATATACACATACATATACAAAATATATAAATATATATACATAGATGACAGAGTAAGGATATAATAATTACTATATTAGTGTTAAGACGATGGAATATTAGTGTTTAAGCGTTTTTATTATTATATATATATATATATATATATATATATATATATATATATATATATATATTCTTTATTATAGGATATTACATCGAACATATGTGCAACCGTTACATCAATGCATCCATGTTTCGAAGCGCATCAATAGCATATTATTCTTTTTATGAGACTATTTCTCATCCTTCTTCGTTTTTTCTTTATTTTCTTTTTTTTTTTTTTAATATGTCTTGTTTCTTTCTTTCAGAGGTAACTCTACCTTATGTGTTTCTTGCTTTCCTTTTTTCTTTATTCGCGGAAAAAACAATTGTTACCAAGTAAGTAATTAAAATTGTAATAACTTTTACTTACCGCTACCAGAGGAGATGCTATTGACGGGTATCGAAACATTGATGCATTGATGTGGGCTTCACATATGGTCGAATGTAAACCTATAATAAAGAATTATCGCTCTACTGTTCTATCGGAGCCTATTTTAAATTAAGGTATGAAAGTTTGAATTTATATTTAATTCGTTCTCATTTCATTTATATATATATATATATGCATATATATATATATATATATATATGCATATATATATATATATATATATATATATATATATATATATATATATATATGCATATAAAGAAATATAGCCTTAAGGTGTGCTATATTTATGGAATAAAGTGCTCAATATCAGAGATAGAGCGTGTGTAAATATAAAAGTGAACATAGAAGTCAACACTTAGAGGCGACAGTCTGTTTCATGCTATATGCAATCGTCAGGCCACATATGCTGTTTTTTTTCTCGGCTATTTATATATATACGAGTTAGTGGTGCATTCTGTTATGGCGGTTATTTCACCGGAAGTCGTTTGTTTATCTATTTGGGTCAAATTATATTGCTTGTTTTTATTTTTTTGTTTCTTATTTTATTTATTTATTTATTAACGTAGTAAAAATTTGTTTTTATCAGTTATTTAACAGTTTTGTTTTGGTTTGGGAATTTAATTAAAGCTATTTGTTCAATTTTGGGGTTGATTGTTGTAGTTCATTCTAAGTATTATTTTGGCGGGAACAGCTTTTAATTGATTATCTTTATTTGTGATTGGTTTGTTTATTTATTTACTTGGATGAATTTAAGTCAATTTATTTTACTTATTTTTTCTCTTTTCGGTTTTAGATTTTTAGTAACATAGTATTTATTTATGTTTTATTTCTATTTTTTTTTTTGTTACTTTGTTTATTAGTATATTCATTTGTTTTTATTTTATTTTTTCCGTTTTTAATTTTTTAGGTTACGTAGTAAAAATTTATTTTCATGTCTGCATTTTGAGATGAGCTCGGATCTTCTGTTTAATAATTTATTTTGGTCGGGGAAAGTAATGATAGCTATTTTTTCCTCCAAGTAAAGTTCGCAAGTTTTTGATTGGTTATTGTAGGCTGATGATTTTTTCCTTGTCATCCAAGATATTTTTGGTGTGATGTTCGTTTTGTTTTTAATTTCCCAGATATTCTTAGAAAGCATTGTACTGTTTGCATATTTACTATTTGTGAAAGATGTTTTGTGTGTATAATTTCTTTGTTTCCAGGGTCCTTCAGTTACTTCTATGTATACTTTTTCTTCATTATCTGGTGATTTATTGTGGCTTGGTATATTACGTTGTTTTGTAAACAATTTCCGTTTAAGGGACATTCGTTCTTTATTCTGCAGTTGCACGTGGGTTTAATTTGTTCGTGTGGTTTGTTGATAATTTTCCTATTGTGCTTTTTTATTATTTGTGCCATGCTCTCGGTGCAGCTGTAGCTGATTTTTACTGTGTTTTTGTTGAATATATTGTGTAAGCTGCTTGATTCTGGGAAGTGTTTGTGTAAGAGTTTGAAGAATATTTTTCCTACGTTTGTTTTACGTTCTTGCTGTACGGTGGGTTGAACCATATGATATTTCTTCTCCTGTTGGCCTTTTTTTGTATTCTGTGGTGTGTATGGGAGTATTGCTGGGAATCCGGTATCTTTTAGGGCTGTTTCATAGTCTTTCTTAGCTAAATAGGGATTCATTGAAGGAATTGTCAGAGAGCCTGTGGTTAATCGATTTTGGTATATGTTTGATTATAGAAGATGGATGGTTGGAAGATGTGTGTATGTAGAGTGGTTTGTCATTAGGTTTTCTATATGGTGTATGTGTGCCTTCTCTTAGGTTGAAGGTAACATCTAGAAAATCTACTTCGTTTAGGTTAGTTTTTATATCTATGTCGAATATATGCATATATATATATATATATATATATGCATATATATATATATATATATACATATATATATGCATATATATATATATATATACATATATATATGCATATATATATATATATGCATATATATATATATATATATATATATATATATATATATATATATATATATATATTGAGATTGAGAAGGAGAGAACTTTCGTTCATTGAACTTTTGATATTTTTTTGTTACATGGTGGGTGTAATTCTGGAAATTTTTATTTTTAATAATAATACATATT
This sequence comes from Acanthosepion lycidas, assembly GCA_963932145.1. Classification (NCBI taxonomy): domain Eukaryota; kingdom Metazoa; phylum Mollusca; class Cephalopoda; order Sepiida; family Sepiidae; genus Acanthosepion; species Acanthosepion lycidas. Next base: position 94,228,456 of record OZ010573.1, on the reverse strand, counting down.
ATGATTCATGATGATGATAGTGTTTCATCATTCTATAAATAAGGAACTGAAATTTTATCATTCTAAAATCAACCATTCCACCAAAAGGAAGTAACAGTATAACCCGAATATAAGAGAAACCCGGATATAAGAGAGATTTTATCTGGTCCCAAATTGTCCCCATACTTACCTAAACAAAATAGACCAAACCCGGATATAAGAGAAACTCGGATATAACAGGCTTCTTCTCCGGTCCAGACAACTCTCTTATATCCGGGTTACGCTGTAAAAAGAACAGCACAGAGTAGACAAGACGTATATCCTTCGCTCCATGAAATTCAGAGTTGACGGTTTCAAAAGCTTCCCTTAAACAGGAAATTCTCTGAGCAATTATAAACAAGTAACTCCAAATTTTAATGAAACCAAAAAGAGAGAATAGCCCGACAACGTGCAGTAGTTTTCTTTTAGAGGACAGAGGAGGCAAATCTGCGAAAATGAATCATTGATTGTTGACACGCACCATGAATTAACGAAAGGTGAATGATGGGTAGAACGCTTGAAAGCGTGAATAACAAGTGTAAGGATCGAAAGACCGCCAACATTACGCACGGAAGAACACATCCAGAGGGTGGATGCTTTGACCAGGAATGACCGGCGAATCCAGCTTTGCTATCAGCTATGGATCGTCTCAAATCAGAGTGCATAAAAGTTTGGGTACCGTAAAGTTTGTGCGCGTTAGGTGGCCAAATAGTCAGGCGGTATTAACTGAAAATCTCCTTTTCGGAAGGGTTAAAAAGTTCGCTGAGTGATGCCATTAGTTCATCGTCGGGCAAGAGGACTATATCGAAAGTGATATATGCATTTGTTATTAATCAGTGAAAATAAATGTATTGTATAGGAAATGACTTTATTTTTTTATTATTTTCCCGAATATATATTACTTAGATATGCCAAGCGGCGCTGAGTTTGGAATGAGAGAGCTATTTTGCGTCTGATCTCTTCGTGGTGGTAACCATTTCAGGGATACAATATTCAAATCTTAGATATTATGCTGAAATCTTGTATATCAGTTATCTAAAAAATGTATTTGGTTTCGATTTCATTTTTATAAGACATGATAATTGTATTAAAAAAAGTATCATATTATTATGGGACATTATATATATATATATATATATATATATATATATATAGAGAGAGAGAGATAGATAGATAGATAGATAGATAGATCGGGTATTGATAGGAATCTGACAAAATGATAGGCTAAAGAACAAGTAGGAAATAGATCTTAATCTAACATATTTCATTTTATTAAAGCTTTGTCAGCGATCAAGTTAGAAATGATAAGAAATGATAAATCTGAATCTCTCTACATTTTATCATTTTTTATCATTCCTATCATGATTTAATAACATAAAACTAGTTAGATTAGATTAAGATGAATACTCAAAGCTAACCGCCTAGACATTGTCATTAGAGACCGCAAACAAAAAAAAATCCTCCTTATTGATATGGCAGTCTCTGCAGATTGCAATGTATCTTTAAAGATCTTCAAAAAGATATCAAATTACAAGGACTTTGAAATCGAAATTTTAAAAATGTGCCACATGGAAACATCAAGAAGCCCTGCAGTAGCTGGAGCTCTTGGAATTGATGGTAAAGATTCCAGCAGACTCATTGAAGTGATTCCTGGAAGCACATGCAATTAAAGAAATACAATTATTTTTCTCACGAATACAGCACACACCTTACGAAGGATTTTATCTATGTAAAATATGTATGTGTTTATTTTAAATTGGTCAGTGGATATCATGATGCCATTTCCAACATTAGGTCCCTGGGCGAGACCCGGAAAGAAATATGTACACACCAGAAATCAAAGGAAATATTATAATAATAATAATAATAATAATAATAATAATAATAATAATAATACCACCACCACCGAAAATCATGTGAGTTAAACTCCTGGACACATTAACATCTCAGAGCTACAAAAGTTTATTTTTTGTGTAACTGCAATTATCTGTCTAAACGAAACGTCCGAAATGTCTATAGTGGGCTCTTCACTCATAGACTCCTGAGGAGATTTGGTAACTAGGCACTTAAAACTACTCTCTGGAAAGATGATACCACATACTACTACTAGAACAACATCAACAATTATTAGGTTGGTGCAAAAATAATGACGTAATAATGTCGTTTTTTGACGTTAAAAATACGTCAAAAAACGACATTATTACGTCATTATTTTTGCACCAACCTCATACAACAACAAAAACAACAACAACAACAACAACAATAATAATAATAATAATAATAATAATAATGTTATATATGAAGAATACGAATGGAAACTCAACGTAGAGACGTTTATATTATATTAGGTTTGCGACGCAAAAACAAAAATATGTAGCTATGCCGAATTATTTTATTATCTAAGATGATAGCAGCAGTATTCTTCGCTAATTTAGTTAAAACGAAGTGTACTTGAAATAACTATTTTTTTTCCATATCAATTTTCCAATTGACGTCCGAAACTGTTAACATTAAGAAATCTGACTATGATACCACATTAATTTAGTTGACAGGATATAAAAGCGTATTCTGTATTTTAATGACCATTGAACTAGCTGACATCGGATTCTGTTCACTTCTTCTTGAATTTCGGCTAAGCGCAAGTGGAACATCATTCCCAGAAGTCCCTCAGCTTGATCAAGCCTGCTGTCCTATCAGAAGACGTTAATTGAAACGAAGGCCTGTCAACTTTCATAAAATAGCCACATTCAAAGGAGCGGTAAAATTAATTAAAATCAAGCGAGGACGAAATTGTCAATGTTCAGTAGCTGATGTCATTCGGCCCAGAATCGATTCTTTCATCGATTGGTGCAATCTGTAATATGTGAATGAGAGCAATAGCGTTATTATTAGAGAGAAGTTAATTAAGCAAACTAGTCACACTATATGGAATAATAGACCAGTCTTCTTTGCTAGTTATTTAAGCATTTTTTACAGATTTTGTCTAGGTAAGTAGACGGAATGGACGCTACCAGTATTAACTCTATAGGTAAAGATTTTTCTTCTGGTAAAATCTGATCAATGTAGTTATGGATTCATTACATACCCACTGAACATCTCTTCTTTATTTGTACCAGGTGGTTTAACTAGTGACGGTGCTAGGGTTTCTGACAACCCGGGCAAGATGAACTTCGGGGTCCTTAGTATCTATCTATCTATCTATCTATCTATCTATCTATCTATCTATCTATCTATCTATTTCTCTCTCTCTCTCTCTCTCTCTCTATATATATATATATATATATATATATATATATATATATATATATATATATATACATACATATATATATATACATATGTGAAAAGTGTGTGCATATAAATATAAATAAATACATACATATATATATATATATATATATATATATATATATATATATATATATATATATATATAATTATTTATATATTATATGCGCGGTAATTATTAGAAAGCGCTCAATATCAGAGATAGAGCTAACATAGTCTGACGATCGCAAAAGCGTGAAACCCAGTGTCACAAACTCACATCAATCCAACCAATATATATATATATATATATATATATATATATATATATATATATATATATATATATATATATATATATATTAATTTTTACAAGAAAAAATGAAAATATAATAATGAGTTTATTACAAAATACAACTTAATACCTGCTAAAGAAAACATTCATTATCCTACATATTTTTTCTATCCTTTAGATATACACATATTTTAATGGAAAAAACTTTCTACACCTATCGTTTTTTGTATTGATAAAATAGACAAAGAATTTAATCTGTCTTGAGTTATACACGACAGAAATTAATTATTTTTATAAGCGTTACTTTTGGAAGATTCAGAGCACATGGCATGGCGGTATGATGGCGCTCTCGACCTTGTTGGCTCTCGAGACGACTGCTGGAGTCGCTAGGACCTTGAGTCGGCCGTGTTTACTCGTGAAAAATATCGCTTTTCAGATAAACATCTCTATATAATGAAAGTGAGATGTGCAATTTTAAACGACAACATATAGTATATTTATTTTAGTAATAAATACTAATGTTAAAAAATTATCCTATACTAACAATTAAAAATTTTAGGTCGTCATTTTCTCTGACAGCTGGCTTCTCTATAGGGTTAGAGATATGCTTGCGGTTTGGGATCGTCTAAAATAGTTGTACAGAAGCCGAAGAAAAAAATTTAGCCAGGAGAAATAAACTACATCCAATTTCAAAATATAATTACGTAATCCCTAGTCAACATAAATAAAGAGTATTTGGAACTGGTATAGAGTAGATCCTCCATTTGCTATTTTCAGTGCTTATATTCGATTTTCCATGGATTTGATCAAGTTATCAACAATCGTCTGAGCCATATTTTGCCACTCCTTTAGCAATGTTCCTTTAAAGGTTGCCACACTTATGATTTTGATTTCAAGCACTTGAAATTTTCGGTCAAGGTGCTCCCAAACATTTTGAATTATATCAAAACTTTAGGCTACACATGGTAGTAATTCTTTGCGATTCATTCCAGGCCTTTTCTTGAAAAAGATATACATTATTGTCAATCTGATTGGTTTCATATAGTGGCAGTAGTCATTTCTCTAATATTTGACAATATTTTGGACCGTTAAACCACTCACCAACAAGTAGCAGCTCAAATGTCCCTGCAAACCAGACAGCACTCCACACCATTACTCCAATCCCTCCATGTTTCACAGTTGCCTCTAGACATTCAGTGTTCCCAGTCTCACTCTGATTTCTCCAAACAAACCTTTCTCGAATACTGACATGGCAGAATTTTCTTTCATCTGTTCAAATTACAGACTGCCAAAATTCATAATAGTTGCTCTCGAATTCTCTCGCCCAGTCCATCAGCCTGTTCCTATTAACCGCTGAAATCAAGGTCTTCTTTCTTGCAAATCTCCTTTGATAGCCTAGTTTTTTCAGAGTCTTTCTCGCCGCATATATGGACGTTTCCATGCTGTTGGCAAGGTTTCTGATGACTTACCTCTTCAGCGCCCTTTTCCTTCACACAGACACGATGTTGGTCTTCTTGAACGCTATTTCACACTACAAAGGCCTGCTTCATTAAATTTTTTGACAATATTATTAACCGTTTGATGATTAACCTGGAAAAACCTAGCAATTTCTCTATTTGACTTGCTACACTGATGCCATCTTGTTATTTGCCCTCGTTGAAAATCAGTTTTCCTCCTTCCCCGAATTTTCATTGCAAAATATAAGTATCTATCTATCGTTCATAGATTACAGTAGCTTGATAATAACACAATATTGTCTGAAAATAAATGAATATACGTCATTACACAAGTCTAAACTTATGTAGTTAAGTTATACAGTTGGCTATGATAGGTTTTAGCCAACTGTATAACGTAAAGGTGCTGAGAACAGCCTTATTTGGATATATTTTTAATCGTTTAACCTCAAGCAAACCGAGATGTCAGGAATTGCTGATAGTTAAGTAAACAAAGATAACGTTAATGAAGAGAATACAGACAAGACAACGAATATTATAGGTGAAGGAAACATGGCAGAACATGAAAAAACTTGATTATTGTATCTAAGAGGAAACTAAGAAACGGAAATAGATTAGCATAAAACTTAAGGTTACATCTTGCTATTTCAGCAATAAAACCACGAGAACTAGCTGCCAATCTAGGATTGTATAAATGGGTGAAGACGAGTTAATTAAGAGGAAACAGAACAATTACAATGTAAATATTCATCGAAAAGTCATAAGATATCTATGTTAGGGCAGAGGGAATGTGTCTGAATACATGATGGCATATGAAGACCAATGGTATTGCAATTTTGTTTTTTGATTTACCTAAAGAATCTCTAGACATATAACAATAAGTACCATGCTTGATATGGAAACTGTCGATGGAAAGAAGGCAATGGAAACATTGTTTCATACTTTTACCATATACATTAGTAAAGGCTGAAAAAAAAACATGGCTTTCCTATATCATTAATTCTTCAATTCTCTTACATCTGATATTTATCGTTTCGTCGTCCAGTGTTCAGTTTATTTCGGATACTCTTTGCCATATTCCTTACGTATCTTGTAATCTATCACAATATTTATCGAAAATGAATTTACTTCCATAACAATTTTAGAAAGAATTGACATTGCTTATTAACCATCATATAATCACTGCAGATATTTTCATTTGGTTGATTCATTTATTTTCTATGGCTTATCAAAACATTGCAGTTTACTAACCCCAGAAAATACTTGTTTTTAAGATTGTAAGAATCGTTTGCTTTGGGGATAAAATGGTTTAGTCTTACTAATTAACACATTGCTGGGGCAGAAAATGTGGATGCATACCTCATCAAAGGTATTTGCGCGTAAATGAATATAACGAATACAAAGCGAATTGGAACTCGACTCTCAAATTAATCATTGTGAGTTGTTATCCATTACAACACCACCACATCCAAGCTTACACCAGCTGGTATTCCTAAGCTGTTAACCATCTGGTTACTGAGAAGACTCGACATTGCTTAACACCAGCGATCGTACTCAAATATCTAGCATATTGCAACAAATTATGAAAAAAAAAACACAACAGAGAAATAACCAAGAAATCAGAAGCACAAATATAACCCATCTGTAACTGACGAGCAAAGCAAAGTAAGAATGACCCTTAAATGGCAATTGCTTGAAAAACAATAGAATATATTAAGACACTGTAAGATGAGAAGATAACAAATAAAAAACTTACCCATTAGTTAGTTAGTTAATTCAAACTAACGGAGATCGGAAACAAAAACTACGCAAATAAAACATTCTTTACTAATACCAACTGTGCCAACAGCAGACCTTTCTAAAATATATATATGGGAAATTAAAATAAAAAAACAAATATACCAAGGTCTCATGGAATACAGCATCAGCCGAGAATATTTAATCAAAAAGTATAAAATCACCTTCTCATACTAACATGGATTACTAAATAAACGAACCACAACTCATCTGAAAATTCAGACACGTAAACAGTATTTTTTACCATGCCACTTAAAATCGAAAACTCAAAACCTTGTAAAATATCACCAAGAAAAATTTGAAATACTTTAAACCTATCAAATAATAATAATAATAATAATAATAATAATAGGTTGGTGCAAAAATAATATCGTTGTCTCACGTAGTAACATATGTGAGAAAACGACATTATTTTTGCACCAACCTAATAATAACCAACAAAGTATAATTAATGACTAAATAAAAGAAAAACAGTCTGTTTCATGCCAAACACAGTCGTCAGACCCTCTTTCATTGAAATTTCACATCATATTTACAGTCAACGTCGAAATTACTCGTATACCCATCGATTTTGAATATTTTATCCATTTCTCAGAATTTAATACCTGTGTGACACCAAATTCTTTATATCTTAATACGTACAACAAAATTATTAGGAAACTCAAATTTCAGAACAATAGGTTAAATACGACAAATTTGACAGGCGAATTATGCAAAATAGGAAAAGAAGAAATTATTCGTACAGTATGAAAAATAGAAACAATTGAATAATTTTCAGTCAATAACATCGCCTCTCATCATTATAACTTGAGGCAATCGTTTTCTAAAGTTTTTGATGAGATTTGAGCAAGTCTTTTCTGCGATTTTCTTCAATTTTTAATCGTTACACGTTCTAATTTCTGAAGGTTTTTTGCTGACCGACGATTTATTCGAATTTTCAATTCTTGCCATAGATTTTCAATAGGATTCATGTCAGAACTAATTGAATGCCATGGCAGAACTGCAATCCTCTTATTCTGTAGCAACGCAGTCACTGATTTAGACGTATATTTTGAAGTATTATTTTCCTGGAAAGTAAATCGCCGACCTAGATGAAACCTTTGCGCTGATAGTTGTAGATTTTCAACCGGAATGTTGGTATAGTCTGTAAATGTCATTATTCCTCTTATTGTGATTAACTGTCCAGTGTCCCTTGAACTAAAACAACCAAAAAAAATTAATCGAGCCGCCTCCATATTTTAATTTTGCCACCTGATTCTTTGGGAGGAAAGCCTCACCTTTCTTGCGCCAAGTGTTCTGTACATTATTATGCCCCTAAAAGCTGAAATTTTGTTTCAACACTTCATAGTACTTGTTCCCAAAAGCAACGTTCTTTGTCGTAGAACGTTTTGGTAAAATTAATCTGAGCTAAAATGTTTGTGAAGTGGGTTTATCGTGATATGTTTCAATACAATCAATTTCTATTCAAACAACGTTGTATTGTGCGAGTACTTACGCTGGAACACACCGTATCCAAACTTTTCGCGATGTCTTTCAAAACAGATCTTGGGCATATATTAACCTCGAGACAATTTTCGTGCAATTCTCGGTGACAATTTGCGTTTCCTTCCGCGTGCAGGTAAAATCTCTGTCGTACCTAACTAATTAAACTTCTTTATAAGGGACTGTACCATAGATCTAGGGAGAGCTAACCTGTTTCAAATAGCTCCGTAACTAATTCCTGACTTGTGGAGATTAATAATTCTCTGCCTCAAATCAACGTTGAGCTCCTTTGTCTTCCCCATCGTGTTTTTAACGTAGGAATAAAAATGGTGACACTCTATAGACCACGTGATGTTCTGCTGGTATTAACACATATATTCTACTGTATAAATAATCTAGAATACTTCACGGTTAAAATAATTATGTATATTACTTATACTTACACGAATCAATCAATTTAAAATGATATTTTCTACTGCACGAATAATTTTGTCTTTTCCTATTTTGCATAATTCGCCTCTCAGATTTGTTGTATTAAACATATTGTTCTGAAAATTGAGTTTTATATTCCTTTTTTGTGCTTATTAACATATAAAAAACCTGGCATAATACGGTCATTAGATTTTAAGAAATGGGAAAAAATTATTCAAAATTGATGGTGTATGAATAATATTATTATTGACTATTTGTATTCAGCGAAGTATTTCTTCGTAATGAATACAGAGTTATCTGGTTGGTGCAACGGTAATGTCGGATTTTGAGAGGAAAGTTTTAGATAGTATTTATGAATTTTTTTCTTCTCGTTATAGTTAAGGTATAAATCACCATAAGTAATTTATACTTTTCTCTTTATGACTATAAAAATATTTTTTCATGATATTCTGCGATATTCGCACTCATGTGCGCCCCATCTAAAGATCACATTCGACACATCTTACTGTATGATGTTCATAAAGATGTCAACGCAAGTGTAACAGCAAAGTCTATCCAGAGTTCTTATGGAGGGGATGCAGTGAATGAAAGTAGGGCTTTCAGTTTGAAAGACGAGCAAAATGAGTGTCGTCCAAAAATCTCCAGAGAATCTGCAACAGAGTGTTGCTTGTTGTGAATCATTGCTTTCACAACACCTTTATGCATCATTTTTATTTAGGCTTGTTGCAAGTGATGAGAAGTTGACCCTTTATCATAATGTTAAACGCCACCGATCGTGCATCAGTGGAGGAAGAAAATCATTACAACGATCAAGAAAAGGACTTCATCCAAGGATGATCATGTTGAGTGTATGGTGGGATATTGAAGGGATTGTCCATTATGAACTATCAAACAACATTCAAATAATTATAGTTAATCTGTAGCGTGATGAATGTCGTTGTTTAAAATCCGCTTTGAACCAAAAGCGGCATTCCTTAGTGAAAAGAATTGGTGTAATCTTCCATCATGATAATGCTCGTCCTCACAGCTCGGCTGACTAAAAATCTTTTGGAAGAGCTCGGTTGGTAAATATTGCTACATCCGCCATATTCTCCTGACTTTGCTCCTTCTGATTGTCATTCATTTCGGAAAATAATTGAATCATTTGGATGGCCGTAGGTTGACATCAATAAAATAGGCTCAAAAGGAGCTGGATTTATAATTTGCTTCAAAACCTAAAGAATTTAAAAGCCGTGGCATTTATAATCTTGTTGGCAGATAGAATGAGGTTTTAGGAAGTAAAGGAGATTATCTCAGCGAATAAATATATGAATATGTGCTATTTTTTCATCATACTTATTATAAAACCCAGGTTGTGTGTGTGTGTGTCTGTTCGTTTATATATTGGATCGGATTTCTTTCCTACATTTTTCAACCGATTTCAACAAAACTTCACTTTTTTTGGCAAGTAGTGTTTCTTTTTTCTTTCTTTTTACATTCAGAATGCTTTAAAAATTCTATTTACAAGACAATTGTTTATAATAAAATTCTATTCAATCGGTAGACACATAACGATTGAAAACAATGTTTTTGTTTGAGTTTGGGTTTGACCAATTCGTAAAAAAAAAACAAAAAAAAACAAAACTAATTAAGACACGCATGTCCGTCAACCTTAAACAATAATCTTTCTCAATTTTATTTTTCAGTCTTTATGATGGTCGATACGTGATCTATCTCTTACTGTTACATCCCCGGGCAACGCTGGGCTCTACTGCTAGTTTTTAATAAAATGTAATTGGACATCACATTTGCATGAGAATTGTTTTCTAATGTAACATATCATTTCACCAGAAATTATTATAAACTGTACATTTGTTAATTGTGTACATTTCATCAGTTACAATCTGCAGTGAAAATCAAACATCTTCTAATCCTATCCGGATTCCTAAGGTTTGCAAATGGAGGCCAAAATAGAAAATAAAAACCATTGCAAATGGTGGGAAATTTGTCATGAGAGTCTCACACGAGCGATCTGACTCATAAAATATTTGTTCGTTTAAAGACATATCAACAATGAGTCGCTTAATGCCGAAAATCAATTTACTTTGGAAATTTGAAGTAATAAAAATAGATGTTATTCTGCTTTCACAATTGAATACGTGGTAATTAATATTCATATATCTTGCATATACATGTTTGTTTATCTGGACATAATTACTAGACTATGTGTAGTTTACGTTGCAATTTTGTTGAAGTCATATTTTGGAATACAGCTTGATTTCTTTAAGAAATTGTAGGTTATCATATGGATTAATATTATAAACGATTTCTTTTATGTTGGTTGTTTGGTTGAATTTGTTAGGGACATATCTACCTCTAAGGATTATTTAATGGCGAAATCTAAATTTTTTTGGCATAATTTTATGGCTTCAACTAAATATGATTTGAATTCAGTAGTATGCTGTCATTTACAGATAAAATGAACTGTTTTTAATTTTTTTTGTAGTAAATAAAAGACTGTCAACTGATAGTAGCAACAGCAATAGATTTCTTCTGTTTCTCGGCCGCAACACTTATAGCCAAATCGCAGTTCAAACGATAGTCCGACATAACAACGTAGAGACAACAAAATGGGGTCACACGTCCAACCTTCACTTCCCATCAGCAAAAACGCGTGTTCGTTCAACCAAGTTCAAAAAAATCATCTCCTTTTATAAGCGAAAAACAACGATTTCTGTTCACCGAGAGAATTTTCTGATTGGTCACGCCATTCAGGAGAGGGGAGAACATTAGCGTAGCTTCTCGTCATTGATATAGATTTTTGCTAACTACTTTTTGGTAATTTTTCTTCGGCAGAACGCACACAAAACACGAACTTTTTTTTTCACTACAATTTTATTATAAATATATATTTTTGGTAATTTTTTTATATAAATATGAAATACTGGTATTAGGTTGGTGCAAAAATTATGACGTAATAATGTCGTTTTTGACGTTAAAAATACATCAAAAAACGACATTATTACGTCATTACTTTTGCACCAACCTAATATTTTTACTTTCAAAATGTATTTTTTCTACTTTCATAATACATTGTTTTTGCTTGGGCTGTTCATTATTTCCCTAATGTTAGGACCTTAAGAGTTGCTACCACCCCGATCCAAGGTCGACCTGTGAACAACAGCAATTAAGAGTTGGTTCCATACTCCCCAAAGCCTTCAATTTCCCGATCAGAATCATTGAAGCCGGGGGAAGTTTATTGTAATACCCAGGACTACACTAGGTGACATATCGTTATTAGAAGATTATCGCTCTTATACACACAAAGGCACACACGCACGCACACAAACAGAGAGACACACACACAAACACACGCGCACATATTTATCACTTTAAATGTTAATTTAACATTTATCCATACGCGAGTAGATGTTCCGTTTATTTTTTAAACAATATTTTATTTTCGTCTACCGGCCTGAATATTTCAAAACATTTAGTAAAGGAAAGGCGCATTTTGTTTAATATTAGGTTGGTGCAAAAATAATGACGTAATAATGTCGTTTTTTGACGTTAAAAATACGTCAAAAAACGACATTATTACGTCATTATTTTTCCACCAACCTAATATTTTTCTACTATCACGGCTTTGCACCCACAATGTTTCATTGAACCCTCCTTAAAGTAAAAATGCGCCCGACTTGATTTTTTTTTGTTTTAATATTAACGCGCGTAGACGATAATAAAATACTGTTTAACAAATGAACGAAGTATTATTGTTCCTAAAAAACAAAACTTCCATAAATTTCAGACAGATAATATTAGGTTTTCTCAAAATTTCGTAAACACTTGCGAAAAAGTGAATTTTTATGCAACACAATCCAGCACAATCGAGACAAGCGATGGGTTCAGAAAGGGCAAGAGACACCGTCGGTTCCAAAACAAGATCGATTCGGCAAGAAAGTCCTATTGTGCGTTTGGTGGAACTTTGAAGGTATCGTGCATTTTGAGTTGGTTCTGAATGGTCATGCCATCAGTGCCGAACTTTACTGTCAGCAACTGAAGCGGGTCTATGAAAAGTTGAAGCAAAAGTACCCGGCTCTGATCAACCGAAAGCGCGCTTTGATACAGCAAGACAATGTCAAGATACACACCGCCAGGAAGACCAAAGACAAGTTTGAAGAGCTGGACGGCGTTGAGGTTCTGCCACATTCAGCCTACAGTCCTGACTGTTCTCCATCAGATTACGGCCTTTTCCGCTCAATGCAACACTTTCTGAAGGGCCGCCGATTCAACTCGTTTGATGAAGTCGAGAAAGCGTGTCAAGAATTCTTTGATTCGAAGCCGGCTGAATGGTACTTTCACCAGATCCGAAAGCTTGCAGATCGATGGTAGAAAGTCTTGGAAAATGATGGTCTTTATTTTGAGGAGTAATTTTTGTTGTTTTTGTTATTACTTGGCGAGTAAAAATTTCAATTTTTTGCAAGTGTTTATGAACTTTTGGGAAAACCTATTATTTTCTGTTTATATTTCATTTTACTTTCCTGATTTTCGTATAAACTTTGTCCATCAGAGTCAAAAGTTTAGATTAACTGTACGGAAGGCACGTTTGTTTTGTTTTGTACAAACAGAAACATCGAAGAATTTATAAAACAGTTGCTCACGATATATGAATTGAGTAAAAGCAATACAAATTTTAAGAAGTTTGACCATATAGATTAATTCAGCCATTCATTAGGATGAATTCTTGTTGACCTATTGTAAGAATAAAAGTGAAAAACTTAAAATAAACTAAAAACTTCAAATATAAAACAAACTGTACGCTCAATGCCAAAGTCGAAAAAGCCTAAAAATAATATATTATCAATATCAACATCCGCTATTAGTTTCATGTAATAATAGTTATCAGGCGGAACTCTGCGACAAAACTATCGTATAACTTATATACTGCAGGGGCTCAGATATCTCCTACTCCGGATGTGTGTTTTTAATCAAATATTTACACTTATGCTGACATTCGGGTACAATTACTTTACTCTTATTCAAAAGCTGAACACCAATTCGTTCACGATTATGAATTTTTTCTGTCAGGCGAAAATACCAGGCATTACCGGCTCCGTTATATGGTCTTGCCAGTATTTTCCATGTTATGCTAGTCTCATTTCCGCTGTTCCAATAATAGTTAGGAATACATACATACATACATACATATACATATATATATATATATATATATATATATATATATATATATATATATATAGGTTGGTGAAAAAATAATGTCGTTTTCTCACATATGTTACTATGTGAGAAAACGACATTATTTTTGCACCAACCTAATGTATATATATATGTAGCACTGAATCTTGAGATGGTTTTCCAAGTTAAATTGTCATTCCCTGGAATAAACACCGCACTGATGTCGCTTAGATGACCTTTTTCTTCAGAAAGAAATAAAAATACTAATGATTATATCGCTGGATCAAATGAGTTAATTCATTTAACACTGTTTTAATTGCGTGGCTAATATTCAAGCCGATAAATAACAGAATCCATTAATAATAATAATAATAATAAAACAAAAAAAAAAGCATAACCAAAATAAATCTACAAGACATAAATCGAACGAATGAAGAATAATCAATTCTGTATTTTAAGTTCTACGAATAGCAAGGTTTTGAAAACACTTGCAGCCGATCTTCTATGAACATATAAAATTAAACCACATTGATTTAAAAAGGCAGGAATGTTAGTTGAAAGAAAAAAAAAATGATTAATCTATGTCGAACTTATATGAAAGACATTATCTAAAGATGTTTGTATTCGTCGATCGCTCGCGGAAGATTTGAACAATGATGAAATGTAAAGGATTAGAAATAAAAACAACAGCAAATAAAGTTACGAACACTACTCGAAGTTATTCAAACCGATTCTCCCAGGGTACGCTTAAAAAATTGAATTACTTTTCAACATTCTTTACTATAATTGTTCACTCTCTAATATTGCTTCCCGATAACCGCTGACAATGAAATATTTGATCAGAAAGGTACATAAAAACGCACAGACACACAAGCGCACATACACACCCACAAAAACACACACGTATACGTCTGTCTTTATATATATATATATATATATATATATATATATATATATATATATATATATATATATATATATATGCGTGTTTGTGTGTGTGTTTGTATACACACACATATATCTATCTATCTATCTATCTATCTATCTATCTATCTATATATATATATATATATATATATATATATATATATATATATATATATATATATATATATACAGCAAAATACGAAAGGCGATCACAAAAACATGTTTACATATATACAGGCTATAACAAAATAAATAACTTCAGGGGAATACTAATGTATACATCGAGGCTGGATTGCACAGATAGATAGATAGATAGATAGATAGATAGATGTGGTTATAGGCATATACATTTTACAAGTAAGAAGTTATTCAAATACTACGAAATCATTTGTTTACTTCGAGTTGACGGAGAAATAGGTAATCATCTATATATTATTTTTTGCAGAATTATGTAATCCTCTGAGTAAATATTAATATAAGAAATTCAACCGACATATTCAAATATGCATATAGCCTATGAAACACACACGCTTACATATATTTATATATGTGTGTGTGTGTATGTGTGTAACTGATCATTTTACACGTTATACTGTCATATACTGAAACAACCCGACTTTAAACTTTGTTTAAAACTCTTGCCTTTACACATGTTTATATATTTTATTTTTATGATCTTTCTGATTATTTTCTTAGGTTCAAGTGAAGTTCATTTGATGAAGAATTTATTTAATACTTGAACAATTCTTGGTAAAAACAAAGGAATTTGTGTGTTTTTTGTTTCTCTCATATTGAGTTCGGTTAGTTTTGTGCCTATATTTGTTGTTGAGTGTTTTATTAATTGGTTAAATGATTTTGCAAATCATTTAAATCTAGAGAATTTTTTTAGATTGTAAGATGTTAATAAAAATAATAATCTTTCAATGATTCGAATCTTAACAATTGCCTCATACCTGGGGAATTAGAGGCGGATTCATACACTTTCCCAAGAGTTTTTGCACCTAAGTGAATATAAGGAACCTGACTGGAATTCGAAATCGGTTCTACGTCTTCTAATACCGAGCCATTATCCATTACACCACCCAAACATCCAACCTGGTATTCTGAAGCCGTCACTCATCCAGGATGGACGTTGCTTAATATCGGTGTTCGTACGGAAACCAATGTTTCAGCATAATATGGTCGTATGCTATGAGTGGTTGATTTTGAAATTCTAAATTTATTTATTTCTGGTATTCATTCTTTCTTTTTTTTTTCCTACCGTAGTTTATTTCTTTAAATTTTTACTTCTTATTTGTATCAATGTGTGAGTATGTGTGTGTGCGCGCGCATCCTAATTTCGCTCGCTCATCAATTTTCGCTATTATCATATTTAAGCAGATATGTTTTCGTTTTCACGGCCAGTTATTGAATACACCACTTGCATTATTTTTTTTATTTTTTTTTTATGGTAGTGTGGAATTCATTGTAGATTTTTTCACAGACTAATTGATAAACAAGGTTTGTGAACATTTTAAGGAAAGGTTGCCCTACGGCCGTTTTCGACTTACTTTTACTGTACCGCAAAAGACCTCGTCTTCGTCCTCCATGTAGCTCTATACTTCAGGTAATATTCGTTTGGTTCTTAGCAATTTTTCTCCCTTTTGATAAGCCTCCACCCGCCCCGGATTCTGTCAGCCATTCACACAAGCTCGTCAGGTAAGAGGATCATTGTATTTCCCTATCTCTTTTGCCATCAATACTTAATACGTGAGGGTTAAGTTTTCCAAGTCCTCCTTTCTCATTATGTGTCCAAGGAATTTAAGCTACCGCTTCCAAGGAATTTTCAGCATCCTGTAGAACGACATTTTAGCTGACTTCTGTTTTTTTTTTTCTTAAACTCTGTGAATATTTCTATCAATACTAGAAAATGCAATAACGTTTTATGGACGTGAGAATCTGCCTGAAAACTTGTTTTATTAGAATTAATTTATAAATTTCAATCAGCATCAACACTCGCTGTTCGGGCAAAGGAAACCGAAATGTTTGCTGAGAAGGCTAATAGTATCATTACAATTACCACATAGCTAACAACATAAAATTAAATTATACGTAATCTATTATGCTTAGCATAAGTGAATATAGGTCATTCAGACTAACTAGTAACAACTAATGTTATATTTGGAAAGCTAAACCGACTAAATATTCAATTACAATTTCCTAATTAGTTGCTTAGGGTAGCCTAGTTTATTCTACACAAAGATTAACGCTAGAAGTCTGACTATTCCACATATTGTAGCTTTCGACATTCAAAAGCTACGACTCCTCATATCCTTGGTAACAACAGATTAATTTACAATTATACATATCTAGTAACCACGAGAGGGAAAACAAACGTTACACATCCAAACATACAAAAATATCGGTTTATTCGAAAGGCAAATTGAATGGGACATATATGAATCTATTTGTATTGGATATAATAGGGAAATTGTAGGGAGAATAATATTATGAAGATAAAAGTTTAATTAGTTGATTTTCTAAACAGATATTTGCCTATATCGAAATTCAGTATTCGTAACACCGTATTTTGTTTGGTAATATATGCCCTGGTTAAGTGTAACCTGTTAATCGTTCAGCGAATGGAGAGAAAAAAACGACCTCTCAAGTAAAATTATTACATCTATTTCTATTATCCAAGATAAAATCATGTATATAGCGGAGAATGATCAATATCGAATTCAGTAAATATTTTCAATGAATCGGCCCGGACTTTTCAGACAATTAAAACCTGGGACTGAACATGCCGAGAGAAATAGGGTCGAAACATCATAAGGAAAACTACTCAGACACAAATGCAATTTCCAACTATATTATTATTATTAACCACTGATATTAGAAGGTGACATTTCAAGAGATGAATTTACGTGTCTCAATCAATATTTGTTGAGTGAATTCTATAGTAGGATATCAATTTGTTGACTTACCTATGCAGGTCTCTTCGAGGTGAAGCCGAATATTATTTTAAATTGCAGTCGGAATTATTGATCATCTTGATGTGTCTTAAAACTTTTTTGATGGATCCAAGTAAACTTCAATGCACACAAGCATATATATATATATATATATATATATATATATATATATATATATATATATATATATATATATATTAAGCATTTCACCCCAAGCAAGGCGGGAAGCAACTAGGACGCAGGAGGTTACAGAAAATTGAGCAAGATCTGATAGGAGTGATAGAAGAAAGGATGAGGGTAGTGGATAGATCAAGGCAACTGGAGAAGTCGATTGACATTAAACTTGAATAGCTGGGGACTATAGCTCACAGGGAAACAGGAATAGTGAAGGGAGTTCCACAGGCGAGAGGTGCGAGACATGAAGCTACTGGAGTAGAAGAGACGGCTACATTTAGGAGTTTCGACAGTGAAGGGGTGAGAGCGGGATGCCAGCCTCGTATGGCGCTGGACTCATGACGCCTGGGAACCAGCGAATGCAGCTCCTCGGAGCAATTTCCATGAAAGTATTTGTAGAACAGACAGAGGGAGGCGACGGCGCGTCTGTGAGAAAGTGTTTTTTGTTTGTTTTTTTTTAATTTTTATTTTAATTTTAATTTTTATTTTATTTTTTCCCCCACTCGTCAATGAGCTCTACCATAGTAAGACATTTTGTCCCAGAGATAGTCCCTTATGTACATTCAGTTACCATCAAGAGGAAGAAAGTAGACAATCACTTGCTGCCTCGTGTGAGTATAGTTTCGCTCTAGCAGAAACCTATTTACATTTTTCTTTTTTTTCTTTTTGCTTTTTATTTTCATTTTTATTTTTATATATACATGTTTTTTTCACACTCGTCAATGAGCTCTACCATAGTAAGACATTTTGTCCCAATGATAGTCCCTTATGTGATAGTTTAGTAAGAAATCCCGGTTCGAAAGAAAAATCAGGAAAAGTGGAAAATTGAATGTCTTTGGCTATATGAGAAGGTGTCTCGTCAGTATTCTAATAATGTTGTGACTGTATACATATATATATATATATATATATATATATATATATATATATATATATATATATATACAGAGAGAGAGAGAGAGATCTACTGTTTATCAGGAGCTAAGTATGAAAAAAAATATACGGAAAAAACAAACAAAAATCCTAATATGCAATTATGCTGTTTTAATGTGAATATAATATCAACGTCGGACGTTTCGGTCTAGTAGACCATCTTCAGGACATATTCTTAAAACATAATTAACATTATATATATATAATATATAAATAATTATATATATATATATATATATATATATTTATACACACACACACACATATATATATATATATATATATATATATATATATATATATATATATATATAACAATCTGTTACGTTGAAACTGTCGACCAGACAGTTTCTAGAAGATACTCCCTTATGTATGTAATCTCTTTGTGTATTTACATAGCTCGGCATTGATAAACAGAGTATTAATAATAATAATAATAATAATAATAATAATAATAATAATAATAATAGAAACTAGTCATTTTCCTTCATATATATATATATATATATATATATATATATATATATATATATATATATATATAAGTGTGAGAGTGAGAGAGAGAGATAAAGAGACAGAGAGAAACGGAGATAGTTCGTGAGTGATAGGGATTGATTAAAATGTATCTATATTAAAAGGAGTGACAAAAAGACTGTGAAATGATCTTTTCCTTTTAGAAATTTTGTCATTAATATTTGTTTGTCGATATCTGAAAGGATTTATTTGAAATCCGATAACACGCATCGCTGCACGGGCTCGAACTTGCTGTATACGAAGTTGAATTCGCTTTTGTCGATAGGTGCGTATATATAATTACATAGACAACACTTAGCCTTCTCATGAGCGTATCTTATATTTTCTTCTTACCAGTTAATTTTTCACTTGAAAATCTGTCACGGCTTCGTTTTTGAAGACTCTCGTATTATGTGCATAACCTGTAAGCACCTGCGCAGACATATTTTGTCTCAGTGGAAGCGAAACTTCATTCACAGTCGCGTGCGTGTGATCTGCTAATGTCCATAATCTTTGTTCATGCTTTTGATGTATTATTCTATAATGTCGTTGACTTTATTATCCATTACTTTGTAAAATATATTTTATAAAGAAGCGCTTTCTTTCTCTTATGTGTGTAAAACTTCCCGTGTAATATAGACGTAATCAGAGACTGAAACAGTAGACAATATGGCGAATGATTCGAAATTTCTTATTATTCAGTTGATAATGAATTTAGAAAAAGATTCGGATCTTTTTAATACTACATTTCGCTCAATATAAGGTCCAAGAAATTCTTGGCAAGAATCGCTTCAAATAAAAGGACTGAAATCCAAATCGGAATGATGAAGGAGGATTTTTGAAAAAAAGGACTGCTAGACAGTTAAGATTATTAGGGAAAGGAGGGCTGATAAAGTATCTGAATTTTAATTGTAGTGCTCAGAGAAGCATTCACTCTGGAATCTAGACTACAAAGTAGCAGTTCTTGGATTTTATTTAAATTTCATATCAACCCGTATAGGTTATATAATGTCGATATCTAAATATGATAATTCAAACTTTATAATTAAATTTTATTAATTTCTTTCTTAATTTCTCCCATTTTTACACACACGCACACGCACGCACACGCGCACGCACACACGCACAGACTTAAACATTTTATATATATATATATATATATATATATATATATATATATATATGGAGAGAGAGAGAGAGAAGGAGAGAGATAGATAGATATAAGAGAAAATGAATAGTTTCTGATTTATTATTATTATTATTATTATTATTATTATTATTATTATTATTATTAACATTGTGTATGAATCCTGAGCACTGCAAATACAAAAAAAGCTTATATAGTGTATTATCGTCTAAAAAACAACCTATTCTACATTATTTAACTTAACCTCTTACTTACAAACACACACACACACACACACACACACACACACATATATATATATATATATATATATATATATATATATATATATATATATATATACAGGATGTATCAAAAATAATTTTCCATACTTTGGTGACGGGTTACTCACATCAAAGCAAGCTAAAATGTCTATCTAAACATATGTCAAAAGACCATCATTGTACATCAACATAGCAACTCATAACGAATGATCAAAATATACTCCATTGCTTCTATACACACATCCGCCCGACGGATCCTGGATTTTATTTGATTATTAAATTTTAATTACCTGTCTTCATTTTTTACCAAATAATCTTACAAAATCAAACTAGTATTGTAAATTTGATTCTACTTAGTAAAAAAATAAAGATATTAATCATAGCAAATTGTTTTTTTTTATTATTTTTTATATTTTTTTGACAATGTATACTATATCTTATATTTTACAATAAAATATAGTGGTCAATTTATTTTTAAAAATGTTATTGTTGTTAATTTCACTACAGAACATGTACTGTTGTTATTTTTTGATAAGAATGTATTACTGGCATAATGGGAGAGATATTGGAAGATATGTTTACTCTCTGATTTGATTACCCCCATTATGGCTGCAACTGAGGTGAACAGGAGTGTTGAGTTAAAGGGATATAACTGATATTAAGATTCAGGAAGAGGCATAACACGTGGAACTAGAAACGGTGAACAAAATAAAGTGTTCAGTGCGAAGTTCCAACGGCCGAAACGTCGCGAGTATGGCAACGAAGTCCTAACAATGTGAACAGTGTAAATAATTACAATAACATACAACAGAAATATAGACAGATACGAGAATACTCTTTAACTTTCATTCCATATGGAAGATTAGATACGAAATAAAGGTTCATTTCTTAATTTCTAAAGATCTTATTTCTCCTTGAAATACTCTGCTAATGTTAAGCAGAGACTGATTCATATGAAATCTGTTCACGAGTACGGCAAAGAGGAAATGCGAAACTCAGATTGTTTTATCTCGGCTTTGTCTATCCTCCGGTCATATTTTAAAGGCAATTCACCCCAAGCAAGGCGGGAGTGCCACTAGCAGACAAGGAGTTACAGAGGATTGATAACAAGAGTAAAGAGGCGTGTTTGAGGAAAGGATGCAGAGAAGGACGAGGAACAAGCTCAGCGTGTTCCATAGACGGGAAGTGTGGGAGAAGAAGCTGTTTGAGTAGAAGTTACGGTTACATTTAATTGTTTTGACGGTGAAAGTGTGGGACCGATATGACAGCCTGGTAGCTCGCTTAAATTCACGATGTCCGGGAACCAGCGTAAGTAGTTCCTCGGAACAGTTCCCGTGAAAATACTTGTAGAAGACACAGAGGGAGGCCACGGCACGCCTGTGGGATAGCGATTGTAGACTAGATGCGAGATCAGGACCTATCATCTTGCATATTCGTCTCTGGATTTTGTCTCATATAAAGAAATCCTTTAAATATTCTTTATCCAACCCCAAAGGAATTTACTGAAAGAAAACTATTCTATTTTTCGCCCGAACTTTCACCTATCACGATCGATTGTAAGGTCTATTACTAAATATGCGGTAAATAGGGTCGGTTCATTTTACAGCTCCAGTAAATCCGTCACCTCTATTTTATATTAGGTTGGTGCAAGAATAATGTCGTTTTATCACATATGTTACTATCTGAGAAAACGACATTATTTTTGCAGAAACCTAATACTATATATTTATAAGTGATCAGACCAAAAATGATGAATTGCTGCCATATTTAGATTGGACATTTTCATTTAACTGTCGGGATAGAATTCAACAGCGTTTACGTGGTAGTGTCTGTTTTATTTTTATTTTTCACCGTACACCAGGCAGCGAAACCTTATGAGGCTCACAATCTCCGAACATTTTGCAGCCTTCGCCGCGAAATATTGCAAATATCAAACTTTCTTTGTTTCTTTTAATCTAGTAGATTCCACTGAGGATAAAGTGGACACAGCTGCTCATTAACGCAAGGCGTTGATGTTTTGGTCTCTGTATTAATTATTTTTTTTTACAGGACAAAGTCACTAGCCCCTTGGTCAAACGGGTTCTCATCTGGTTGTCACTGTCGATAACCGATGGTTCCAAGTGACCCCGCATCACTGTACAAAATAAACTCAACACTGCAGTGATCAAACGAGAACAGGTATATATATTAAGTTATTGAAAAATATATTTCAATTGAGCTCTAAGGTAAGCTGATTCTATAAACAAGCCATATATTTTATATATGTAATATACGTGGGCTTCCTATATATATATATATATATATATATAAGGCAGGATGTGTGTGTGTGTCTGTGTTTGTGTGTGTGTGTGTAACGAATACACGGCATCAATTTTCGACGGATTTGCACCAAAATTTACATGCACATGCTCCAAGTTAGCGGAAAGGTCAAGACCGACGTTTGCATTTCTCAACTCCCATAGATAGTGAAAATACTCGATTTTTTCATGCTTCTACGGCAGTTTTCATGTAGTTTGCGGCCATTTTGTACTGGCCAGAGTGAAAGCCTATAGCTGGCTGGCACGAATAGGCAGGAAGATTCTATTGGCTAGCGTGAGAGCCAACAGCTGTCTGACATGAATGTTAACTAGTATGCTAGCATGCAAAAAATTCGATAGCTGCTTTCGTCACAATTGGGAAAAATTTTAATCTGCATCGCACTTTACTCCAATTGGCTCATTCGCTTACTTAAACGTTGATTCTGATTCCGCAGAACTGGTTTCGGTGTGAAAAAGTATTTGTTGTTAACATTCTTTTTTCATTCGGTTTTTCCAGTTACCAGTCGTTTTTTAAAGCATAACGTTTTGTGTTCATTTTGTTTAGTTCTTTTTTCGTAACAGATTTAATGTTTAGTATAGAGCTTAGAAAAATTCGCAGTATGAGAAGCAAGGTATGTAGCAACATCAGCACGGCAAAGGGCATTACTTTAAAGGCAAGGAAGGGCAAAAGTATTTTAAGTCAGTGATAGCGATTGCTGTGTGTGTCGCACGATTTTTGAATCAAGCACGGTCAACGCCGGTCCAAGCTGCTAGTATATATATATATATATATATATATATATATATATATATATATATATATATAATAAGCTAGTTAATAAAATCTGTGTAATAAAATGTGACAGTTCAAATCTTGTATATGTACTTTTCTGCCAGAAATGCAAAAAAAGGAAACTTATTTGATAAACTGGAACAGATGCCTGTCTTCGTTTCAATAACCATAAAAAAACGCGGAAAACATCAACAATTTTTCCCTGTCACTGCACAATTCAACCAACATTTCCCTAGCATTGATGACATCAGATGCGTACTTTTAGAGTCTTCATTCAAGACCCAAGAAGAGAAACGCAGAACGGAGCTGAAATAGCAAAATAAAATTATACATCGACGAATTAAACCGTCATTTGTGTTTACACAGAGAGTATAAATTCAACATGGAGTCCCCTAAACAACATCAATAACTAATTCCTCAGACGAGTAAGTCCTACTTCATTCTTTTTATCCTCGTATCGTTGGAAAAGGACACAAGCCTATCCGAAAATGAGGCTTTAAAATCTTTCTCATGCTTCGATATAGTAAAAAGTCTAATAAAAATGAATATCACCAATTTTGTTGACAATATCATTTTATTTGAGTTTTTCTACCTCAAATTTTAATCAGCGAACTATTAAATATCAGTGGCGTAGCTGTGGGGGGGGTCTTACAGCCCCGGGTTCCAGCACAGGAGGGGTGACACAATGTCACCCCAACAAAATTTTTCAACCAGGCTAAGGTGCCAAAATTAGTCTGAAAACAGTGGTGGAGACACAGGGTTTCGCAGGCGGGCATATGACCTGCCAGAAATAATTAATGACCCCCCCCCCAGTTTTGTACCCCTGTCAGAAATTTTCTAATAAATTGTCGGGAAATTTGTGAGAAATAGCAATGTTTTCAGCTTTTGATTTGAACTGATTATTTTGCGGTATTGGATTTTGATTATATATATATATATATATATATATATATATATATATATATATATATATATATATATATATATATATATATTCTACAGCTGACAGCATAAAGGGTTATAATTCTGTGGTAGTTCAACATGATGTAATAGTTAACAACGGTGTATTGTTTGATCTATTAGGTTGGTGCAAAAATAATGACGTAATAATTTCGTTTTTGACGTATTTTTTAACGTCAAAAAACGACATTATTACCTGATTATTTTTGCACTAACCTAATATTATGACTGAGTAGTGGGTTCTAAACTAACTAGGCGCTCCATACTTTCGGTTTCATGCCATATGTAAGCTACTATTACCTATCACTTCGACATGATGCAACAGTTAGCAAACTTATTTCATTAGATCAATTACGACTGAGTAATGAGTTCAGTTAGGGCCCTATCATACTTTTGGCATGTGCCACATTTAAGTTTCACTGAGTAAATCGCAATCTTTTTCTGTTAGGGCACATCGAAATATATAATGGTTAACAAGCTCTTTTCGCTAGATCAATTGCGATTGAGTAGAGATTCAATATACACTTCTTTATGTATTTTGTCTCCTCAGGACGTAGGCAATCATGACTCTCCACAACTTTCGCTTCCTTGTAGCTCTTCATAACCTTTGTCTTTTTGTTATTTCTCTTAAGCTCTATTTTGACATCTATATAAACAAGCTAAGTATTAAATGTATTGTTTTTCCCTGTCCATCTTGCCCTCTATCTTTCCCGTGAGTCTCAAATTTTCCAAGCCCTCCTTTACTCTTTATATACCTCAGAAACCCTGACTGACTCTTCCTGATTTTAAATATTAGTTTTCTTTTTGTTTCTATTTTCACCAAAGCTTCGCCATTGCTGATATATCCGGTCCAAGGTGTCCTCAGTATCCTTTTGCAAGACCATATTACTATTGCCTCACAACTCCTCTTCATCTTCGATGAGATCGAACATCAGTCACTGCCTTACAGGAGTACAGAGATCATACAGAGGTTTTGTACTCTTTTTCTTGTTTCTAGCGATTTTTTCATATTTCTTTGTACTTTGCTTAGCATTTGGAATTCTACTTTGGATATCCGAATAGACCTACGAATTTCATTGTCATTCTTTCCGTTAAAACTCTTCTCAGAATATTTACGTTTCCGCATTATTTTGATTTTGGTACCTCCGCTTTGCAATTTACACATATGCTAACAACCATGTATTCTGTCTTCTTGCAGTTGATGTTCAGTCGCTTTCCTTTACCACATTTCTGTAGATATTTTGTAGCTTTCTTTCTGTGTCTGCTATCAACACTGTGTCATTTGCATAGCTTATGTTGTCAATATCGTGGCCACCAAAAACAAAATGTATCCTGATAAGACTTTTAATTCTTTCAGAATCGTATAAGTTGAATAAATCCAGTGAGAAAGCACGTCCATTTTGTTTACCCCTTTCTAGTTTTATATATTTGCTGAACTCATTCAGGCAGTTTGCTGGCAGTATATGTTCTTGATTATTCTAATATATTTTCTAAATATATCAGGTTTTCTGAGAATATCCATCAGATCCTTGTGGCGTAATTTATCGAACGCCTTTGCGTAATCTACAGTTACACTTACTTCTGCACATGTACCAGTTTCTGATAATATTTAGAAAATAAATACCAGGATCCTTGTCTTTGATGATTCCGTACTGATCTTGTCTTATTTCCGGCTCCCTTCCTCAAAATTCGGATAATCAGTTTCGTTATTTGGCTCGTTAAGCTGATTGTCCGATGAAGTTCACATTCGTTTACACATGGCTTCTTAGGCAGTGCTATGAAAATAAATCTACTTAGATTTTCCAGTATATTACCCACGTTCCAGGTGCTCGATGCTTTTACTTTTGTGTCAAGACATTAAAATAGCTAGGAAATTGTCACCAGCCATATGAAGAAAGATCATTTCTTTAATGAAGATAGTTGAATCGGTTCGAAAGGACTTCACTTTGTACGATCCTGTAGCAGAAATAGTATCGTATATATGTACATATATATATTTTACATATATTAATATATGTAAAATATATTTCAAAGGAAAAACGTAATAATATCACATCATTATATATGAACTCATTGAACAATAGAATTGCATGATTACTTGAATTTTTATTAGAAACCTTAGATTTTGAACAGAATTCGTGTTGCTGATTTTCTGCAATGGAATTTGTACTCAAGTTTCAGAAATGGCTGATTAAATATTTTATGCTTAGTTTTAATAAGAACATAAAACAATTCAAAATAGCTAAAATAGAATTGTTAGAATTCTAAAAGGCAGTGAAAAATAGTTTATTCAATCACTTCTTTTGTATAATTTTAAAATTTGGTATTTTTCTCTTTTTTTGAGTTGCTTAAGCCAAACAGATATCATTGAAAGAGTTACATAAGGTTTAGTTACATGTGAATACAGTTGCTTATAAATGCGTTGTTTATGAAAAATCATGTAATATGAATTATGTAAATTTTTACCAGAGACAAATTGCAATAAGAACCGGTCCCGAAAATTTTCCAAGCAGTGCGAATCGGCGGGATTGAAAAATAAGCATTCAAATTCCTGTTTTATCTCCATTGAAAGTTTTATTTCTGCAAATGGTACGCAATAGCTACCAACCCCATTCACGTTTAAGCAAATACAAGAAAATATAGCTTACTTGGTCGACGTTTTTGTTTTATTATATTTGTTGTTTGTTTGGAAATATCTTCTACGGAGCTAGCACGTAATCACTTTCCTTCTTTTGTTGAAGCAAATTCTGCGCATGTAATTTATATCTGAAAACACTAAAAGCAACAACATGTAGATAAAATTCGTATATCTCGAAAATATTGCGCCAAGCGCTGTCAGATCAAGTTACAGTAGGTTTTGAAAATGTCGATACCGGAGACTGAGGTGGCTATAAACAAATTCTAATTGGAGAGACATCGGAAACGGGAGAACTGCATTATGGGATTAGCCGCACTAGGATAACGTTTTTAAGATATTTATTTCCGGGTTATACCTAAGTGGTTATTATTGCCACCGCATATAAAAAAGAAAAGGAAAATCTAGCGTACAGAAAATATTGCTTAAGAGCTTAGAAACATGAATATATATATATATATATATATATATATATATATATATATATATATATATATATATGTGTGTGTGTGTCGATTCTAGCTGAATACACTTGATAATGTTTATGAATATTAAATAATCTCAGGGATATACTACGACAATAATATTATCTACGCTGATTCCCCTCTCTATCTTAACACGCACACAGTTGTGTGTGTGTGTGTGTATGTGTGTGATTATTGCTAAATATTGAAATTGCCAATAGCGTGCAATGTTGCCATCTATGCTAGTTCTATGTACCTACTGTCTCATATATGCACGCAGGTAAGTCTACCCAATTTAACTCAAGAGGTTTAGGCTGTAGGTAAGTTATAACTCTAAGTAAATAATTATAAACTCCCTAACATTTATATATACAAAAATACTGGTAAAATGAGAAACAAAAAACGTGGAAAGAACAAAACGGGTTTTATTTATTTTCTGTTTGTAATGTGATTTAGGAGAAAAGAGAGACGGCAATACTGAGTAAAGTTATGATTTTGGAGGTCAAATGTCAATCAAATATGGAGAGGAATCCGACAAAATGAAGAGATAAAGAACGACCATAGGGTATACAGTCTTTCTCACATGTTATTTTTATAGGTGTATGTAATGAGTGTCCTGCGAATTTAGTTAGAAAATACAAGAACTGTCTGTGATTTTCTTATCTCAAATTTTTGTTGAATGCCAAAAGACAAATTTTACCTTTAGGGCATGAAAAGAAAAAGGAGACGAAATTTTCGTTGACACACGTGTTAAAGAACTGACCGTCTAAACTGCTTTTCCGATAGTGACATGTTTACGTGTGTAAAGAAGAAAAATTGTAATTGATATAATTAATTTAGTATAATTATTTTTGACACTTAAATTATTTTTTATTTATTTTTTATGGAAACGAAACGATGACAGTAGAATTAATTTAGAATTTATATATTTCTCCATGGACACAACAAAGTCAACGTGTGATAGGATTTTCATATACTTTGCAACTTATCCCAGAGACCAATATTCTCAAGAAATCTCTTATCTCTCAAATCAAGCAGGGTAAAATTTGAACACAGGTATATATATATATATATATATATATATATATATATATATATATATATATATATATGACTTAATTATCCACAATTACTCTTCTCCGGAACTTGTGTTTTGAAAAAATCCAATATTGTATATCAATTTATATGCCCTTTATATCTCTGACAAAACAGTATATATATATATATATATATATATATATATATATATATATATATATATATATATATATATGTATATATGTATGTATGTATATACAACGTCACACATATATATATATTCTTCTATGAGCGCTTTAATAAAATGGTATTGTCCAACACTCATTTGATATTTGCTCCTTCATTATCTCCTGTTCCATCGAGCACATTTTTAGCATATTTTTTTTTTATTTATTGTGGTTTTAACGGTTTTATTTATTTATTTATCTACTCAGATACCGGAGACGTCTCGGCAATTAAATCATCAACCCTAAAATAAGAGATTTTAATATTTCAATATCAGCTGAACGTATTTTTTAGTTGGCGAATACATTATATACATTCTTCCGTTATTTAAGAACTTCAGTTAGGCTAGCGTGTTTTAAATTTTCAAATCACCAAGCAGAAAGTACCGACCGCCTGATTGACTGCATGCATGATCTCATAAGAAACGTGTAGTCGTAGTAGGTTGAATGTGCACGGGAACATATCGTCTGGGAGATCCCATTCTGACGTCCATCAATCATGATTGATGCTAACTTCCAGGAGAGTGATAGGATTTTCATATACTTCGCAACTTATCCTAGAGACCAATATTCTCAAGAAATCTCTTACCTGACTAATCAAGCAGGGTTAAATTTGAACACAGGTATATATATATATATATATATATATATATATATATATATATATATATATATATATATATATATGAATGTAATGGATTCGACTAGAATTCGAACTCGGCTCTCCGATTCCTCAATCCAAGCCGATATCCATATATATATATATATATATATATATATATATATATATATATATATATATATATATATATATATATAATCCTCTTCTTCTCCATCCAGCTATGGGTAAAATAGCAGGACAGACTGGGTTCTATAGCCTTGGATGGCAACTGGTCTAGGAGAAGGATAACTCTGAATTCAAAACATGCGGAGGGTTGTTTGGGAAACTTGTAGCATTCGGTGCACTAGATCTCTGTATTCGTCCCTTCAAAAAGTGTGGATGGTCCTGCACGAGGCCTTCACCACTATAATCAAATCTCATATGCCGGTGTCGGGCTGTCGGTTTCCTGGAAACCGATCTGCTTGACCCTCATACGTCGAATCTCGACGGGAGAGTCGATCATATATATATATATATATATATATATATATATATATATATATATATATAATTATCCACAATTACTCTTCTCCGGAACTTGTGTTTTGCAAAAAGCCAATATTTTATATCAATTTATATGCCCTTTATATCTTTGACAAAACAGTAAGTAATTTTGTTTATATATATATATATATATATATATATATATATATATAGGTACACCACAACAACATTCTCAAGTCGACTTAAGCTAAATATGTTGGATACAAGCTCTACCGCATAACATTTAAAATCACATTCCTGTCCAAGTTAACAATTCAGAAAATATTAATTAATAACATGAGTATACTCCACTATGAAAATAAAAAAAAAATTCAAATCCTAGAGACGCAGAGCAAACAACCAACACTAAATAAAGTTAGTTATTAGTATAGCAACAATGTTTTAAAATGTTTATAATAGAAATGTTATTTTTAAAAGCCTAAAACTATAATTACACAATTAAGGTTACTTAGATCAAAACATCCACTTTATACCTTTAAAAGTTCATTTTAACAGAGCACATGGATGTGTGTTTAAAATAAATTTAACAGAAGGCTTTACATGCGTATGTACAAAAAATGAGAAATATTAGTTACATTAATTTTTGTCTTAGAAATTTAACCTTAAAGGGGATCTCAGATGAGATTGAAAGTACTATGGAAAATAAAAATAAATATGAAAGAAAAGAAAACTACGGCTACTTCCTTAAAGAATTTGATATCAACATTAAGAAGTCGACCAGAGAAATCGAGAGGATTATAATAAAAATAAATAAACCTAATTTGTCCATATCATTCAAATAAACATGCTTGAATGAAGATTTGCTGCATATAATATAATATATATATATATATATATATATATATATATATATATATATATATATATATATATATATATATATATATATATATATATTTTGTAAAATACATTTATTGACTGCTTTACTACATATCATCAGTGATATTTCTAGCCGAGATTCATTAGTGGTTTAGGGACTTTCGACATCATACCCCGTCTCCACGGTGACTCAGCCGATACAGATCGCTTATCGACTTGTGTACCTTCCGTCAGCTACAACATTTTACATCTTCCGAACTGCACAGAGTACGACTCTTCTTGGTAATTTATGGTCCAATCGCGGATGACTTTCGGTCCACCAGCAGAATTCACACTTCTATATATATATATATCTATAAAAAAAGGAAATACAACCACAATTTCTATCTGATCAGGAATAAGGCAGTCTGCTGGGTTGGAAGGGGTAAGTAGAGATTTGATTGCCGTCCCCCACGAGACATATACACTCACACACAGAGAAACGCACTCAAACATCACATTATGCTTAAACTTATTCCCTTTTTCATTCATTTTAATCATCTGACTAAGAAAAAGGACAATAAAAATCCCTTCTCTCCTTTTCACTATTCTTTTTCTTTCCGAGCCTCCTCCTGTATGAGTTACATACCTATCAATGCCGCCGTACACACACACACAGACATATATATATATATATATATATATATATATATATACACATACACACACACGCGCGCGCACGCACAAAACACACACACACACACACGCACAAAAAATTACTGTAATAGGGGGCAAAAGGTGCTAGATAGTAGGTAACAATGGTTTGGGTAACCCTAATTCTGTCCCCTAATCGAGACTCCGTTGTCGGATGTTGTTTTAGCTCATACCCATGTCCCCAGTGTGCGTGTGCGCACTCGCCCGTATATATATATATATATATATATATATATATATATATATATATATATATATATATATATATATATATATATATATATATATATATATATATATATATATATATATATAAAATGGGCATGCATTCCGATTCCGGGTTCGAATCTCACCACGGTCGATTTGTCAGGAAGGAAACTCCCTGATATTATTGGACTGGAGGTGTCGATCCCATTGAGCGGCACCTTTGGTAAGTGCCTGATAAACCATATTACAAGTTGAACCAAGCCCCGTGAGTGAAATTCGGTAGACGGAATGTAGTTATTGCTTGAGCCTTGTTCGAATGTTGATAACGCTAGATATCACGCTGTTTCCGAGAAACTCTAACTATGCTCTGAACATCATATTTGCAGTATAAACCACAGGTGTTTATTGAATAAGCACAAAATGTGCCTGAGCAAGTGTCTTCAATAGGGATTGGCTAGTTGACGGGTATCTCGAAAACGATTAGCCAGCTATATATATGTTATACATACACACACAGACAAACTCACACACACACATATATATATAATTTTTTTTTGACAAAGGAAGGAAAATGTTACGCCGATATCAGAAGATTTTTGAATAAAGAGAGATAGCTTTAAAAAGTATGAGAATATAACGAAACATGAGAAATTTGTTACAGTCAAAGAAAATCGTACTAAATATTTTTCTCGGGTAGATAATGAAGAAAGAATGCTTGCATAATTTGACACACATATGACATATTGAAAGCAGAGGAGATAAATGAAAGCAGCGAATAAAGTAACTTAGAATTTTGTATAATTGTTTGGTAGAACAGGGATTAGAGAAGATAAAAAAAATGAAAAAAATCTTCTAATAGCTAAAAAGGAGAAGAAGTAATGACGAGACACCATCATACACGTCCTGAAGGAACATGAACACGTTGAAGAAGATTTCTGCACTGAGGTTTTTCCTACAGCATCATTCACAAGACAACAGTAAAAAAGAGATTCCCTGTTACAAGGAAATAATGAAAGCATCAGCGGTATAATATATGTATTTTATATA